>JAWNNX010000046.1:675000-737719 GCA_035044505.1 Zaprionus lineosus
CAAAATGATAAGATACATTCACATTAGTTAACCATTTAACCACACCCACTTCCCACTTCCCACTTCTACCATCTTCCAGGCACATACCCGCCCTTCCAACCCCATTCCCCTACTACCCCCAACCCCCACCAAGTGTAACTTACCCAAATAGGCGTGCGGGGAGAGCGCCAAGCTGCTTTGCACTGAGTGCGGCGGCGACTGATTCGAGTAGGGCGGACTGAGGCCCTGCTCGTGACCGCCATTGGGCGCTCCAACGCCAAGGCCGCAGATTGTATTGGCACCTCGTCCACCTGTCAGGCCCATCGCCTGCCCATTCAGCATCTCCTGCTGAAATGGCGAGCCCATCGAGTAGCCATAATTCTCCAGCTTAATCATGTCCAGACTGTTCGCTGGCAGCGACTGCAGCGACTGTGCGTTCTATAGACAAAGGATGGAAGGAAGAAAGGACATTTAGTTAGCTTCTATGGCATCCAAAAAAAGGGATCCAGCGATGGAACTTACCTTGATGCAATCCTCATAGCTCGGCGGCTGTTTGGCTCCGTTGTTGTTGGGCGGCGCTGCCATTGCATTCGAGTACATGGAGCTCGTGTCGTAGGGGCTGGGCAGATTCACCAGGTTGCCGTTGGTGTTGCCGACGGCGTTCGCTGTCGGCGGCGGTGAGTCCAGATCTGTGCAATTGCCTGCCGGTCCGCCCGCCGATGTCAACAGCTGCGCTGCATTCAGACCGTTCATGGCCTTTTTTGAGGCCGCGCTGTTGTTGTTGTTGTTGTTGCTGCTGTTGTTGTTGTTGCCCTTTTTTGAGCTCGCCTTCCGGCGTAGACTGCCCATATTGCCCGCACCACCGCCGCCACCACCACCACCGGCAGCCACATCCAACGCATTATCCGGGCTGCTGCCCTCAATGAGCTTAGCCTTTTTGGCGGCCTTCTGTTTGGCCGCTTGGCTGCTTTGCTTGCCAGCGGCACCGCCGGCCGCAATGACCGTCGGCTGTGTGATGAGCTGTGGCTGTTGGCCGGGCGGCGGTGAGCCGATCATTGCCTGCGGCGTCATGCTTATCATTTGCGGCGAACGTGGCACATGCTCGTCCAGCAGCCGGACAATATCATGATGCAGTCGCTCGCTGGCAACGTCACGTGGCAGGCGATCCATGTGGTCGGTGATCTCGCGATTGGCGAAGTTATCGAGGAGCGCTTTGCATGCCTCATAGCTGCCCTCGCGTGCGGCCAGGAACAGCGGCGTCTCGTCCTTATCATCCTGTGCATCCCGATTCGCATGATGCATCAATAGAATGTTTACCGCCTCCGTATTGTTCACGGCCGCCGCCCAGTGCAGCGCCGTCTTGCCCGAATTGTCCGCTGCATTGATGTCCGCATCGGCTGTGATCAAATCCTCGACCATGCCCTCAATGGCCAAGCGGGCGGCCAGTATGAGGGGCGTGGTACCATCGTGCATGCGAGCATTTAGATTGGTGGCTCGATTCCTCAAGAGGATTTGGAAGACGCCCATGGCATCGGCGGCCACAGCTGCATGCAATGGCGTGCGTCCTGTATTATCCTGGCAATTGGCATCGGCGCCAGCGTCCAGTAGCCGCTTGGCCGCATCCGCGCGTGCATAACGTGCGGCCAAATGGAGCGACGTCTCACCCGTCTTGTCCATGGTGGCGTTCAGCTCGGCGCCCTGGGCCAGCAGATCGGAGATCACTTGGGCGGTGCTGTCCTCATTGTTCTCAATATCCTCGCCACTGTCCAAACCACCGCCGCGCACAGCGGCGATCATGAGTGGCGTCAGGCCGCAAGGACCGCGTGCATCCACATCGTGCTTGCCGCCATCCTGATGAGCCGGCGGCGTCATAATTGCCCGCACATCCGCCACATCCAGATGAGCCTGCGACCAGACACGCTGATCCGCCTCCTCGTACTCACTGACCATGGTATGATCGCTGGCATAGCCTACGCTGGTCAAGCCGGCAACACTGCCACCGCCCAACCCACCAAGGCCACCGAGTCCGCTGGTCAACTGATCGCCGCGTTGCCGCTTGGGTTGAGGCATGTCCGATTCATCGTCGGACCAATGGCTGCCGCCGCCGCCGGGCATCTGGTGGCCCTGCGACTGGGCGAGTCCGACCTGCTTGTTCAGGTTACGCATCTCCTGGCCATGTGGGTCACGACGGCGACGCGACATGACCGCCGCAGCGGGCGCCCTAAAGCCCTCCGGGAACCATGTGACGCCATGGGCACGCTTCCTTTGGGTGCTGAGGACCATGCCGAAGAAGGCCAGCGCAATGATGACCAGGATGATGCCGGTGATCACATACTTGACGTTCGCCGGCGAATCGGCACCATCGCCCTCCCCAGGACTCTGAATGCCACGGACACTGTAGATGGGATAACGATTGGCGAACGTGTGCTTGGCCGCTGAAGCGGCAAGGAACTCGGCCGCTTCGGTGGCCCGATTGAAGCACTCCTTGCATTTGCGATTGTCGATCTCCAGATAGATTTGGATGCCCGTCTGGCCATTACGCTGGGTATAGAGGATCTTGTGCTTGCGCCCAAATTCCGAGTCCTGGATATCGGGCATGCGTGAGGTGCCCTTCCAGCTGAAGATCATGTCATTGTTGAGTGCATCCTTCTTGATGCGCACCGTCGTCCGCAGCATGTGGCTCATCTCTCGCAGGAACTGTGCCTGCTGACCACGGAACTTGCGCAGATCCATCAGCATAACCACCGACATGGCACCCTCCGCCAGCTGTGGCGACTGCTCCGACTTCTCGCAGTCGAGTCCATCCCAGCTGCACTCGGCATTGTTGCATCCATAGTCGCAGTAGCCATCGCCGTAGTGCTTCTGGCAGTAGGCATCATAGATGGGGGCACAGCGCTTCAGCTTCTGCTCACAGTCGCGTCCGTCGTAGAGGCAGGCGGCATTGTTGCACTCCTCATTGCACTGGCCATCCATGAAGACGTTCCAGCACTGGTGGGCGGTGCAGTTGGCCCACGGATTGATGCCCAGGGAGCAGTCGTTGCCATCGAAGTTGCAGAGTTTCGTATTGCATTCCGGATTACAGACGCCGTTGCTCTTCTTCTCGGCACATCCGCTCTGCTCGCATAGCGCCGACTCCTGCGTCTGCTCGGAGTCCGAGTCGTAGTCACCGTTGTTGCCATTAAGTCCGCCGCCGGCAGAGCCGGAACTGCCGCCAGAGTTGCCGCCAGACCAACCCGCATAGGTGGCGTCGTAGATCTCACAGCGCTTGCCCGTCCACTTGCTGGGACAGAAGCAATCGTAGTCACCCAGCAAATTATCACAGGCGGCGCCTTGGAGGCACGGATTCGGCTGACAGTCGTCGATCGTGTCCAGTTCACAGTGCTGGCCGGCGGTGCCGCGGGGGCACTCGCAGCGATAGCCGCCAGCATCGTCGATGATGCAGTTGCCGGCGCGACAAGGATTCGAGTCGCAGTCCTGGCCACTGAACTCACAGTTCTTGCCATAGTAGCCATCCGCACAGACGCAGTGGTGGCCACTCTGCTTGGTGCTGCAGGCGCCGCCATTCTGGCACGGCGATTGGGCACAGAAGTTCACCTTGTGCTCGCAGTGGCGGCCCATGTGTCCGGGCCGGCAGTTGCAGTGATAGTTATTGACCAGTTGGACGCAGTCGAGGGTTCCGGCATTGGAGCAGGGATTGCTCAGGCACTCATTGATGTCGCCCTCACAGCGGGCGCCCACAAAGCCCGGCGGACAGGAGCACTCGAAGCCGCCGACACGATCAATGCAGCTGCCGTTGTTGTGACAGGCGCCGGGCACACAATCGTCCTGGTTGAGTTCACAGATGATGCCCAGTGTTCCAGGCGGACAGCTGCAGCTGAAGCCCTGCACCAGATCGTGGCAGGTGCCGCCATTCTGGCAAGGATTGGGCGCACAATCATCGATGTTTAGCTCACAATTCTGACCCTGGAATCCATTGCTGCAGCTGCACTCATAGGCGCCCACCAAGTCCCGGCAGGTGCCTCCATTCTGGCAAGGCTGCGAGGCGCACTCGTCGATGTCCTGCTGGCAGTAGCTGCCGGCATATCCCTGGCTGCAGTAGCAGACATGACTGTTGCCATGATTCTTGCACGTTCCATTGTTGCACAGCTGCTTCACGCTCAGTCCCTTGCGCTGGGCCGCATCCTGGCAGCTGATGGTCTGCACATCACACAATTTGCCCGTCCAACCGGCGGCGCACTTGCAGTTGAACTGATGCTTCAGTTGGCTACAACTTGCCCCATTCTCGCAGGGGGACTGGGCACACCAGTCGACGTAGTCGTTGCACTGCTTCCCCGTAAATCCGCTGGGGCAGTGGCAGGTGTATTCGTCCCGCTGCTCGTGGCATGTGCCGCCATTGAGGCACGGAGCGGAGTCGCATTTGTTCAGTTTGTATTGACAGTTGGCGCCGCTGTAGCCCGCCAGGCAGCTGCAGTTGTAGCTATTGATGCCATCGACACAGCTGCCCCCATTGAGGCAGGAGCTCTCCGTGCAATCCTCGTCATTCGTCTGGCAATTGATGCCACTGAAGCCCAGGGGGCAGGTGCACGTATAGCTGTTCACATACTGCCGGCAGGTGGCTCCATTCTGGCAGGGCATGCTCAGGCACTCGTTGATGTCCGTCTCGCAGTGTTTGCCATCAAAGCCATCCACACAGAGGCACGAGTAGTCACCGATCCCGTCCAGGCATGTGCCGCCATTCTGGCAGGGAAACGAGGCACAGTCATCGGTGTTGATGGCGCAGTCGCGACCCTCATAGCCCTTGGTGCACAGGCAGCGATAGGAGCCGGGCACATTGAGGCAGCAGGCGCCATTCCGGCACGGCGAGGTAAAGACGCACTCGTCGATGTCGTCCTCGCAGAAGCGTCCCGTATAGCCCTGTTTGCAGGTGCACGAGAAATCCAAGAAGTTCGGACTGGGCGTGCACTTGGCCTCGTTCCGGCAACGATTGCTGGCGCAGGGATCCAGTTGGCTCTCGCACTTGGGACCCGTGTAGGGCACCTTGCAGACGCACTTGTAGCCATTGACCTTGTCGATGCAGGTGCCGCCATTGTTGCAGGGATTGGTCAGGCAGTCGTCGATGTTCGTCTCGCACTTGTGGCCCGTATAGCCGGGCATGCACTGGCAGCTGAAGGCGTTCAGCTTGTCGAAGCAGCTGCCTCCGTGCTGGCAAGGATTGCTGGCGCACTCGTCAATGTCCTGTTCGCAACGCTTGCCCGCATAGCCCGAGGGGCAGCGGCAGATGAACTCATTGATCCCATCCTCGCAGATGCCATCGTTCACACAGGGATTCGAGGCGCACTCGTCCACATCGCTGAGGCAGCGCGCATCATAGAAGCCCCTGGGACACTCGCATTTGTAGCCATTGACGAGGTCCATGCAGACGCCATTGTTGGCACAAGGATTGCTGGCGCACTCGTTGATATTCAGTTCGCAGTGCTGGCCAGTGAATCCTGGGACACAGTTGCAGCTGTAGGAGTTGATGCCATCGATGCAGCTGGCGCCATTGTTGCACGGATTGCTGTGGCATTCGTTCACGTTGATCTCACAGTTCTTGCCACTGGTGCCGGGCAGGCAGTGGCAGAGGTAGCTGCCGACGCGGTCCACGCAGTGGCCGCCAAACTGGCAGGGATTCGACTCGCATTCGTTGATCTGCTTCTGGCAGAGGTAGCCGGTGAATCCGGGATCGCACAGGCACTTGAAGCTATTGTCGCCATCGATGCACTTGCCCCGATGGCAGGGACTCGAGTCGCAGTCATTGATGTTGATCTCACAGCTGGCGCCGGTGTAGCCTGGCGAGCACTGGCAGCTATAGCCGGCAATGGAGTCGTGGCAGATGCCGTTATTTCGACATGGCTGGGATTGGCAATCGTCGATGTTTATCTGGCAGCGGGCGCCCGTGAATCCCAGGGCGCAGCTGCATTTAAATCCATTCACTTTGTCGTGGCAGATGCCGTCGTTTAGGCAGGGATTCGACTGGCACTCATCGATGTCAATCTCACATTGGGTACCCGTGAATCCGGGCATGCAGACACAACGGAAGGTTCCCGGATCATCAAGGCAGCTTCCCTCGTTCTGGCAGGGATGGGATTCGCATTCATTGATGTTCGTCTCGCAACGCGGCCCGGTGAATCCTTGCGAGCAGTTGCACATGAAGGAGCCCGGCGTGTTCACACAGATGCCATTGTGTTCGCATGGTGATCCCTGATCGCATTCATCAATATCCTCGGAACAGTCCACACCCTTGAAGCCAGTGGCACAGGAGCAGGCGTAGGATCCATTTATGGGGCTCGTGTCGCATATGGCATCGGCATGGCAGGGATTCGAGGTGCACGCATCGTCCAGGTGACACAACAGTCCCGTCTTGCCAGCCGTGCACCGACAATAGAAGCTACCAACGCCATCAATGCACGTGGCACCATAGAAGCAGGCGGCCTGCATACAATCATCGATATTCTCGCTGCAATCGCTGCCAGCCCAGCCGTTCACACAGATGCAGCTGTAGGTGCCATGGGTATTCGTGCAGGTGGCTCCATTCTGGCAGACGGATGGACGCAGCGCACACTCATCCACATCCACGTCACAGTAGCGACCCGTAAAATTTGGCGGGCAGTTGCATCGATAGTCATTAATGCCGTCCACGCAGGTGCCTCCATTCTGGCAGAGATTTCCCGCGCAGTCATCAATGTTCTCCTCGCAGTTCTTCCCCTCGAATCCTAGAGAGAGAGAGAGACAGAAATTAATGTCAATCAAAATTGATTCAAATATTGTATTTATTTCTCTTATAATCAAAAGCCAAGTTACGCACTGCGAACAGCTGATTTTGCTCTATGCTCAACGTCTGGCAACGCCGCGAAATGTGCATATTTTGAATTTAACAGTTAATTAATTCAAAATTATTTCTTCTCAAGTTTGAAATAAAAACAAACAATTTGTCAATGCTTCAAATGTCATAAAAATCAAATCAAATCAAATCAAAACCCAAAGGATTTCCCATCAATTTCCCAAGATGAGACGCATTAACGGGATCCCTCAAGATGGAGAGGAATATTAAAAAAGTGGAGCCGGCAAAGGACGCATTGATGTCAGTTTGTATATTTTATGTAAACATGTGTATAACATTATCCTATAAAGTCACCATAAATTTAAAGTGTTATACAAAGTTCTGTGCTAAACGGTCACACTGTGCCCTGGCATGTGTGCAAAACATACATTCACATGCTCATGCATGTTTATGTGTATGTGTATGTGTATGTGTTCAATGAAGTGCATAAACAGATTTATGGACAACAACACAGCATCATAAAATGCTTCAATAAATGAAAACGCTTACAACAACAAAAACAACAACAGCGACGACGAAGACGACGATAAGAAGAAGAAAAACAACAATAGCAACAAACCCAAAGCATGGAACAAAAAGTGGTTGCCAGGCAATGCGAAGAAGCGCACAAAACGCAGACACCGCTTAAAATATGTTTCTTCATACAATACATTCATACATTTTAATATCTACGTACATATATATCTGTATGTGTGTGTGTGTGTGTTTTTTTTTGTATTGTTACAGCGGCATATGCAGCTGTGTTGCACATGTTTTGAAAGCCAGATGGACTAGAGTGAACGTGAGGAGGGTGCTAGGCGGCGGTAAGCAATGAGAGCGCATAGACAGGTAAGCCGAGAACAGCCGGCTCTCAATTACACTCTCTCACTCTCTTAAAAGGTTGCGCCTGCGGCAATATACATGCATACATACATACACACATACATACATACATACATACATAAAAATGAAAGAAACTAACGACAGCAACAAAAATATGGCAAAAGAAACAACTGTGCGCCGCTGCGCATGCGAAGCGAATGAGTAAACAAAATGTAAAGAAATAAAACAGACGCTCGCATGAGCATATTATGTACATGTGTATTTGACTACGTACATGTATTCGTGTTTGTTTTCTTGTATGTGTACAACACGTCTTTGGTTGTTCTTTCCCACGGTCTCATATCTGGCCAGGCAAGCTATCTGAATGCGCGCCAAGCAAACGAGCGCAACGAGCGTCGTCCACGAGCGCTCGATCCCCCGTCCACACACACACACACACATGCATATATACATAAACAGAACGACACAGCAAAAGACCAACAACAACAATAAGTAAATGTTGATGTTTATGCTGCGCGCCCGCTTCGTAAACTGCTACTCCAGCTTCGGGTTGGGGCTCTCGGCACGCCTCGTCGATCGTCGCTTGTCGTCGTCGGCTCGATCGAGTTTTCTACTTTTATGTTGTGTGGCTTGGCTACGCTTCGGACTTCGACTTTGTTCATTGCGCTTTACTTTGTGCCTTATTCGAGGAATTAAATCGCACTTTATGTCGGCCTCTACTGCGACCAACGCTCTTGCCTACCCCCTCCAACGTCTCTATAACCAATAAAATCATACATGCTCGCTCAATCGCTTGCTTTGGCTCTCTTTTGCTTTATCTTTGCATGTATAGGTACGTACTGTATCTACATATGTATGTATGTATTTATATGTATCTGTATGCATGCAATGGAAGCTTCGCGCTGTTACGGCTGGGCCTCTGCTCGCCCACAGCTTTTTTAATGGCTTTTCTTGCTTGGTCGGTTTTGCTTCGTTTTGGTCTCAAAAGAAGGGCCCAAACATACACATACAAGTGCTTGCATTGTTGTGTGCGTGTGTGTGTGTGTATGCTAGGAGTTTACTGTCCCAGCCCAGTTATTGTCATTGCTTGTTGTTTTTGTAGTAGTAGTAGTAGTAGTAGTAGTAGTAGTAGTTGTTGTTGTTGTTGTTGTTGTTGTTGCCGCCACTGGGCTGATCGATTTTGTTGTTGCTCAGTATTTTTCTTTAATTTTTTTTCATTATTATTATGATTGTGTTTTTGTGTGTGTGTGTGTGTTGGTAGGGGAGACTGCAACTTGTTGCCTGGGCCTGCGCTTGGGTCTGCGCTTGGGCCCGCGCCTGGGCCTGGAGAGTGGCATTTTCAATGCATACTTTTTAAAAATAAACCAAGGCAGGGCATCGGCAGTAGTTGCAGCGCCAGAAGTGACAGCAACAACAAATGCATCTGCCTGCTTGTTGATCTGTTGCACACATGTTTTATGTTCGCTTCACGCCACAATCGAGACGTTACCCAGTCACTTAGTGGCACTTTGAACTCTGGACTGCTGCCTGCCTGCCTGCCTGACTGACTGACTGACTGACTAAATAAACGGCTAGCTGCTCGTTCCACTGTCCCTCAAATCCCAAGCGAAATTTTTAATGAAACGCCACATACAAAAGTGAAGACACTGACTGCAAAAATTATGAAGTCCACCCTAGAAAATGTTTATAATTTATTTGTTGTTTTACTTTTTTTTTTTTTTTGTATGTTTTCTATCTACTTTCGCCCTATAATAAATGTCGTTGCATGTGTGTGTGTGTGTTCCATGTGTGTGCCCATTTAAGTCAATTGGCGGCTGCAATTTGCATGGATTGTTGGTTCGTTGGGTCAAGCGACGACCTGTGGTTAACAAACTGAGCAAAGTCTTTTTGGGATCCTTGAAATAGCAGCATTTTATAAAATCCATTTTAATCACATCATTTTTGAATTTACTGTAAATGCCAAATAAATTCTTTCAGTCGTTCCAAAATACGAAACGTATGAGAAACTTTATTTAAAAAATTCTTTTGAGTTCAGAAATTATTGAATTGCATTGAAAGCTGAAAACCCAAGGCATTCGAAGCACTTCCATTATTATTCATTGCGGTGCCATGGGAGCATTTTATGTTAATCGATAAGTGCAACGACTGTTATCGAACCGAGAGGTTTCTTGAGTCATGACTCGCCACGAGCCACGAGCGGAGCGTTGGCCCAAGTTTCGATTGCATGCCTGCTGCCCACGCGGGGCCAAACTTGTTTGCTGGCTTGGCTCTAACCCGAATCTCCGGACAGTCTCAGCGACCCAAACCGCCCCTCCTCCCCCTGAACTGACGAACCTAAAAACTCTCCGCCTCCCAATGTCCCTCCCCTTTGACCAGGCATCATTCATCATTCATCAGTTGCAACTTTTACCCCACAGAGACGCATCTCCTTCTCTCCCTCTCTCTCCCTCTCTCTCACTCTTCCTCTCTCTCTTTCTTACTCTTTCTTTCTCTGTCTATCCTATCCTTTTACTTGCTTCGTCTGCGTCTTTGTATTTCCCTTTCTACTGTCTTTGCTTTGTTGAATTGTGCATGACCTCCTTAGGGCGTAACTGTGCTTAACCATCCCAACAACCAACAACCAACAACCAACATTCAACTTCCTTCGTCCACTGTCCATCGTCCCTCGGTCCATCGCTCATTGTCCATTGCCCATTGTCCGTCCACAATTGTTCACTGGCGATGACTTTGCCGTGGCTGATTTATTTGTAATTTGCTTGGGCAGCAAAGCAAATTAAGGCAACGCTCGACTTTGATGCCTTTGACTCGTTGCTCGTTACTCGTTACTTATTATTCGTTACTCGTTACTTGTTATTCGTAACTCGTTACTTGTTATTTGTTACTCGTTACTTGTTACTCGTTACTCGTTACTCCTTACTCGTTACTCCTTACTTGTTACTCCTTACTCTTTACTATATACTTGATGCTTGATGTCTGTTGTTTGTTGCTTGTTGCTTGCTACTCGTTGCTGGCTACTCGTTCTACGCTCCTGTTAGTCTGTACTGAAGCTGGGGCTGCGTTTGGGCCGCTGGTGGGGAGGTTGAGGGCAGACTGTGTGTGCATCGCGCTGGGCTGGGAAACAAGTTGCCAGCTAGCCTTTTGTTATGTCGGTCTGCGGTTTGTGCCGCCCGTTTTGCATAATGAGTGCAACTCCGCCCCTCCTTCAACGTAAATTCCCACTGGCATCTCCCGCGCTCCCAACGTGATGTCCACAGGGCGCTTCGTGTCGTGTTGGGTTGTTGTGTTTTGTTGTTTCCTCAACTGGTTTATTGTTTGTGCTGTTTATGTTGCAGTTGTTGTTGCTGTAGTTGCAGTTGTTGTTGCAGTTGTTGTTGCAGTTCTTGTTGTTGTTTCTGTGGTAATTCTTTGTGTTGCCTAACATTTGCACAAAAGGCGTTATAACATTTCAATTGCATTATACATTTTTTTCTCTTTTTGTTTCTATTGTCGAAATTCCTTGGTTCATTATTGGTCCAGCTATGGTCACACTTTCACACGCTCCGGCTAATTACAATATTTGATTGGGCGCAATTAAAAGACCAGCCACGCCCCTGTGCCTCTCAAACTGTGGCCCTGTCCATTACAATTTGCTAGCCATGTCCATTTTTGCGCTGCGTCGCACTGAAATGCAATTCGCTTCAATTGATGCGAATTAAATGAAAAATTGCATACTCACAGTCACACACGCACACAGATACACACACACACACACACACACATGCACACATACAGATAAAGCATATATGTGTGAGTATGTAAACACTTGCAATTTACATGTTCAAATTGACTGGGCGACAATTGACAGCATTGTGGTTAGTGTTGGCCTGGGATGGGGATTAATGCTGCACCAAGGAGGAGGGAAATGGTAGGGGGGAGGGGCAAAAGTGGTCATGGGGCATGTGGCAGTCAGTTAAACTCGTTGACACATGAATTTAATAATAAAAAAAAAAAAATAGAAAAACATCAAAAAAAAAGGAAAAAAAATGAAGAAAAAAAAAATAATCGATGTCGATAGCAAAAAGTAATATCGATTTACATCGAAACCGCACGTAGAAATAATTTTGAAGTGAAACGTTGATTGCGGATAATTGTGAAAAGGATCACACACGTGACATGGCCAAGGACTGGTAAAATGTCCTTAGACTCTGATGATGACTCCCTGTAACTCGATGTATGAGACTTTTTTACTTCGAAAAAAATCGATTGATTGAAGGCAAGAAAAGAATCCGTGTGTTTATAAATTAACTCAGATTTGCTCATTTACATAATGCAAAGTAGAAAAGTATCGAGTAATTATTTATAGCATGTATACTTTATAGCAGTTACTAATTTATGGCAATGAGTCGATTGAACTAATAGATCCGGTTTTGGATTCTGGGATCAAGTAACTGTTTAAAGAATTAAACACTCAGCGAGAGATTCGAATATTGATAAAACTGTAACTAACTTATCGAATTTATCGATAAGCGTTAAGTGAAAGAACTCCAAGTTATTCAACATCAAATATAACTAAGCGTCGATCCTTCGATAAGAGAAACTGATTTTCTTTTTGGTATCCACAATTCAAACAGTTGCCACTGCGATAGAAAAAAACTATCGATACATATCGATTTTTAAATATATAAATTATTTCGAAATTCTAATAATCCTTTGACTGAAAGCCTATTTTAAAATTAAATCACTTTTGCAGTTGTCTTCACTTTTCACTCAGAGTCCTGAATTTTCAGTTTACACTCATCTCTAAATTATTATTTACTCTCATCTCTAAATCATCGATAAATCAAATGTACTTGTTTTTGTACTTACCACGTGGACACTTGCAGTCGTATGTCAATCCATTGGCACGACATGTGCCACCGTTTTGGCATGGCGATGGGGAGCAGGGCTTGTACTTGGTATCGCAATCCTTGCCAGTGTATCCGGCGGGGCACATGCATCTGGAAAGAGTGAGGAGTTGCAGCAGAAACGTTAGATGGATGTATAGGCGGCGATTTGGTGGCAAAAGAAGCAGCACCAGCAGCAGCATCGCTCGACCGCCAGTTAATTGCAACGTGCAACTTCCGTTTGTGGCTTGCAACCGACAGTGGCATGCGCTTGTCCAGCTGCTGCTGCTGCTGCTGCTGCCTACCACCGATCTTAAAATTTACTCTCTCCCGCTCTCTCTCTCTCTCTCTCTTCCGCTCTTTCTCTATGCTCTCTATGCTCTCTATGCTCTCTAATTCTCTAACTCTCATTCTCCATTTATCTAGCCATCTCGGAGTCTTGGCCCGACGTCTGCTACAATTGCTTTGAGCCCAAAGACTCAACCGGTTCTTTGGGGCCCGATACACAGGGCCAGGCCACAACAATAAAAGGCAAAATGTACAACAATGTTGGTAGCTTGTTTCTTCATTTTTCTTGTTTCTTATTTTTATTATTATTACTTTTGTTTTTTAATATCTTCTTCTTCTAGCTACCTTTCCCTCCCCATCCCCCCCGCTCAACCTCTCACCCTCTCTCTCTCTCTCACTCGCTCTTCTTTACATTGATTTTGGGCATAGTGCCTCAAAAATTGTTAAAAGTTTATTGTTTCATCACACATACAGGCCCACACACACACACACACACACACACACACACACACACACATACATACACCTAGAAGAAGTGCACTGGTTCTTCAGAACTATTTGTAACTGGTTTTTATTATAGTTGTAGTTGTTGTTGTTGTTGTTCGCTTTGGCCCCACTGCGCGCACTTAGACCATAAAAGGCAGCCGCCGCCTTCAGCCCCTTCGGCCACAAAAAATGAAAAGACGAAGCGACTAATTAAGACCATTTAGCGCATTTAATTAAATTAAACAATTAAAAAAGCCCAAAACGCTTAAATAGGCAACAGGCCTCGAGTGCCGCAATACTCTTTAGGGACCTGAGCAACTGAGCAGCTGAGCAGCTGAGGAACTGAGCGGCTGAGCGGCCGAGCGGCTGAGGAGCTGAGCGAATGGCCAATGAACTGTTGCCTGTTTATTGTACCGCCCCTTGATGTTAGACACCCCCCTCCATGGTTTGCCCTGCTCCCTTGCGCCTCAGTTAATGGTCTTGTAGCTGCTGCTGACCAAATTACACATTGAGAATTGCTTCACCTTCGCTTTGGGCCAAGAAATGAACAAAGTTTCAAATTGATTTTTGATTGACATGTGAAACTCAGCGGGCCAACGGCCAGAGGCGACGATGATGAGCCATTGCGGGGCGGTAATTCATCTATTCGTGTGGAGGAGGGGGAGGAGGGAGATCTGCCAAATTTTTTTCTTTTGAAGCTGGACCCACCGCAATGTTAGGGCCCAACCGATAGATCATTAAGTAGCTGCTGAGTGCACTCGTCTCCTCTGCCGAGTGATACTTCGACTAGATATCGATAACAAGTATCAAATCGAGTACTCATATCGATATTCACTTATAATTGGGAACACTCAAGAAGTGAGTTATTTATGAATTTATCTAAACATATAAAGAAATTAATTCATTTATGAATATGGCCAATGTTATTAGTGAATATTGTCATTTATATTCATGAGTGTATTCAATTTATTTTATGAATAATTAAAACATTTCATATTTTTAAATCAGATGCATTCCCAAATTCATCTATATTAATAAAAATACACATCCGCATATTCATGAGTGCACTTAATCGTATTCACGAATACACTCAATTGTATTCATTAAATAACTGATTTTATTAGATTATTAATTAAACTTTCTTTACCCCAGTGAACATATACAATTGATTCACACACACAATCAAACAAGAACTCGTATACACATTCATTTGATTCATCTGATCATTTAGCAAGACGTTCAAATAGAACAAAGGCTAAAGATCGAATAGTTCCATTCAAAAAATGCCGTGTTTGCGGTCATAAATCTTTGAAAGTGACATCTTTAGGACATTATGTGAATAGATTTTGGCAGAATGTTTATGTATAGTAATTGGATGGCTATTCATATGGAAGTCATTCATATTCATATGCCTTGGCATGACTAAATGACGATGAGTGTATGAGTGTTTTGTATATTTCTGTCCACTAAATTATCAAATTTATTTGCCAAAAAAATTTCCATAACGCTTTTTATTCACGCATAAACACAATCCAAATCAGAATGCCAATCGATAATTTATGCGAATTTATCGATTGTCGCCAACAGTGGCAAACATTAAAGCCCCACTAAGTGCCCCATTGACAAGGAGGAATCAATATTAAAGCTAATAGCATTAAGAGGCATCAAAATGTCTACTTTATGAGTATCCATGATCGTTTTGAGTGCGTGTTTGGTATTTTGATTGCAATTTATGGAACTCAAACGAATAACGAGTAATGCCAAACGAGTAAAGAGTAACGAGTAACGAGTAGCGAGTAACGAGGAACGAGTAATGCTAAGCGCGTAACGCCGAATGGATAAATGGATCAAATTTGTGCCATGTCAAACGACGATCCTACAAATTGTCAATTAGTAACATCTACACAATTCATACACTCGCACTCGCACACACACACACACTCACACACAGTCACACAAATATCGATCTATAGGTTTATGCTAATTATCGAAATGTCGGAACTTTGTACAAATGGCAAAAGAGACCCGCAAAGTAAAACACATGTTCACATCGCACTTTTCAGCTCGAATGGATATTCAACAAAAGCTTAAAGCCCACACCCCCCACCTCACCCCACCCCACCCCTCACCTGACCCATCCACTCATCGATGCTATTCATTTCATCTGGTAATTTGTGTGTTTCAAATTAAAAATGCAAATGATGCCACAGCCAATGAAATGAAATGAAATAATTTAATTTACATGCCAAAATGAACCAGTTCACTCTTTGGATATACGAAACAAAGCGCCGGAAATATCTGTTTTGGCAGGGGTGGGGGATTGGGGGAATTGGGGTCTCTATTTGAACGATCGCTTGTCTGATTTATTTAAAAAAAAAAACAAAAAAAAAAAAGTTTTGTATATTTTAATTAGAGTGGAAAACGTTGAGTCGATTTACCCAATTGGCAATTTGTTGTCTCTTTTTTTTTATTTGCTTGCTCTTCCTCCTCTTCCTCTTCCTCTTCACCTTCTTCTATTTCTTCTTCTTTTTAATTTTGTTGATGTTGCCAATAATCAATAAAGTATTTTAATCGATTTCCTATGCTAATCTGTGCCCTCCCAAAACGACGATCGATCGTCTCATACAAAACAATGGAGAAGTCCGAATTCGATTTTATAAATTATTAGTTTTAAATTGTCATTAATTTGGCGCACAGCCACAGGGGTTTTTTTTTTTTTTTTGTGTTAGAAAATGTTTCGATAAATATGCTAATTGCGGCGATTTGTTTTGTTCGATAACACCGACCCCGCAGCCCTTCCCCGCCCAACCATCCTCTTCGCGTTCGGAACGTGTCTGATCTTTTGTCGAACAAGCACTCAAATTTGCACTTGTCATTTATTGAGTTATTAGTCCCCCACCCCAACCCCTCAAAGGCAGAAAGAGAGAGAGGGAGATATCGATAGATTTTATCGACTTGAATACTTACTGATAGGAGCCATGAGTGTTGACACAAGTGCCGCCATATTGACAGGGATTCGATTGGCACTCTTCCACATCCTCGGAGCAGGTGTGACCGGTGAATCCGGGTGGACATTTGCAGGTGAAGCTGCTGCTGCCCGCCAATGCGGAGCAGGTGCCACCATTCCGGCATGGGGAGCTGGCGCACAGATTCTGTGTCTGGCAATGATCACCTGTGGCAGGAAATAGAGCCCCATAGAGAGGGGAGGATGGCAATGGATTAGATTTGATTGGTTAATCCAGGTTGATTAACTAGGCACTACTTAAATGCCAACTTACCCGTGTAGCCATTGGCACAGATGCAGCTGTACTCCTGGAGCGTCTTAAGCTGGCAAGTGCCGCCATTGAAGCAGTGGGCCTTATCACAGGCATTGGCTACTGCAATCTCGCAGAGCGACTCCTCAAATCCAAGCGGACACAGGCACGAGATGCCCGGCCGGCCATTCCGAAAGGCCACCTGACAGGTGCCGCCATTCTGGCAACGTCCATGGCCCGTCAGGCAGGGATTCCGATGTTCACAGTAATCGCCAACGTATCGTGTATCGCAACTGCAACAGATTCAACAAAATTGTTAGTGAAAGATGCATATGAGTTATCTCAGATTTTAGATCACGATATCGATACACACACACACACACATATATATATATATATAGTATATCTAGTTTATAAAGTCTCTCGCAACAGATTTGTGTCTATCGATAAGCGCTCATGTGTTGCGGCAGCTGACAAACTGACAAAGTTGCCTCATTTCCGCCGCGGACAGCCGAACGCAAAGCGACTGCGACGCGGACTTGTATGATTTATGCTTTATTCACAGATAAAAAAATATAGATAATCTTAAACGTAACACAAATGAATAAAAGAAGAAAAAAAAACAAAAATTTATCTATCGATCACACTGATAAAAATGCCTATCGATATGTTAAAATCAAAAGGTTGCAAAGTGTGAATATTGAGGAAGAATAAAGTTTTTAATTAGAAAAAAATTCGTAGCACCAGCCGATAGGCTGCATGGCAAAGCTGCCTGCTATGAAAATCAGACTTGCAAAATATCGATTAATTTTTGAAAATTGTATAATTTTTTATAGTTTGTTTTAAAGTTTTTGGATTAAATAAAAAGTAAGTCGCTAACTTGTAAATTTTAAAGTCAATCAGAAGCTGACTACTATGAAACTCATATCAGAAAAATATCGATAAATTTGTAAAAAAATTTTTTATTTGTTTTATAGTTTTTGGATTGAATAAAAATCAAGTCAATCAATTTCGAAATCGAAAGCCAAATGAAGGCTGCCTGCTATGAAACTCAGACTAGTAAAATATCGATTAATTTTGGAAAATTTTTTTATAATTTTTTTTTAAGTTTGTTTTATAATTTTTGGATTAAAAAAAAACCAAGTTTACTACTTGTAAATTCGAAAACCAATCAAAAGCTGCCGGCTATGACACGCACAGTACTTATATTTATAGTAAGTAATCCTGCTATAAAAATGATTACCTGCCATCAAATCATAATTATTTTTAAATACGTGTAAATTCAATTCAAAAGCCAGACTCTTCAGCAGGATAAATAAAATAAATCCCTTTGAGGGGCAGTTATCCTTTTTAAGCTTGGGGCCAACAGGTGGATTAATGTATGCATTTTTTTTGTCTCATTAAAATGCATTTACTTTGCACCAACAACAACAACAACAACAACAGCAACAAATTAGCTAAATAATTGCAGTCATCGAATGCAACGCCGCCGCACATCGATTTCCAATGGCAATGACGATGACGATGCCGATGCCGATGACGATGACGATGACGATGACGATAATTATGTTGATGTTGTTCTTGTAGCTGTTGCTGTGACAGTGACTGCGACTGCGACTGTTGTTGTGGATGATGATGTTGCTTGGGTGTTGTTGTTGCTGCCGCTGGTGCTGCTGCTGCTGTTGCTGTTGTCGATGATGATTCGCTTAGTTGAGTCGAACGACAACTTGCACATTGTTGTTTTCCCTTGAGAAAACAATTTTTATGTACGGTAATTTGTGCGCGATCTTGATTGCATATTAAATTTTCATCGAAGCCAAAGTCAAAGCCAGTGCCGAGCAATGAGAAAATTACACGCATTGCAAAAGCAACAACAGAAAAATCCACAGCAGCAGCAGCAGCAACAACAGCAGCGGCAGCAACTGCAACAGTAGCAACAACCGCAACAACAACAAGAACAAAGATGATGCAGAAGAAGCCAAAGCAGAAGAAGAGGATGAAGAAGAGGAGGTAGAGGAAGAGGCAGAGGATGAGGATGAGGATGAGGATGAGGAAGAAGAAGAAGCAATGAATAATCATTAATGCGACTTCTTTGGCCAGTGGCTAGACTAGAGCCAGCGACTGGATCGAAACGGCTTTTCCTTGGCTTTTCCTTCGGTCTGCCATATACCGTTACAAGTGTGTGAAAATGCTTTAGATTTAGCATTAATTTGTATCACACATAACCTCACTAAACGCCCTGCCTAACCTCACTTTTCATCGAGTGTTGCTGCTGCTGCCGGCCCCTTCAGTCGCCGCTGCTGCTGGCTGCCCCTTCAGTCGCCGCTGCTGCTGCCTGCCCCTTCAGTCGCGCCGCTGCTGCTGGCTGCCCCTTCAATCGCCGCTGCTGCTGCCTGCCCCTTCAGTCACCACTGTTGCTGGCTGCCCCTTCAATCGCCGCTGCTGCTGGCTGCCCCTCAGTCACCACTGTTGCTGCTGTTACTGCGGCTGCTGCTGTGTCGATTGTTGATCGTAATCGAAGCTGTTCGGAAAATTAAATGGCGGTAGGCAAAACAGTTAGCAACATGTTGAGAAATCGATGTTTAGATGTTGCAGCAGCTTCTCTTTGCGGCAACATCGACTCGAGCAGCGATGCTCTGTTGATAAGGCGGCACCGGACTCCCCATTCAAATGAGGTGTCAGGCGTTTTTCACCGCTGCCACCGCTGCCACAACTACCGCTGCCGGAGTGGAGCCAGTGGAGCTGCAGCGGAAAAATTAATGTAATATAAATTATACACGGGCCAGTTGAACTGAGCTGATCTGTGGCTTTTTGGCTATGAGATGTGAAGCGTTGTTGTTGTTGTTGCTGTTGCAGCTGAATTGAGCCAGCTTGTGCTCAGTTGTTGTGTGTGGTGTGTGTGTGTGTGTGTGGGTAACTTGTTTTGTGGCGTTTTCAAATGAAAACGCGAGAGAAAAATAAATCTGAGAAAAGGAACAACAAAATAAATGAAAACGTGACTCGCATTGGCAAATAAAGCAAAGTAACCAGCGGCTGCATGGACAGGGTGTGTTTAGGACTAGAGATGGGCGCGTGAATGTATGGCGTGAGTCACGTTTCACGTTCCAAAAAATTCAACTCACTTTGAGAGTTGTTGAGTTTGCTTGAAGGTGCGGTGAATTTTTCAAAATTTTACTATTCAGAATTCAAATTTCAATTTTTAATATAAATAAATATAAATAAATATGAAAAAATGTATTTGGTGTGTTTATGAATTACACCTCAATAGTGTGGTGAGTTAACTGGTAAATATGATATTCAGCTATTTTAGACTTTGGAAGTCATGTGGCAGCCTCCTCGTGTGAGAAAAATCTATGTCTTCGCTTGTCTCGACTCCAAGCGATCCATCGATATCGCTGGCGATTTCAATTTGCGGTCAAGACAAGAGAAATGCTCATAATCATAACTTTATAAAGCTTCAGCCTCGCCAGCAGCAGCAACAGCAGCAGCAGCAGCAGCGGCAGCAGCAGCAGCAGCAGCCGCAGCCTCAGCTTCAGGTAGAGCTTCTCACGAGCGTAACCGCAATATCAACTGAAGGCTATCAAATGCGCATTGAAGTTTGGAATCCAAAGACCGATGATTTAATGTCTTCTGAGGATGATCAGTCATCATCTTGGCTGCAGCCTCTGGGTCTAGGCTATGGCCACTATGGCTTCCACATCTGCGCATCTGCGGATCTATACAAATGCAGCAAGTACAACGCCTTGTTAGCTGCCGCTTGTAATCCTCCCTCCTGGATATCTAATTTCTGCACTCCAATGCAATTCACACGCTAGCCCCCAGCAGCAGAGGCAGAGGCAGTGGCAGAGGCAGAGGCAGTGGCAGAGGCAGTGGCAGTCGCAGAGGCAGGGGCAGTGGCAGTGGCGGAGGCAGAGGCAGAGGTAGAAACAGCGGCGGCAGCAGCTGGCGACAGTTTCTACAGCGTCAACACAAATATCAAGATCGACGGACGACTGTGTATGTGTCCGTGTGTCTCTATATGTGTGTGTGTGTGTGTGCCGAGAGTCTGGGGACTGCAAGTGGGAAAATTTGCCATGGAAGGGGAACAAAGTGTCCAGAGGTGCAGAGCAGAGCAAACCAAAGCGGAGCAGAGCGAAGCACAGAAGCGGAGCGGTTCGGAGTGGAGCGGTTCAAAGTGAAGTGGAGTGGAGTGGAGCATTGCCAAAAAATGCTTATCGCTCATCAGTTAACATCGCTGGCAATGGCTCTGAGTGCCTGGAGACGGTGGCTCGAATCTTCGGCT
Organism: Zaprionus lineosus; assembly: GCA_035044505.1. Classification (NCBI taxonomy): domain Eukaryota; kingdom Metazoa; phylum Arthropoda; class Insecta; order Diptera; family Drosophilidae; genus Zaprionus; species Zaprionus lineosus. Next base: position 695,854 of record JAWNNX010000046.1, read on the forward strand.
CGGAGCCAAATTGCAATTAAAGGCTCGGTTTGGGATTTGGCCTCGTCGCAGCGAGTTTTATGCTTTTGTTGACAAAAGTGGCCAATTAAAGCATGATTTTATTTTTATTTGGCTTAAAGGCGCAGGCGCAGGCGCAGACGCAGGCTCAATGATGTCGCTGATGCCACAAAAAGTGATATTGATCTTTGCTGCCACAGCGACTCCTTCAATGCTGATGAGTTGCACCAAGAGAGACACACATACAAAGCATTCCAATGTCTGAGTGTGCGTGTGTCTGGTGACTGTCTGTGTATGTATGTGTGTGTGTGTGTGTGGATGACAAGTGCGTGCTTTGTGCTTTGCAATCTTTGATCCTCTGACCTTAGCCATTTCCTTGCCTGGTTTTAATGTGCATCCAACCAACAATGGCTGCCCATTCATCCAGCTCCCAACGAGTCCAGGCCTCATCTGTCATTATCATTGACTGATAGCCGCAAATCACGTAAGCGAAACGTTGGAACATGTAACATGTAAAGGTTATCAAATCGAGTGCAAAAAAAAATTTCCCCCTACTTCAAAAATAAAATGCAAATTTTGCAAGAATTTTTTTCCAAGAAATTAAAATATAATTTTTTTTTTTAAATTTATAGACCAAATAGTAAAAAAAAATTATTATTTTTTGCAATTTAAATAATGGGCAATTTGAAATGTAATTTTTTTTGTTATCATTGAAATACGAACTTTAACTTGGCGTCTGAGTGATGCAACAGCCAAAGGGACGACTCTGACGACTCAAGAAATATATGAAGAGAGAGAGAGAGAGAGAGAGAGAGAGAGAGTCCGTCCTTTTCATGTGTTTTTTGGTTGGCTGTTCCGGGTAAATAGTGTACACTTCTCACATTATCGATGTGCCATGAGTGCGGTGCATGGTTTCACGTGAAAAGCCAACATTACCTGCCCATGGGATGAGCCGGAGGTTGGCTCTAGCCTCGGCAGGTGCAACGTGTGGACGGAATTCAGAAATTTAAGTTATCGCCGTTCTTCTTCTTCTTGTTGTTGTTGTCTGTTTGTTGTTGTTGTTGTTGTTGTCGTACTATGTTAATGTGCCATTTTGAGTTACTGTCCCACAGTCAGTCGCTCACCAAACATTGGCGCCATCTCTTTTCTGCCTACATCTCTGCCCATCGGGCCTTCTCTTTCCCCCCCCCTTTTTGAAAACTCTCTAACTTTACCTCTGCATTTCACCCCAGGCATTTATGGTTTTATGTACTCCTCTATTTGCTTAGCAGCTGAACCAAGAGCCATCAGTCCAGACCCAAACCCAAACCCAGACCCAGCCACGGACCCGGACCCGTTTTTTCGGCGACCATTAAATGCGTGACCCCGCGTCTCGGCAACAACAACAAATTTTACACCAAATTTCTTTCCGCCTTTGACTGTGTACCTCATCCATCCATCCATCCATCCATCCAGCTATTCATCCATCTATTCATTCATCTATCCATTCATCCATCCAGCTATCCATCTATCCACCCAGCTATCCATCCATCCAGGTTTTCACCTATCCATATATTTATCTATCCATCTTTCCATCTATTCATCCATCCATCTATCTATCTATTCATCCATCTATTCATCCATCTATTTATCCATCTATTCATCCATATATTCATTCATCTATTCATTCATCTATTCTTCCGTCTATCCATCCATCCATTCGTCCAGCTATCCATCTATTCATCCATTCATCTATCCATCTATCCATTTATCCATCTATCCATCTATTCATCTATTCATCTATCCATCTATCCATCTATCCATCTATCCATCTATCCATCTATCCATCTATCCATCTATCCATCTATCCATTTATCCATCTATCCATCTATCCATCTATCCATCTATCCATCTATCCATCTCTCCATCTATCCATCTATCCATCTATTCATCTATCCATCTATTCATCCATCTGTCTATTCATCTATTCATCCATCCATCTATCCATCTATTCCACACACTCATCAGCCATTCATCTTTCGTATGAGTTTCATGCCGTGCCACATTTTCAGCTGTGCGTTTGTTTTCCCCTGTTTTCCTCTCTTTTCCTCTGTTTTCCTCTCCTCATCTCACTTCTCACATTTCGTTTCATTTGCTTTTGTCTGCACAGGTAAGAGGAAAATGCATATTTCATTCCATTGGCTTGTCAAGTGGTTTTACAGGTAACCAGCAGCCTCCCCCCTCCTCCCATACAAACATCTGTCCATAGATCATAGACAATACTCCAAATTCCACTATATGAAAATATTTAATTTTTCTTTTAAACAAAATCTTCTGCTTCTTCTACTCCATCTCCTTCTTCTTCTAATATTTCTCCTGCTTCTTCTATTTCTCCCATTGCAACTTCTGTGAATTGATTTGACGAATGTTGCAACCTTTCAAAATGTTGCACGTCGATTTCCCATAACTTCATATAAAGTCACTTGTTCTCATCCACTGAGTTTTCTTCATCTCGGAAAATTCATGCAAATCAATGTACGAGATTCCGACTAATTGGAGATGCGCAATCAGACGCCACGCCAGACATGGGAACTGCGGCAGCTGCTGACATCGACACCCAAGTCGACATCGACGTCGACTCCATATGGGAGGCAGTTATGACATGTATCAAAATAATGCTAGATTTATGTAATGCGAGGTGCCGCCTTTTTTCGAACCCCAAAAAGGGGGAAGGGACGGGGGCAGACGTTTGGAAATGAGATGAAGACCCAAACAGACAATGGCACAGACAGAGACACAGACAGAGACACAGCCTCAGACACAGATACAAAGGCAGCCTCAGACTCAGACACAGACACAGACTCAGACACACATACAGACACACACACACACAGACACAGAGATGAGCTCTGAAAATGAGACTTCGTTTTGGATTCAAAACGAAACTCATAATTAAAATTGTGATGCGGCGCAGTTGCAAGCAACTCTCAACTGCGTCTTCCCTCAGATACATGTCCACGTCCTTGTCCTCGTCCTCGTCCATGTCCTCGTCCTCGTTCTCGTCCATGTCCTCGTTCTCATCGCGTGAGTCGTGAGAATGCGAAACTTAATTGAGTTTCAATAAAACGTTTTAATTTGACGAGAGCGAAGATGAAGTAAAAAAAATGAAATGAAATCAGAAGATTTCAGATCATATATATATGTATATGTATATGTATATACATATATAGGGAAAAAGGAAAAAACAAAAAAAAAACAACAGAAAAAAAAAATTGAAGTGAAGCAAAAAAAAATTGAACTTGGCTAAAGGAATTTTGTACGCCAACGCCTTGGCCGCAAAAAAAGGGCGCGCAAAATGAAGAGCAAAAGGGTTTAGTATTGGGGATGTGTGTGTGTGTGTGTGTGTGTGGCAACAATTTATGGCCACTGTTGCGACTGCGCGACTGCTGCTGCTGCTGTATAAGGCAAGAATGTAAAATGCAAGCGGAATGCACAATAAACATTCGCTACGCTCAGACGGGGACCGATCGCGCTTTGGGAATGAGCCTCCCCAGCTGAGGCGGGGGAATTTGTGGCACAGGGGGGCGGCGGTGTAGAGAGTGTGGCGAATTGGGAGGAACTGTTGCTATAACAAATCAGAGGCAGCAGAAGCAGCAGCAGCGGCACAAGTGACAGCGGGAGGCGGGAGAAGAGGGAAGAGACAGCGGCGGAGGAAGAAGCAGCGGTGGACGAAGAAGCAGCGGTGGCAAAAGAAGCAGCGGGCAGCGGTGGCAGAGGCGGCTACGGCAGCGGCAGCGGCAGCAACACAGAAAAGCAATCAAAGCAGGTTGCAAACAAGTTTGACTGGCGGGGCGTGGCGGGGCAGGAGAAGAGAGAAGAGAGAGGGGAAGAGAGACAGAGATTCTCGTGGCTTGAGTGTTACTGGGACTTGGGGATTGAGTGTTGGTGTCGGCAATTGGGGAGCTGCCTGGCTGCTTGTGGCCCTGCTGATAAATATCGAAGGATGTGCCACAACAAAATGGCCGCCAGCCGACGCTCACTAAATGTGTCATCATCTCAATGTCTGTCTGCTAACTGTAACTGGATCATAAAAAGCTTTCGGCTCTTGGCCCTCGGCTGTTGGCTGTCGGCTGTTGGCTGTCAGTTGTCGGCTGTCGGCTGTCGGCTGTCGGCTGTCGGCTGTCGACTGTCGGGCGTCGGCTGCTGCTTATTGGCTTTCGGCTTTCGGCTCTTGGCTTTTGGCTATTGGCTCTCGGGTCTGAGCATTCGGCTTTCAACTGTTGCCCGCTGACTGAGACTGAGACGCCTAAGAGATTAGAGCGGCATTTGCTTTTGACTTTATTTTCCTACTGTTTTTGTAGTTGGGCATTTTCATTGTCATTTCCTTTAGCGAGTGTTTAATGGATAGATATAGATATATATGTGTATGTAAAGACAGACACACACACACAGACGCATACAGCACCCGAGTGCTGTTGCCTGCTGTCGTGCTTAATGATGAGTTAATTAAAGTAATTGCACAGAGCTTGAAATTTTTCACTTTTTGTATTTGTGGAGGGCAACGGCAGGTAAGAAGGCAAAGCCAAGAGGCAGGCATGGCACAGCAAGGCTAAGGTTAAGAAGCGGCCGGCGATCTCAGGTAAAGAAACTAAGAAACCAAAGAGCTAAAACTGAACAAAAGGCAAAAGGAAAGCCAAAAAGAACATTTCAAGTGCAAAGCGTGTGAGCCGAGAGTTGAAATAAAAACCAAAGTTGTCCGCGGCGGCTCCACTTGGCTCTCTCCCTCTCTCTCTCTCTCTCTCTGTTGTGCCGTGTGGGGAAATGAAATTAAATGGAAATATACAACATGGGCATTAAGGCACATATATACACACATAAACACACACAACAGTACAGAGAGAGGGAGAGAGAATAGAAGAGATAACAATCAATTGAAGTCGACGATACAAAACGAGAGACTTAGACAACGAACTTGCCAAGGGCTTACCAAACAAAATTCTTTTCTCGCCGCTACCCCTGATTCGGGTCAGCAATTCAGTGACTTGCAGTGAACTGTCACTGTTTACCTCATACACACACACACACGCACGTGATAAGCACTTTTCGGTAGCCCTTAATTGAGCCCAAAGTCATGATACAGAAGATTAACAGAAAGGAACGCAAAGCCAAACAACCGGAAACCTATCGATAACAAACGAGGCTGCAACTTTTTTCTATCGATTTTTAATTTTAGGCTAATTATGATTTTCCATAGCCTGGGGAATAAGCAACTACATGCGATTTTTACATTTAAGTCTATAATTTGTAATTTAAGTTAAATATATGGTGTATGATATATGGTATATGGTGTATGGCATATGGTATATGGTATTACCATATATAGTACATGTTTTATGGTACATGGTATATGTGTTTGGGTTTGGGTTGGTATATGGTACATGGTACATGGTATATGGTATATGGTATATGGTATATGGTATATGGTATATGGTATATGGTATATGGTATATGGTATATGGTATATGGTATATGGTATATGGTATATGGTATATGGTATATGGTCTATGGTGTATGGTGTTTGGTATATGGTAAATGGTACATGGTATATAGTACATGGTATATGGTACATGCTATATGCTACATGGTATATGATGTATGGTAAATGGTACATGTTATATGGTACATGTTATATGGTACTTGATATGTTGTATATGGTATATGGTATATAGTGTTCAGTATACTGGGATATGGCATATGGACTATGGCAGACATAAATACTTCCAATTATCTTGAAATTTCGTATATGGGCTATTGTAGACATAAATGTACCCAATTTAAAACGGGCTCAGGTCACGTTCATAACCGGTTCATCGAAATGAAGTCGAGGGTTTTCGGAGTTTTATCGATCAAAGTGTTTTATGAAACGCATTAAAACGCAGAGAAATGAAAACCCAACGATGGAATTTAAAAAAAAAAAAAAAAAAAAAAAAAATTAAATATTTCAGTGGTTTATCGTTTATGGGAAAATCGTTTGGTTATCAGAATATAAAGTCAACGACTTCTTTTATCATCTGGGAAAGCGTTTAGTAATCGAAAACTGTAAAAAATATTAACATAAAACTGCAACGCGTTGCAATTTCGAGTTCCCACACTCTCTCTCCCTCCCCCTCTCCCTCTTCCACTTTCTTTCTCTCCCTCTCTTTATACACTCACTTTTCTAAAATCATTGAATTTCCTGCCAAATTTCTAGCCACAGTGCCTGCAAAAATCTAAGCGCTGACTCATCATTGGCAACATGAGCCACGAACATCAAATCATCATCACGCATTTAGAGATTTGTTTTTGTTATTGTTTTCAGAAATATTTTTTTTTTCTTATTTTTTTTATACCTTGGATCCCCAGAAGATGCTGATCGCTCATACATCAAAGTAAATGCTGAATGTGCCGCATGTGCTGGGCATGTCAAAGCTATGCCTTCTTTGCCCTCTTCTTGTGGGAGACACTGCGGCTGCGGGGAGTCAGTGGCTCATTAACATGTCATAAACTTCAAGTAAGAAACGCTTTTTTTTATGTTTGCAGCCACACAATGGAGTGAAAATAAAATGAAATAAAAGAAGCCATCATTTGTGGCCAAAGATGCTTTTACCAATAGTTGAAATTTTCAAATTTTTCCCATTTGACAGCGCTGCGACTTTTATTGTGCCACCAAACTGAACGTAAATCAAATTCATTGTTCTTGGTACCATCAAGTGCATAATTGCGACCCGATCACCGATCACCAATCACCAAGCAACAATCACAGATCACCGACCACCGCTCACCGATCACCGCTTACCGATCACCGATCACCGATCACCGTTTACCGATCACCGCTTACCGATCACCGCTTACCGATCACCGCTTACCGATCCAAGCATCCAGCAATCACCTATCGGCAATCTCTGCTCTAGTGGGCGATGAATGCAACCAAAAATGGACTCACACATGACATTTGATAGTGGGCAAAAGTTGTTGTTACTATTGAAGGCGGCTGAGAGCCAATCAAAGCCCGATCAACGGGCTTTGCCTGACATAAACTGTTGTGAGATCTGCAAACATCACAGTCCGTCGCGTCGCTTCTTGTCTCATCTCGTCGCGTCTCTCGTCTCGTCTCGTCGCGTCTCCTCTCGTCATCTCGTCCCGTCTCGTCGCGTCTCCTCCCGTCATCTCGTCTCGTCGCGTCTCCTCCCGTCAGCTCGTCTCGTCGCGTCTCTCGCCTCGTTTCATCTCGTCTCCTCTCGTCATCTCGTCTCGTTTCATTTCGTCTCCTCTTGTCATCTCGTCTCGTCTCGTCCCTCATCTCGTCTTTTCGCGTCACGTCGTGTCCTGCACAGGCCATCAACTGTGGCAATCAAGTCAATTAAACAAACAACCAACCAAGAGCGGACAGAGTGATCAGGCCACAGAGTTTGAGAGTCCGCTGGCTGATCGTACTGATCGAACTGATTGGTAAACGGCAAAAGTAAACACAGTTTGGCCCAAAAGCTCGTGAATTTTGCAAATTTGCAAAAATAATCTGCGAGCTGTGGACCAATTCGAAAATCAAGACAAAATGTGGTAAATGCACAAATCCGCTGTCTGCCATTCGACGAGGATAGGCCAAGAGACATACGCGCCGATCCGATTCGATTCGATTCAATTCGATCCAATCCGATCCAATCCGATTCGATCCTCTAATAGCTCTCCGGTTCGAGCTTCAGTTTTAGTAACTGTTTACGGACTCTATGGCTGACAAAGTTCAAGCGATGTTATCGCACATTGGGCTAGCCGATGGCACAGAGCACAAGACTGAGAAGGACTGAGAGAGAGAGGGGGAGAGAGATAGGGAGAAGAAGAGTGAGAGGGAACGGGAGAGAATGAAGGAGATCAGTTACATATGTAACGACTGCAATGGAGCAACCGCTATGGCCTGATCGTGCCGTTGATGATCTGAGACAGGGGCAACCACGGCGCGCACATTCGAGAGCCAAGAGATCAAGAGACGGAGCAAACGTACTGCCACATGGCTTGATCATCAGCAACGATCGTCGCAGTTAGTCCAGAGAAAATGTCGTAAAACCAACAGCGGCTAAGGCTGCGGCTGCGACTGCGCCAGTGGCAGTGGCAACAACAACGGCAACGGCAACGGCAACGGAGGCAGCAACTAAAAAGCGGTCGCATTTTTAGGCTTAAAGCTTAAGCGCTTTTATGTAATTGCCTGCTAAAGATAGTGATAGCGGAATAGTAGCTAAAAGAAGAGATTCAGATAGAGAGGCAACCAGAAAGCGAGAGAGAGAGAGAGAGAGAGAGGAAGGAAGCAGGGAGGGAAGTGGAGGAGACTTGATGTTGCACACATTTTAGGAGCGTGTCTGTGTGTGTCTCCACATCAGCTACCGGTAATTTTAGGTCTTAGCTGCTGTAGATCACTCACGATCATTCACGATCATTCACGATCACTCACGATCACTCACGATCACTGAAGAAGAACAAACGAGAGAATTAATCGAGGCTTGGAAGAAACGCTTGGAAAATGTCCAAGAGCAAAAGCATCAATGTCTGGACTAAAGATCGACTAGAAAATTTATTTATTTTTTTTTAATTTATTTTTTCTCTTTAATTTTTTATTTATTGATATATTTTCTTTAAAGTTTCTTTTTAAATTTATTTTTATTATTTTTTTTATTTTATTTTTTAAATTTTTTTTATTTTATTTTTTTATTTTATTTTTTTATTTTATTTCTTTTAATTTTATTTTTTTCATTTTTTTATTTTAATTTTTTTTATTTTATTTTTTTTAATTTTTTTTAATTTTTTTTAATTTTTTTTTTTTTTTTATTTTTTTAATTTTTTTTTTATTTGTTTTTGTTTTATTTTTATTTTTTTCTATACACTGAACGAAAGCGTCCTCAATCGTGCCGTAGATCACAGTGATCACCGTGATCACTGATCACTGATCACGCTATTGTCCAAAGCTGTTGAGAGCGAGTGAAACCCCCCCCCAAAAAAAAAACACACAAAAAACAAAATTATAATAATAAAAAGAAAATGTGGAACTGCTTGGCTGCTCGGCAATGCAATCGATCTTGTGGCTTGAAGATCTTGTCCCGCTTTCAAGCCCAATGCACGCCCCAACCTTTAATTATGCCACGTTCGCTGTGCCGCTGCGCCGTTGCTCCGGCATCTCCGGCATCACCGGCGACTCTAGCGACTCTGTGGCAGGCAGACTCGTAAAATTTTGACAGAGTCTGTCAAAAAAAAAAACCAAAGCGAGTGGTACTCGCCATATGCCTGACGCATCCATATCATAACTCAGTCAAAGTTATGCGTTGCGTACGTGCCATTTGTTTGGGCCGCATTCGCGTTTGATTTATTACACGAGCGGACGCAATAAAAAGATCAACAGAAATAGACAAAAAGCCAATAGCCGCAAAAGGCAAAAGGCACGAATACCCAATACAAGTCTCACACTCCACAAATCCGATAAATTAGGAAAAAAAAAAAACAAACTGCCAAAGACACAAGCCGCAGGCTTTGGTTAAAAAGTCACCATTTGCCATGCGGAGACTCCTGCTCTAAGGATATCATTGGTTGGATTGTGCGGGTGAAGGAATTTTGTGCCTCAATGATATTTTTTGCACTTCTTCCTTCAGTTTTTGTCTAGACAAATTTCAAGCTAAAAACAAAAGCCAAATAAGCAAAATTCAAAAATCTGAATAGCTTTTTTTTCGCTTTGTTTTTTTTCCTTTGCTTTTTTTTTTTGTTTGGTTTCGGGGCAAGAAATGTCAATGCGCAATTAGTAGAAGATTCAGACATTTATACCCCTTCCCCTACCCCTACCCCCATACCCTCTATCCATACTTCTACCCATACCCCTAAAAATACCCCAACCCCTACCCCTGCCCCTACCCCTAACCATTTCAATCTCAAGCCGAGTATCAATTTCAATTTCTTTTGTGTGTCCTTGGAAATGGCAGACGATGTCGTCCAATTGATTGACATATGCAAATCTTTTGCTGCTGTCATCTCGGCAGCCAAAACTTATGCTAATAATTGAGCAAATCAATTTCAAGTTTATGGCAATTAATGTCTCACCCCTGCCCTGAGCCCCACACCCAACCCCGAACCGCCATCTCACATCCCCCATCCCCTATTCCCCATTCCCTTCTACCATTTCCATATCATTCTCGCGCAGATCCATTAGACAAACGCCAGCGATTCGAATAAAATTTGAATAAATTGACAAGCCCCTTGGGGGCTCCAAAAGTTGGCGATGAGAAAAAGGGAGAGAGAGAGAATAAAAGCGATGTAACTTGGCCCCCAATTAACGAACGTTTCCTTCCGCTCTGGAAGCCCGACTGCTAATGGATCTATTTGTATGACTTAATGGGTAACTCGATTGAGATACTTACGCGCAGTAGGATTGGCCATTGGTCTGTGTGATGCACGTGCCGCCATTCTTGCAGCCCAATGTGGTGCACAATAGGGCCAGGGAGGAGCTCGTTTCTGCAAGCGGAAGGGAAAATAAATTAATTTAAATTATTTAAAAAATAAATAAATATAAATTTAAATTTAAATTAAAATTAAATATTAGTTTAAATTTATAGAAATAAAATTGATTATTAAAAAATTCCTTGCGGCTGAAAAACTATCCTGTTCAGGATTTAATAGCCCGCAAAGTCTGAGGATGAGATATTCTCCCATCTCTTGGCTCCTAGGAACGTGCAGCGGCGTATCAAAGTCAATACCAATTGTTGTCAACTGTGACAACAACAACAGCAACAATTAACAAAGTTCACTGCACTTGAGCTGAACGGCAGTCGCCAAGAACAGGGGGACTTGGGCAGGGGAAGGGGCGTCAAAAAAAAAAAAAAACTTGTGCAATTTGTGCTGCTCGCAGAAAGCAAAAGAAACTAAGTAATAAAAAGCGAAATGAAGAAATGAACGGAATGAATGGCAGGGACAAGGAGACAAGTAGCGAGACGGCGAGAGGGGGGGAGAGTGGAGAGAGTGCAGAAGGGAGACATAACTCTGAATATGCTTATTTCTTTTCATTGAAAAAATGGCACACAAATTAAACAAACGCGCCGCGCGCCAAAGCGCCTCAATGTTTGCTAATTGGGCGTGTGGCGATTTCCTGTCCGGCAGCTGGGCCAGTGCAGAGGGAAGAAGGGGGAGCGAATGAAGGAGCAGCAGTGACTCGAATTGAAGAGGGAGAGAGAGGGGACAAGCAGTCAGTCAGCAGTCAGCGACAATAAATTTTGATTGCCCAGCACAATGAATAAATAGCTTTGTCTTCGCAACTTGACAATTTTTTTTTTTTTTCTCATCCACGAAAAATATGAAAAAAAAAGAAAATATAACATATACCCCTTGCCGGGGAACTCCTCCCACTATACGCGGAATGCTAGAAGCCCTTATTTCTTGTGAATGAATTTCCACTGTGCGACAAATGCAACTTTAAATTAACGCGAAATTAAATGACCGAATGTGCAGATACTGCATATTCCCTGAATTACTGTACACACACACACACACACACACACACAAATATACACACGCACTCATACATTCGCATCGGCTTGAGTCATACACGGCGTATGCATTATATTGCGAAATTTATGCGCATAAAGCAAAGGCGCATGTGCTGCCCGCTATGGCAACATGTTGCTATACACATTGCTATAAACATTGCTATAAATATTTACTGCCAGCCGCACATATTTACATGTTGCTATACATTTATTTTGCCTTTTTTTTCCCCCCAACATTCAACGCCAGCTGCGTGTGTTGCCTGGCTGCCTGCCTGCCTGTCGATCTCCCAGTGCACATGCAGCGTATGTCCCATGTTTCTGAGTCTCTCTTTGTGTGAGTATGTGTGTGTGTGTGTGTGAACTAATTGACCTCAATTAGTGCAGTGCACAAAACAGCAAAGGCAACAACATTATAAATATATATAAAAAAAAATAAAAAAAATATTTATTCGCTTTGTTGTCGAGGTGCGGTTCACCTTTGGCGATTCCTCGAGAGAAAGAACAAACACTTCCCGCCGCGATTTGCATGTCGCGCGTTGAGTTTGAGCTGAGTTTAAAGTCTTTTAAGTTGGCAAATAAAAAATTCAAGTTTAAAGCTAAGAAACAATTAAGAGCCTGGCGCAAAAATAAATTTAACTAAAATTGTTTTTTATTTTTGATTTTTTTGCCGTCTAGTAAAATTTTTGAAAGTCAGCAAGATTTGAGTTTTGTTTAGAATCCAGAATTTTTAAATTCAAGCAGTTGGTATTTTTATTTTTTTAATTTTTAAAATTCAAAACTTTTATTGATTTTTAGAATTAAGAATTTTTTTTATTTTTGAATTGAGTTTTTAAATGATTTTTTAAGCTGAAAATCAATCAACGTTTGAAGCTTTTATTGAGTTATTTACTGTACACGCTTCTGTCGAATTATTTGGACTGTCGTCCATGTTCCACCGCCCCCCTTTTTCACCCGCCCCCCCTGGCTGTGTGACTCATGCGGCAGCTGCAACAAAATTTGCATAGTCCAAAAGTCTGAGGCTCGCGGCGGCAGCTTTTGAAAAAAAAAACCTGTCAACTTTTTTGTTATTTGTTATTTTTATTTGATATTTACTTTTGGCTCTGGTTTAGACATGTAATCTGGTTATTTAGGCGTTGTGGGCGTGGCCAGTTTAAGATTTTAATGAATTAACAGCTCGCCAGGCCATTCAACGCTCCACCGACAGACCGTGAACGCTTCACGTTGAATGTGTACAGTATTTTTTTTTTTTCTGTTTTTCTGTTTTTCTGTTTTTTTTTTTGCTTTTCTGTTTTCCAACATTTTTCTTCGTTCAGCTCTTTTTTAAGTATTTTTTTTATTGCGTGTGATTTACCGCACAATGAAAAGCGCTCTACAAATCGCTCTTTGATGGGAGGCGGGAGTGTGGGGTGGGTATGGGGGTGTGGGTGGTTGTGGTTGTGGAGGTGTTGAGCTGCACTTCAGTTATTTAGTAGGGCGTTTAGTCGGTCGCTTGGCGATGCAGGCAAGTGTAACGTGTAGATCAACCCCTCCCCCTCCTCCTCCCCTTCCTCCACACGTCCCACTCTCCTTGCCGCAGTTAAACATTTTGACGGGTTGTTTAGACAAATGATCTGTTAATTGCTGGAGCTGTTGGAGGTGATCTTGGCCAGGCATAAATTGTATCATAATTGAAGAGAATCAGCGGGGCGCGGGGAGATTTATATATAATTTGTATCTTTATTTAATTTCAAGCCAAGAGTGGAAAATCATTTGAGCCACAAAAGAAACGCTTAACTCAGCGCAATTATCAAAACAATTATTTTCTCTATCGCTTTTCAGATCTTTTCCCTCGGTATTCATTAAAATTTTAAGACTTCAATAAAAAAAAAAAATAATAAAAAAAAAAAATAATAAAAAAATAGAAAAATAAAAAATAAATAAATAAAAATAATTTTTCATTTCTTCTCAAGCATTTCATATGGTGGTCAGTGGTCAGTCGGAACCGAAGGGAAATTTAAGTGATCGATGAAAAGCCAATGATGACTGTACCGTACGTATTTTTTGGTTTCACTGTGGATTGGACTTTAAAAATTAAGGTAGGGTACTGCGTGCTCAAAAAGGGTGCCTCCTGTTGCCCCTCTAAGTGGGTATTTTCTAGGCTATCAGCGGCCTAAACTGTGAGATTCTTTTACAAAAAAAAAATACAAAAAAAAAATGTATCTGAAATTGTGCCTTATGGAATTTTTGTTCTTTTGTTTCGTTCCGTTTCCCAGACTTTACACAGTCCGTGATTGTCAGCTCTGGGAGTGTGTGTGTTTGTAATGATAGCCGGTAACTTAAACAGCCGATAGTGTGGCAAGTAGGGGATTTGGGTGGGAGGGGTTCAGACAAATGTCACTGGCCGTTATAAATGGCGCTTATCGAATTTAAATTTTTCGCGTTACTGCAGTCCCAGACAACACACACACACACACACACACACACACATACACACATACACAGATAACAGACACACCACAAACAACTAACAAAAGCCACCCAAAAACGCTATAAGCATAATAAGCAACAACAGAGAAATAACAACAACAACAACGACAGCCAAAACAACAACATCAGCAACAACCGAAACAACAACAACAACAACAGCCGAAACAACGACAACAACAGCAACGAAACTAAAACTAAAACAAAGGCAAAAACCAAAACACAGATACAACGTCGACAACGACAAGTAAAATAGCAACAAAAAGAGCAACAACAACAACAACAGCAACAACAACAACAACAACAACAACAAACCTAAAAACAAACCACGGCCAAAAATTTCTCACGCTTTTCTCCACCGCACAACGTCTGTGCATGTACATGTGTCTGTGTGTGTGTGTGTGTATGTATATAAGCATATATATGCATGTATGTGTATGTGTATGTGTATGTGTATATATATTTATAAAATAATAATAATAGAAATAACAAAACTATCAAAAACCGCGGAGCTGCTCAAAAGCTTAGATATAAAGCAATACAACAAAAAAGCATACAATAAAAAAACAATTTATTTATAAACAAAAACAACAACAACCGTCGAATGCCCCAAAACCTCAAAGTACCAAGAGTTCTTTTTACCACAGGAATGAGTGTGAAGCAGAATGAGCAAGAGACGGAAGGGGGGCGGTAAAGAGAAGAATAGAGAACGGAAGAGTGCGAAAGTGTGGGAGTTTGGGGAGTTGGGGTTATCGGCAGCTAAATTAATCTCTAATTAATAAATAATTAAATAAGTTGTGGGTCACAGCAACATAGATATCATAAATCGATAAATATCGATTAATATTGCAAGAGTTGATATAACCACAAGCGATAACAAAAAATGTAAATTAATAAAAGTGAAAAGTATTCAATTCAATAATTAAAAATCAATATAAGAAATCGATAATTATTGATATTAAATTCTATTATCATAATAACCGATATTTATCGATTTATAAAGTAGCACTTAGACGCTGCGCATTCAATCAATTTTGGAAGCTCTTTTCTATATCTGAGAATTTGATTAATAAAAACTGCAGCTGGGAATTCAAGTGATGATACGAAGAGTCCAGTTCCCCGTTGGTTTAGTTTCCTCATTCAGTTTTATCGTTTTCGGGATACCAATAAAAAAACAAAAAAAATACCAGCAACAACAACAACAACAACAACAATATAAATGTATAAACAATGAGCGTCTGTTCGTATAGAAACCGAATAGGAAACGATCCTCTGTACAAAAGCCTCGTGTGGCATAAAGCTTATCACTTAAATGGAGAAGCGTCATAAATTCTTCTTCTCGTTCTCGTTCTCATTCTCATTCTTCTTCTCGTTTTCGTTCTCGTTCTCAGGCTTTATCGTTATCGGGAAAATTGTGCATGTTTCGTCATGTTCAAAATACCCAACGAATTTCGTCAGATTTTGTAAACAAACTTGGGTTCATTCACTTGCAGCCCCGAAGCGACTGGAGGAGCTTAAATGATGTGACTTTTGAAGGGATCATCTAAATGTATAAACATCTCTCTGTGCTTATCGATACATGAGTATCGGTGTGTATGTATATATCGATGTGTATATATTGATTGATACATGTACATATGTATATCGATTTATTTATAGATGGATCTATATTGATAAAGAATTATATATGGATGTATGTACTTATATTGACGCATGCATATCGGTGTATGTATATCGATACATATGCAATCGAAATGGTCTCCCCCAGCTAAAGTGTTGATAACGTAGCCAAAACTAAAATCTCCTTCATTTTTTTAATGAGCTGTTGATTGGGATCGTGTCCACCGATCGATAGTAAAAATCGATAAGTCGATAACTCTATTTTCCTCAATCTCTCTCTCTCTCTCTCTCTGTTTCTTCTTCTCTCTCAATGTCTTTCTATCTTGTCTGTCCTATATAGATTTTTCGCGTAGAATCTTGTACCCAGTGGAGGATCTGCTGGACGGGTGATAAAACTGGATGGCAAACTGCGTCGCAAATGTTGATGTTGCATTTGCATGTCCGCTCTTCTTCTTATAACCTATCTCATTCTCTTTCTCCCCTTCTCCCTCTTTCCCTCTTTCTGCTTTATGTCACACAGCTGCCTGGTATGGATTTTGATAAGGCAGCGACGATAATCGCATTGAACCGCTGAGCTCTTCAAATGTTCACAGGGAACGCTGTGCCGGCCACAAGTGCCGACAAATTGCTGCGGGGGCGGAGTTGAAGATGCGGCCATTGCTGCCAATGCGTGGAGGTGGCAACCACAACAATGAAAAGCTAAATAAAAATAAATAGTCGCCCCATAAATAATGTGTAATGGCAAATAGAAAACGAAAGACGATCAACGACACCAACAGCAGCAGCAGCAGCAACAACAACAGCAGCAGCAGCAGCAGCAACAACAGCAACAACAGCAACAACAACAGTAACAACAACAACAACTACAACAACACTGAAAGCCACTTTGTTGCAGAGGCGTCCAGTAACGTGAACGTTGTAATAACATCAACTGATGGCCAGAGCTGAGGCAGAGGCAGAGGCAAGGGCAGAGGCAGAGGCAGAGGCAGAGACAGGGACAGGGGCAGTGACAGTGGCTGGGGCAAAGGCAGAGGCAGGGGCAGTGACAGTGGCTGGGGCATAGGCAGAGGCAGGGGCAACAGCAGCTGGGGCAGTGGCTGTAGCAACAAAATGCGGAAAGATTGTAAAGTGTTAATGAAAAAGTAGCTCCAAGTGGCTTTCCGCTGGGTGGACGGATGAAGCGCAGCACTGAAAGTCGTAAAGCGACAAAACGAGTGTGGGAACCGAACGGGCCAAAGCACGAATCGACATAGCGATGGTTCCAGTTCCAGTTCGGTTACAGATTCCAGCTCGGGTTCAGGTTCGGGTTCGGATTCGGGTTTGGGTTTGAGCTCGGATTGAAGCTATAGTTTGAGTTCGAGCTCGAGCTCGATTCGGTTCGGTTCGGTTCGGTTCGGTATGGTTCGGTATGGTTGGGTATGGTTGGGTATGGTTTGGTATGGTTTGGTAAGTAAAGGTTGTTTAGGGTTCGGTTTGGGGTACGTTTCTTTTTTTTATGGCTTTTATTTGTTTCTCCACTTTTCTCCTTTTGCTTCGTCTTCTTCTCCATCATCATCTCCATGGCTTTTCTTTATTTACTTATTTTTTATTGTATTCTCTTTTGAGGTTACGTGTCGCAGAGTGCATCATGGAATTTTTGCGGTCCCCACTGTTCGGTCTACTTCAACATTTTGTGTGCCTCCTCGACTCTGATAGATTAATAGGCCACAGTCAACGGCGGGGCGATAGGAGTCAGTGCCGCCCAAGATGTTCCACTGGCCACAGTAGTTCCACTGCATCTCCCATCTCGCCATCCTCACTGCTGTCTTCCTCTCGCCTTTCGCCACTCGCCTCTCCGTCTGAGACACGATGCGAAGACTCGGTAATCGTTCGTCTGTCTCTCTATCTGTCAGCTGCCACTCGCGCACTCGAATTGCCTCGTAATTGGATCATCGGCTCCGATGGGTGGCTCCGCGGTCTTGGGGAGAGGATGTTGCGGTTTCAAATCTTCTAATTTTTTTTTTTTTTTTTGTGGTTAAATTCTTGCAATGTGAAGCGAATTCTTCTCTTTTCCGCACTTCCTTTATTTTTAGATTAGAAGGCGATTTTTTTATTTAGTTTTTTATTTATTTTTTTTTTTTCGCATAATTAGCTGAATTTACATGTTTCATTTCCCTAGAAACAACACCGATCGCCAATTTATTATTCAATGAAAATTTTCTAGAATCGATTATCGATTATTTCCAGGTATTGCTGCCTATCGATAAATATAGATTTTACTATGTAAATTATACCGCAGTTTGCCGTCTGAAATGACATACAGACATATGGTCTCTGAACATGTGTGTGTGTGTGTGTGTGTGTGTGCGAGTTTATTTATACATTTGGATAGGACCTACCCTAAGCCACGCACACACACTCAATGCAACGTAATTGAGCGAATGATAACCACAAGAGGAACAATGCCGATAAAATGATAGACTGGCAAATGGAACAGCTGCACATTCGGTGTTAGTTGGCCGCCTTTTGGCTCGATTGGTAATTGAAGTGCACTTGAGAACACATGCGACACTTTGCGATCCAAAACACATTGACACACACCCCCAACCCTCAGAGAATGGGAACGGGAGAGCGAGAGAGAGACAGAGCAGGATGGGCAGCGGGAGCGGTCGGGAATGGGAGGAAGTGATGACGTTGTCATTGAGGGCAACGTGGGAACAGAACAGGAAAAAAAAATGTACATTAACTACGAAGGAGAGAAGACACCCTCATAAGGTCTTCGATATTAAATGCGCGCCAAAGCGGACGAGTCGCAAATGGCTACGCAGGCGTACACACAACACAACACAACACAACACAACACACAGCACACACACACAGACGCACATAGACGCAGACACAGACAGGAGGCATAAAGGGTTGATTTTTCCATTGCCTAAAGTCTAAAATCCATAATAATAACGTGGCATATGAGTGATATTATGCCATACTGTGAGCTCCATCTCTGTCACACACACACACACACTCTATAGTTATTTATGTGTGTGAGTGTGTACTTTAAATAAAGTGAAGCATTTAACACTTCCGGCAGACAACAAAAATAACAACAAAGCTACTCTAAAGACATTCGACAGCGTGTGAATGTTTATGTTGAATGTTGTTGTTCTTCATCTTATTGTTGTTGTTGTTTTATGGCAATGGGATCTTAGGGCTTTTGAGCTTTATAGAATCCCTAACATATCACCAGATTGCATACCAAGGGGTGGCGCCACCTGTAACAACCATCCCATAGCCGCACTAGAAGCAAAGGTGGACAGAAACTGGAAGCGAGAGTTTTAGGGCCAAGAAATGGTTTCGGGTTGAAAAGGGCTTAGTTTACATAACCTCAAACTAAGCATACTTGTATACCCTACATATACCCTACATATGCCTTACATATATCCTACATATATCCTACATATATCCTACATATAATTTATAATTATATAAGTAGGGAAAAGGGAGTTCTCCCAGTGAGAGTTCCATTTCATACCTTAACAGCCTCATAACATACATATATGATCAACTCATACCCTGCAAAAATAAATATATAGGGAGAGAGGAAGAACGAGAAAGAGGAAGGAAGAGATAGAGAGAGGAAGGGGATGAAGAAGTTTAGACAGCGGGAAATTTCATTAAACATTCCGCTGCTGATCAAAGCGCTTGTGGTTAATAAGTCTTAGCCGCACAAGCAACCCCCCTCCCATATACCCCACACACATACCACATATACCCTACAGACAGGCTGCCCTACACTTTTATAGCGCTGCATGCCATAAATATAACTGTGATTAGCTGCAGGGAGTGTTGAATGCATTGGATAACTCGTTCAGTTAAGTCTTAATATATGCGCGATCGATCGCTGGGATTGGCTCGGGCCTCATGAGTGCCTAACGATTGTTAGGCTAAGTCTTAATTAGATTTTAAGATTAAGATAATTAAATGAAACATCGCTTAGGCTGAGCTTCTCTATGCTCGGGATGAGTGCCGAGTCGATGCATCATTCAAGTCATTCAAATGACGACGATAATTGAATTCTCATTATACTGTCAATTGATGCATATTAAATTATATGATTTATCATATTTAATATATAATTTATATTACTTTAATTTAAATAGATAAATTATTTAAGAAATCAAAGTAATAAATAATTAAATATTATTATTTTTTATAAGTGATTCAAGTCTACGATCTGTAGACAGGAATAATTAAAGGCATTAGCTGCGTACTTAAGAATATTCTTATCTACAACTATATACATATATATATGTGTGTGTGTGTGTGTGTGTGTGTGTGTGTGACAGCTGAATTCTCATATCCATGGAAAAGCTTAAAGTCGAGTGCCAGATGAACACTTGCGTTCCAAGGCAAAAGGCGATGCATCGATCCCTCGTTCGAGTGTACATAATGATGATTGTCATTTCTCATGTCACACACACACACACGAACACACACACATACACATACACACACGCACTTTTGTAGAAATGTAGAAGGAAATAAAAAGAGAAGTCTTCTTGTTAGCCGCATTTTTGCTGTAACTTTAAGCTTAGAAAAGAATTTTCTATGTCCATCTGAATGAACAGTTGGCTGGCAGGCACTTTGAGCAATTCAAGCGAGATGCCACTATGTGCGCTATGCTATTTGTCTCGCTCTAACATCGCGTGCAGCACCGCCCCTGGGCCTGAACCTGGGCCTGGCCCTGGCCAAGAGGCAGCACAGTCAAATACACAACATAACTAAACACAGCACAACAAAACACAACACAACACAACAAAACACAACACACAACAACAACAGCAACAACAACAACAACAACAGCAACAAGAACAGCAGAAACAACAACAACAACAACAAAACACACAAGACAAGACAAGACACTTTGGGTAATATCTATAAAAATTGTTGTTGCTCCCCGTTGCCGAGAGAGCCGATTGCCCCGTTCATTTGTTCTCGCTGGCTTATGTCGTCCATCGTCGTCGTCATCGTCATCGTCGTCGTCGTCGTCGTCGTCATCGTCGTCGTCGTCGTCGTCATCGTCCATCGTCGTCTTCGTTGTAGCCGTCGCCATCGCCATCGCCATCGTCTTCGTCTTCGTCTTCGTTGTTGTTGTCGTCGTCGTTTTCTTCGCCGAGGTTGTCAGCCTTTTTGGACCCAAGCCCAAGCCGGGCCCAGGCCATGAAGTGGTTATAAGAATAAGACACACAAAGCAGAAAATAGAAAAAAGAAGGAAAAAAGAAACCCAAAGACGAGGAATAAGAAATAAAAAGAAAAAAAAAACACTAAAAACTTGTTCGGTCAGTGCGTATCAGGCAGGGTTTTGTATGTGGCTATACATTTGTGTGTATATGTGAGTTTGTGTTTCTATGTGTGTGTGTGTGTGTGTGTGTGTGTGTGTGTGTGTGTGCTGCGCCCTGGCCATAAAGAAAACTCATTAAACAGGCAACCAAGAAGTAGAAGACCAAACGCTGAAGCCAATAGGTGAGGTTAAGAGAAGCATTTATAGGTGAGAGGGCGTACGGGGGGGGGGGAGGCGGGTGGAAAGTAAAGAGTTCGTGGTAGAGGAACGGGAATGGGAATGGGAATGGGAGGGGAGTTGGAGTTGGAGTTGGAGTTGGAGTAACGCTCGCGATCGCGCACTAATTCGCTTTGGCCATCATTAAAAGTCAATAAAGAGACTGCAACTTCTTGGCTCTAATCGTTGATTTTTTGAGATTTAATTACAGTAAACCGAACTGACCATCTGTCCGTCTGGCTGTCTGACTGTTTGTCTGAGAGGCTTAGTGGCTGCTTTCATAATTAGTTTAAGCCAAATTGAGTGGGCCAACATGCATCCAACATTCAGCTACCAACTGATTCCAAACAGTTTTGTCTAACCATTTGAGGCATTTTCCCAGCAGCCGCCTTGGAAAGTTGTCCAGGCCAACTCATCTATGGCTATGGCAACTTTACCTTTGATGCTGATGTTGATGTTGATGCTGATGCCGTTGATGTTGTTGTTGTTGTTGTTGTTGTGGTTGATGTTGCTGTTGATGCTGTTGATGCTGTTGATGATGGGAACAATGACAGAGAGTCATGTTTATGCAATGTCCAATATGTCCAATCGAGTCTTTAACTTTAAGACTATGACTATGGGAAAGCAGCAACAACACCAACGAGCAACACCAACATCAGCAACAAGCAACAACAACAAGCAGCAACAACAAGCAACAACTCTTAAGTCTGTGATTTCCGGAGCGACGCAAAATTCTACCTGACCGACCGAAAAAATTGAAAAACTAAAAGAAGATTTTATAAACGAAATATATACAAAAATGTATTTTGCACTCTATTTCTATCTCTCTTGCACTTGCTGTCAAGGTGTGTCTGCGAATGTGTGTATATGTATGTATGTGTGTGTGTGTGTTTGACTGTCCAAATCGAAAAACAGGATCGCCTGCTAAACGGAACTGCTCTGCAACTTCAACCTCAACCTCAACACCAGTAAACCTCATCATTGCCATACCCATTATGTTCATTATGATGTTGAGGATGATCATAATGATGTTCATACATCATCATCATCATCTGAAGACGGTATCAAGTAACAGAGCATTATAATCAATATGCAAGCGGGCCTTTAAACGGGTTTCTCTTACTCTTCCGACCCGACCAACTGCTGCTGCAATATAAAATCCATTATTATGTTTTTTTTTTTTTTTATTTTTCTTTTTTTTTTATTTTTCTTTTTTTTTTTTATTTTCCTTCTTTTTTTTTTGGGATCGTATCTGCTTTCCTCTTCTCTGTTTTCTCTGCTTCTCATGCTTCTTGTTCTTCATCGCGCGTATTTGTTTCAGATTTAACGCATCACAAAATTAGCAAGCATATATCTGTGTGTGTGTGTGAGTGTGTGTGGTGTGTGTGTGTGAGTAAGTACTACCTCTTTTTTTATTTAAATTAAGTCTTAAGTTACCAATTTGCTTAAGTGCTGAGAAAGTAACCAAAAGGCGGCATCGATTAATTAATAAATGTGACAGCAAATGAGCGATAAGTGGCCCATAAAAGACAAAAAAATAAGGGATACCAAAGGAGGGGAAGGGTATGTGGCGGGGTTGGGGGAGGGGAAGTAGGGAACATCGATGTCTCGTCTTTTTGGTGCCGGAGAGACTTTCACACCCGTTGACATCGCTTCTGTCCTGTCTGTCTGTCTGTCTGTCGACTGTCTGTGCTTTATCGCCGGAAGACATGTACACACACACACACACACACACACACAGAGATATATATACATATTTAAAAGCATGTCGTGTCGTATGCGTCAATTAATTATGAGAAGCGAAGGTCTTAAGACAGAAATTTAAAGCTAAATTCACTTCATCTTTTTATCTCTTGGTCAAAATTTGCTAACAAAATGCTTAAAAACAAAAAAACATTTATCGATTCGTCTAGCAATCGATACAATTAATCATCTTAATGATCATGACAACTGCTAAGTTTCTGCTCATGTCGAAATCAGGCAAAAAATATAAATTATAAATAAAACTGAACAATTTTAAACAGATTTTTAATCAAAAATCAAAATTAATGCCGAGGGGATAAAAAAAAGGAGTTATGAGAATATAAGAAAAAATAAAAAAGAAGAGGGAGAAAGAGAATAAGATGGAAGCCCAGAAGATGAAGAAGAATCCTTGAAATCTCATTGCAGAAAAAAGTAACTCTTAAATTTTGTGGATTAAAATTTATAATAAAAATAATTTAAAAAACAAATAAAATTTAAAGTAAAAAAAAATTTATAAAAAAAAAATAAAATTTAAAATAAAAATAAATTAATAAAAAAAAATAAAACTTAAATTTTATAAATTAAAATTTAAAATAAAAATAAATTAACAAAAAAATAAATAAAATTAAAAATAAAATTAATTTAATAAAATAAATAAAATTTAATAAAAAATAATAAATCCTGAAATCCTAAATAAAATATTTATGGAATGCAAATAAAATGAATCCTGAAATCCTGAATAAAATAAAAATCTTTTAATTCCACTTCCCGAGGAATGCAAATAATAACTGTACAGTTAATTAAATGAGTAATCGATAGCTTAATTGATCTTTAGGCATTCGTTTGGTATGCGAAATATTAAATCGATTTTAATCACATTTTCCTCCTTTTGCATCAATTTCGCCAACTTCCCCCATGGCATCGAATATAACAAAAGCGAAAATACATGTTTTTACTTCTTCGTCGTCTTCTTCTTCTTCTTCATCATCTTTCTTTTCTTTTATTGGGAAGGAGTAGAGTCCATTTGGTATGCCATGCTGAGGATAATTAAGGAGATCTAACGGCCTCCGGGTGCGTGACTTACAATCATTTTAAAGAACTTGCTCTGCCAAAGTCAAGAAAATTTTTAGGGTGCGCACAGGATAAGGAGGATAAGGAGGATGAGGAGAGAGGAGAGGTGAGGAGAGGAGAGTAGAGGAGAGTAGAAGAGGAGGCAGACAGGAAATACTTTTGCAGTGGATGCCATAGACGGAGAGATGGCTAAAAGTGCAGGCATGGCCACAGAGAATACGGCGCGACATTGAAAAACTCAACGATACACACACACACAAGCACACACATGCATACATATAATCACATATATGTATATATGTACATAAACATACATAAGTATCTCAAGAACTTGTTTGGTCCGACCATCTACCTAGGTAGAGAGATAGATACACACACATTCACGATAAACACACATACACACACACACACACATACTGAAACGCACACAGATACTCGCATACATACTCATACAACATACGTGCATATGTCGATCTGTTTCTCTGTGTTTTCGCTCTCGCTCCTCTTCCTCTTCCTTTTCTACTCTTTCTTTCTTTCTTCCCTCAAACCCAATCTCTTCCTCTCTCTCTCTCGCACTCTCACACTCTCCCTCTGTCACTACGCAACTCCACCTCTGTCTTTCTCACTGGGTTCTGGTCTGACCTTATCCGTAATTTGATCTCCGAGCAAACAGTAAAAAGGACGCGTCTGTGCAATATGCTTAGGGGTTGCAGTTACGGGTCCCTGGTGATTCCTTCGACTGTGGCAGCTGTCGTTTTTCGTTCATGCAACGATGAAGCGATGAACCTATGACTACGGTATTTTCGGTGGTGCGGTGGCTTTTGGTGGTTGCTCTTCATAATGTTATTGCTCCTGCTGTTACACTTAAAGCCGCTACGCTTCATGCCAGGCCCCACATGAAAGGAGCAGCATCGGCAACGCCTCGAATATCCCTCAGAGGGGGGAAATCCCTGCCTATGCATTTTGGGTTTGTCAGCTGCAATCTCAGTTTCATCTAAGCGAAAGTTGAATGATCCTTTCAGGTTCATGCCATGATCATTTCACAATAAAGAACCAAATTTTTTGTCCTATAGCAAACCTGATGAGTTCCCATTTTTCGAAATGAACGGTTAATGAGAATTTATTATGTGCCTGATCCTTCAACTCCTTACATTAAGAACTTTGAGTTAATTTTAAATAATTTCTGAATTTTCGATACTTGAAAATCACATTCATGGCATAAACCAAATTTAGTAGTTGTATTATATATTGTATTATACGATTTTTTTGAATATTAAAAAATAAAAAGTAAAAAAAAAATTATATGATCCTATGGAGTTTAAATGTCAATATAACATAAATGAGAAAGTTGATCTATGGCAACTTTTTTTTGCCTTTCCCCCACTCCATCCTTCCCCCTTGAAACAACTCCTTATAGTCACAGCTCTGGAGCTGTCAATTTGTCGCGGCATTTAATGGGCCTTAATGGAGAGCAGCGCTCGATATGCAAAATGTAAAAGTTAGTCAATAAAGGCTGGGCGGGTTTTACGGTATTAATGGAGGAAACAGGTCCAGGAAACCGCTAAGAGCGATAAACTACAATAAAAAGCCAACCAAGATGTCCGAGATGTCCGGGATGTCCAAAGTCTTGGGAACGCGACTTGCTCACTAATGGACAGAAAGATGTCTAGGAGTCAAGGAGTAATTAAAGAAATTCTAGTGAATTATTTCCAAGGCTTTGAATTAAGAGTAATACGTTTATTATAATACTTATATTATTATAATTAAATTAAATAATATGTCTCTTATAATATTTATATTATTTTAAGATCTCTCAGGCAACTTATAATATTTGTATATCTTCAGCCAGGGGAATTACGACTCTCGTTTTACCAAATATCATATAAATTTTATATTACATGACTTTGAGTGTTGAAAAAGGATCATAGCGATAAAAATAATTTATAGCTTGAAATATGAGTAAATTTGTAGACTTTCTTTTATGGATTCTAGTGAAAATTGACAGAACTTCTTTTATGGTTTATTTCTTTGTGTAATTCAATTCCCGGAAAGTAACCATTTGTAAAGGCAATGAGAGTATTAAAACTTCAAAGTACAAGAACAACACCTACACCTATGTACACATGGAATTCATACAAACACACACACAAAAACACAAACACACACATACAAACAAACACACACAGGCACATACACACACATAGGCAGTGTCGACGTGTGTTTACACAATGATTAGACAAGAGCCAAACCCCAGAGCATTGTGGAGGCTTATATGCAAATATTGTTCTTCTTCTGGCTTGCATGATGTTCTGCATACTCTATAGACCCGAGAGCCCAAAGACATAGATCGGTCGGACTCTTGGTCTTCTTCATTCCCTTGTCAATATTGAAGTACACAAGTCAGACAAGTGAGGTTAATTATTATAAAAAAAAAAAACGGGGAGTGGGTAATGGGGGAAAGGGGGTAGGGGTCCTCCAAAGCCTAGAAAGACACGCTGCGGAGCCACAGGAAGTTGACAAAAGAAATACTTGAGCATATATAACAGTATGCCAACTGGCATATATCATGGTGGAATACTGGCATACACAATTTAAAGGCATACAAAACGAAAGGCTGTGACTGTGCGTGGCTGCCGATGGTACACAGAAGTTAAAGGTGCGCTGAAATCTGAGCGCGAGAGTGCAGCAGGGAGAGCACATTCAGAGAGTAAGTGAGAGCGCCAAGGAGAGTGTGAGAGTGAGAGGGAGAGAGAGAGAGAGAGAGAAAAAGAGCGAGGGAGCTAGGGAGCCATTTGGAAGAAAAAGAGTGGTGGAAAGAGAGATAGAACGAGTGAACGTAGGAAAACGAACGACCACCTGTCCGAACTATATAGCAGGCAAGCGCAGGCAGACAGGAGTAACAACAGCGAAGAGCTAAGCAAAAACGAACGTAGAGAGAAGAAATAGAAAGGGAAACGAGCAGAATGCGAAAATGCAAACTGAATCAAAATACATGCAAAACATTATATTTGATTGTTTTTTTTTAGACTTTTTTTTTTTTTTTTTTTGTATATATTTTATTTCTTGTGTTCTTAGTATTTCCTTTTTGTCAAATATTTTTCACACTTACCCGTCGCATTTGCGCTGCTTAAATTAGCTAGCGCCAACAGCGGCAGCAGCAGCGCGACGCTCGCTAGCATTTCGTTAATCCAAATTGTGTGTGCGCGACAGCGACGTCTGCTGCGCTGCAACTGCATTGTAATCCAGTTTAAGATTTGCGTTTTATGCTTTTGAGTTTTTTGCTTGCTGATGTAGTTGTTGTTGTAGTTGTTTGATGTTATTGGTGTGAGTGTTGTTGTTGTGGTGGTTGATGTTGTATGTGTTGTAATTTTATGTGTTTAGTTTGTTGTTGTCTCACTTTGACTTTAGATGTTTTTAATTTTGTTTCTGCTGCTCGTTGTTTTTCTTTCTTTCAAATATTATTATGATTTCAATAATTATTTTATGTATTTTGCAGCCAAGCGAATAGAACAATTAAGTGCCGCGCGTTGCCGTTGTATGCATGCAGCGACGCCGACGCCGACGCTGCCAACGGCGACATTTCCACGCGCAACCGCAACAAACTTTAAAATCAACTGAAGCGTTGATATTCAAAGACAGAGACGAAAGACAACGGCAACGATGGCAAAAAACGGTTTGCTTCCTTTCTTACACAAGCACAGAGACACACCGATGCACAGGCGCGTTGTTGTTTCTGTGCCTCTTGCTTATTTTTTTTGCCTTTAACTTAAATCGATTTGTTTGCACTGATGATGTACGCACAGAAACACAAGACGGGAAAAAACAATAAAAAAATTGCAAATTTTGAATATTATTCGATGGCGATACGCGTTATAGATCGTAATAATGATTAGGACTTTATGTGCCGCATTCGCATGCTGCAATTTTTGCATGCGGCGGCATTAAACGCCATATTGTTGTTGCCTCTTAAAATCGCTCTCGATGCTGTTGTTGTTTTCGTTTATTCTTATTCTTTTTATTTTTATTTATTTATTTTATTTTATTTTTTTTTTTGCCTGCGAAGCGAGTTAAATTTGCGTTACCTTACACTTTACACACACAGACACACGCATGTGCATTTACACAATTGAGAGGAGGCACTCAAAAAAAAAAAGGCATTCAATTGAAATCCCATGCAATTGCAATTTAAAACTGCTGCAGACTGTCCGCCTCGATATCCGTTTCGTTTCACGACTCGCAACACTTTGAGCCGCGCTCACGAGCGACGCTTAGCTGAACCCCCGAAAAAGACAACGACGACAATCGACTCTCCCGCTCCCGCTCCCGCTCCCACTCTTACGATCGGACATGCTCTCTTCGTGCGGGTCACAGTGAGCCGAGATCATTACAAACCGGACGCCCATCTTAACAGATAGAGAGCGAGCAATTGAGAGTAACAGAGTGCATGCTCGCCAATGTCAGTTGACAAGCGTTGATGTCGGTAGAGACAATGTTCCAAACCATCATAAATACTTTGACTACTAAAATATGACAGGATTCTTTAAAAATTGTAAATATTTCATATATATTTATTTGTCCTTTTTTTATTTATTTTATATTTAAGCATAATTATATTTATAGGATTATTAAAAATGTAATATTTAACTATCAGTAACCTCTTTTGGTAACCTGTATTTTGAAGTAAGTAAATTAAACTCTTTACTCTTGACTCCTTCAGAGAGAGAGAGAGAGCTTCTCTCTCATGCGCTCTCAGCTACAGCGCCTGCGTCGCTGGACTGTCTTGCATTCTTGTTGTTGCTGGGCAGTCGCTGTGTCGTTATTTCTTTTCAATTTCAAAATGGCTTCAAATATTGAATACTTGTTGTTGTTGTTTTTTGTTTTTTTTTTTGTTGTTTTTTTGTTTTTGTCTCCTCGCTGCTATGAGGGTCGCGCATGTTGTCAGGTTGCTTTTGCCTGGCCAACCATTGCAATCGACAAGTCGATAAAAGTTGCGTCCTGCTATAAAAGTGAAACCGTTTATATACTGTCTTTTAAACTTCGAGCATACGGATCAGCTGTTTATCAAAATTATAGGATCCCCTTATTTTTTTAACCATAAAAAAAAAATAAAATAAAAAATAAGCTGAAAACATTTCGTACTATCGGCTTACAGGTCAAAGTATCATGATAACGACTTGACAATTGTATAAAACGTCTTTTGGCCAAGTTATCGTCATTGCAACACGCAGAATGGCCAAAATGGCAGTTGCACGTGCAATTATTGAAATGACGATAACTTGGCCAAAAGGATTTGAATGTCAATCGAAAGTCCTGTAAAAACCGAGCTTAAAAATGTACTTGACAATTGTTTAAGACTTGTTTTGGCCAAGTTATCGTCATTGCAACACACAGAATGGCCAAAATGGCAGTTGCACGTGCAATTATTGAAATGACGATAGCTTGGCCAAAAGGATTTGAATGTCAATCGAAAGTCCTGTAAAAAGCGAGCTTAAAAATGTACTTGACAATTGTTTAAGACTTGTTTTGGCCAAGTTATCGTCATTGCAACACGCAGAATCGCCAAAATGGCAGTTGCACGTGCAATTATTGAAATGATGTTAACTTGGCCAAAAGGATTTGAATGTCAATCGAAAGTCCTGTAAAAAGCGAGCTTAAAAATGTACTTGACAATTGTTTAAGACTTGTTTTGGCCAAGTTATCGTCATTGCAACACGCAGAATGGCCAAATTGCAGTTGTACATACAATAATTCAAATTATGATAACTTGGCCAAAAGGATTTGAATGTCCATCGAAAGTCCTAAAAAAAGCGAGCTTAAAAATGTACTTGACAATTGTTTAAGACTTGTTTTGGCCAAGTTATCGTCATTGCAACACACAGAATGGCCAAAATGGCAGTTGCACGTGCAATTATTGAAATGACGATAACTTGGCCAAAAGGATTTGAATGTCAATCGAAAGTCCTGTAAAAAGCGAGCTTAAAAATGTACTTGACAATTGTTTAAGACTTGTTTTGGCCAAGTTATCGTCATCGCAACACGCAGAATGGCCAAAATGGCAGTTGCACGTGCAATTATTGAAATGATGATAACTTGGCCAAAAGGATTTGAATGTAAACCGAAGTCCTGTAAAAGGTGAGCTTACAAATATACTTGACAATTGTTTAAGACTTGTATTGGCCAAGTTATTGTCATTGCGACACGCAGAATGGCCAAAATGGCAGTTGTACATACAATAATTCAAATGACGATAACTTGGCCAAAAGGATTTAAATGTCAATCGAAAGTCCTGTAAAGAGCGAGCTTAAAAATGTACTTGACAATTGTTTAAGACTTGTTTTGGCCAAGTTATCGTCATCGCAACACGCAGAATGGCCAAAATGGCAGTTGCACGTGCAATTATTGAAATGATGATAACTTGGCCAAAAGGATTTGAATGTCAATGGAAAGTCCTGTAAAAAGCGAGCTTAAAAGTGTACTTGACAATTGTATAAAACGTCTTTTGGCCAACTTATCGTCATTGCAACACGCAGAATGGCCAAAATGGCAGTTGCACGTGCAATTATTGAAATGATGATAACTTGGCCAAAAGGATTTGAATGTCAATCGAAAGTCCTGTAAAAAGCGAGCTTAAAAATGTACTTGACAATTGTATAAAACGTCTTTTGGCCAAGTTATCGTCATTGCAACACGCAGAATGGCCAAAATGGCAGTTGCACGTGCAATTATTGAAATGATGATAACTTGGCCAAAAGGATTTGAATGTCAATCGAAAGTCCTGTAAAAAGCGAGCTTAAAAATGTACTTGCCAATTGTATAAAACGTCTTTTGGCCAAGTTATCGTCATTGCAACACGCAGAATGGCCAAAATGGCAGTTGCACGTGCAATTATTGAAATGATGATAACTTGGCCAAAAGGATTTGAATGTCAATCGAAAGTCCTGTAAAAAGCGAGCTTAAAAATGTACTTGACAATTGTATAAAACGTCTTTTGGCCAAGTTATCGTCATTGCAACACGCAGAATGGCCAAAATGGCAGTTGTACATACCATAATTCAAATTATGATAATTTGGCCAAAAGGATTTGAATGTCCATCGAAAGTCCTAAAAAAAGCGAGCTTAAAAATGTACTTGACAATTGTTTAAGACTTGTTTTGGCCAAGTTATCGTCATTGCAACACGCAGAATGGCCAAAATGGCAGTTGCACGTGCAATTATTGAAATGACGATAACTTGGCCAAAAGGATTTGAATGTCAATCGAAAGTCCTGTAAAAAGCGAGCTTAAAAATGTACTTGACAATTGTTTAAGACTTGTTTTGGCCAAGTTATCGTCATTGCGACACGCAGAATGGCCAAAATGGCAGTTGCACGTGCAATTATTGAAATGACGATAACTTGGCCAAAAGGATTTGAATGTCAATCGAAAGTCCTGTAAAAAGCGAGCTTAAAAATGTACTTGACAATTGTTTAAGACTTGTTTTGGCCAAGTTATCGTCATTGCAACACGCAGAATGGCCAAAATGGCAGTTGTACATACCATAATTCAAATTATGATAATTTGGCCAAAAGGATTTGAATGTCAATCGAAAGTCCTGTAAAAAGCGAGCTTAAAAATGTACTTGACAATTGTTTAAGACTTGTTTTGGCCAAGTTATCGTCATTGCAACACGCAGAATGGCCAAAATGGCAGTTGTACATACCATAATTCAAATTATGATAATTTGGCCAAAAGGATTTGAATGTCAATCGAAAGTCCTGTAAAAAGCGAGCTTAAAAATGTACTTGACAATTGTTTAAGACTTGTTTTGGCCAAGTTATCGTCTTTGCAACACGCAGAATGGCCAAAATGGCAGTTGTACATACAATAATTCAAATTATGATAACTTGGCCAAAAGGATTTGAATGTCCATCGAAAGTCCTAAAAAAAGCGAGCTTAAAACTGTACTTGACAATTGTTTAAGACTTGTTTTGGCCAAGTTATCGTCATCGCAACACGCAGAATGGCCAAAATGGCAGTTGTACATACAATAATTCAAATGACGATAGCTTGGCCAAAAGGATTTGAATGTCAATCAAAAGTCCTGTAAAAAGCGAGCTTAAAAGTGTACTTGACAATTGTATAAAACGTCTTTTGGCCAAGTTATCGTCATTGCAACACGCAGAATCGCCAAAATGGCAGTTGCACGTGCAATTATTGAAATGACGATAACTTGGCCAAAAGGATTTAAGTGTCAATCGAAAGTCCTGTAAAAAACGAGCTTAAAAATGTACTTGACAATTGTTTAAGACTTGTTTTGGCCAAGTTATCGTCATTGCAACACGCAGAATCGCCAAAATGGCAGTTGCACGTGCAATTATTGAAATGATGTTAACTTGGCCAAAAGGATTTGAATGTCAATCGAAAGTCCTGTAAAAAGCGAGCTTAAAAATGTACTTGACAATTGTTTAAGACTTGTTTTGGCCAAGTTATCGTCATTGCAACACGCAGAACCGCCAAAATGGCAGTTGCACGTGCAATTATTGAAATGATGTTAACTTGGCCAAAAGGATTTGAATGTCAATCGAAAGTCCTGTAAAAAACGAGCTTAAAAATGTACTTCACAATTGTATAAAACGTCTTTTGGCCAAGTTATCGTCATTGCAACACGCAGAATGGCCAAAATGGCAGTTGCACGTGCAATTATTGAAATGACGATAACTTGGCCAAAAGGATTTAAGTGTCAATCGAAAGTCCTGTAAAAAGCGAGCTTAAAAATGTACTTGACAATTGTATAAAACGTCTTTTGGCCAAGTTATCGTCATTGCAACACGCAGAATCGCCAAAATGGCAGTTGCACGTGCAATTATTGAAATGATGTTAACTTGGCCAAAAGGATTTGAATGTCAATCGAAAGTCCTGTAAAAAGCGAGCTTAAAAATGTACTTGACAATTGTTTAAGACTTGTTTTGGCCAAGTTATCGTCATCGCAACACGCAGAATGGCCAAAATGGCAGTTGTACATACAATAATTCAAATTATGATAACTTGGCCAAAAGGATTTGAATGTCCATCGAAAGTCCTAAAAAAAGCGAGCTCAAAAATGTACTTGACAATTGTTTAAGACTTGTTTTGGCCAAGTTATCGTCATTGCGACACGCAGAATGGCCAAAATGGCAGTTGCACGTGCAATTATTGAAATGACGATAACTTGGCCAAAAGGATTTGAATGTCAATCGAAAGTCCTGTAAAAAGCGAGCTTAAAAATGTACTTGACAATTGTTTAAGACTTGTTTTGGCCAAGTTATCGTCATTGCAACACGCAGAATGGCCAAAATGGCAGTTGTACATACCATAATTCAAATTATGATAATTTGGCCAAAAGGATTTGAATGTCAATCGAAAGTCCTGTAAAAAGCGAGCTTAAAAATGTACTTGACAATTGTATAAAACGTCTTTTGGCCAAGTTATCGTCATTGCAACACGCAGAATCGCCAAAATGGCAGTTGCACGTGCAATTATTGAAATGACGATAACTTGGCCAAAAGGATTTAAGTGTCAATCGAAAGTCCTGTAAAAAGCGAGCTTAAAAATGTACTTGACAATTGTTTAAGACTTGTTTTGGCCAAGTTATCGTCATTGCAACACGCAGAATGGCCAAAATGGCAGTTGCACGTGCAATTATTGAAATGACGATAACTTGGCCAAAAGGATTTGAATGTCAATCGAAAGTCCTGTAAAAAGCGAGCTTAAAAATGTACTTGACAATTGTTTAAGACTTGTTTTGGCCAAGTTATCGTCATTGCGACACGCAGAATGGCCAAAATGGCAGTTGCACGTGCAATTATTGAAATGACGATAACTTGGCCAAAAGGATTTGAATGTCAATCGAAAGTCCTGTAAAAAGCGAGCTTAAAAATGTACTTGACAATTGTTTAAGACTTGTTTTGGCCAAGTTATCGTCATTGCGACACGCAGAATGGCCAAAATGGCAGTTGCACGTGCAATTATTGAAATGACGATAACTTGGCCAAAAGGATTTGAATGTCAATCGAAAGTCCTGTAAAAAGCGAGCTTAAAAATATACTTGACAATTGTTTAAGACTTGTTTTGGCCAAGTTATCGTCATCGCAACACGCAGAATGGCCAAAATGGCAGTTGTACATACAATAATTCAAATTATGATAACTTGGCCAAAAGGATTTGAATGTCAATCAAAAGTCCTGTAAAAAGCGAGCGTAAAAGTGTACTTGACAATTGTATAAACGTCTTTTGGCCAAGTTTCGTCATTGCAACACGCAAATCCCAAAATGGCAGTTGCACTGCAATTATTATGATGTTAACTTCAAAAGGATTTGAATGTCAATCAAAAGTCCTGTAAAAAACGAGCTTAAAAATGTACTTCACAATTGTATAAAACGTCTTTTGGCCAAGTTATCGTCATTGCAACACGCAGAATGGCCAAAATGGCAGTTGTACATACAATAATTCAAATTATGATAACTTGGCCAAAAGGATTTGAATGTCCATCGAAAGTCCTAAAAAAAGCGAGCTTAAAACTGTACTTGACAATTGTTTAAGACTTGTTTTGGCCAAGTTATCGTCATCGCAACACGCAGAATGGCCAAAATGGCAGTTGTACATACAATAATTCAAATGACGATAGCTTGGCCAAAAGGATTTGAATGTCAATCAAAAGTCCTGTAAAAAGCGAGCGTAAAAGTGTACTTGACAATTGTATAAAACGTCTTTTGGCCAAGTTATCGTCATTGCAACACGCAGAATCGCCAAAATGGCAGTTGCACGTGCAATTATTGAAATGATGTTAACTTGGCCAAAAGGATTTGAATGTCAATCAAAAGTCCTGTAAAAAACGAGCTTAAAAATGTACTTCACAATTGTATAAAACGTCTTTTGGCCAAGTTATCGTCATTGCAACACGCAGAATGGCCAAAATGGCAGTTGTACATACAATAATTCAAATTATGATAACTTGGCCAAAAGGATTTGAATGTCCATCGAAAGTCCTAAAAAAAGCGAGCTCAAAAATGTACTTGACAATTGTTTAAGACTTGTTTTGGCCAAGTTATCGTCATTGCGACACGCAGAATGGCCAAAATGGCAGTTGTACATACAATAATTCAAATTATGATAACTTGGCCAAAAGGATTTGAATGTCCATCGAAAGTCCTAAAAAAAGCGAGCTTAAAAATGTACTTGACAATTGTTTAAGACTTGTTTTGGCCAAGTTATCGTCATCGCAACACGCAGAATGGCCAAAATGGCAGTTGTACATACAATAATTCAAATTATGATAACTTGGCCAAAAGGATTTGAATGTCCATCGAAAGTCCTAAAAAAAGCGAGCTCAAAAATGTACTTGACAATTGTTTAAGACTTGTTTTGGCCAAGTTATCGTCATTGCGACACGCAGAATGGCCAAAATGGCAGTTGTACATACAATAATTCAAATTATGATAACTTGGCCAAAAGGATTTGAATGTCCATCGAAAGTCCTAAAAAAAGCGAGCTTAAAACTGTACTTGACAATTGTTTAAGACTTGTTTTGGCCAAGTTATCGTCATCGCAACACGCAGAATGGCCAAAATGGCAGTTGTACATACAATAATTCAAATTATGATAACTTGGCCAAAAGGATTTGAATGTCAATGGAAAGTCCTGTAAAAAGCGAGCTTAAAACTGTACTTGACAATTGTTTAAGACTTGTTTTGGCCAAGTTATCGTCATCGCAACACGCAGAATGGCCAAAATGGCAGTTGTACATACAATAATTCAAATGACGATAACTTGGCCAAAAGGATTTGAATGTCAATCAAAAGTCCTGTAAAAAGCGAGCTTAAAAGTGTACTTGACAATTGTATAAAACGTCTTTTGGCCAAGTTATCGTCATTGCAACACGCAGAATCGCCAAAATGGCAGTTGCACGTGCAATTATTGAAATGACGATAACTTGGCCAAAAGGATTTAAATGTCAATCGAAAGTCCTGTAAAAAGCGAGCTTAAAAATGTACTTGACAATTCTTTAAGACTTGTTTTGGCCAAGTTATCGTCATTGCAACACGCAGAACCGCCAAAATGGCAGTTGCACGTGCAATTATTGAAATGATGTTAACTTGGCCAAAAGGATTTGAATGTCAATCGAAAGTCCTGTAAAAAACGAGCTTAAAAATGTACTTGACATTTGTATAAAACGTCTTTTGGCCAAGTTATCGTCATTGCAACACGCAGAATGGCCAAAATGGCAGTTGCACGTGCAATTATTGAAATGATGTTAACTTGGCCAAAAGGATTTGAATGTCAATCGAAAGTCCTGTAAAAAGCGAGCTTAAAAATGTACTTGACAATTGTTTAAGACTTGTTTTGGCCAAGTTATCGTCATTGCAACACGCAGAATGGCCAAAATGGCAGTTGCACGTGCCATTATTGCAAATGACGATAATTTGGCCAAAAGGATTTGAATGTCCATCGAAAGTCCTGTAAAAAGCGAGCTTAAAAATGTACTTGACAATTGTTTAAGACTTGTTTTGGCCAAGTTATCGTCATTGCAACACGCAGAATGGCCAAAATGGCAGTTGTACATACCATAATTCAAATGATGATAACTTGGCCAAAAGGATTTGAATGTCAATGGAAAGTCCTGTAAAAAGCGAGCTTAAAAATGTACTTGACAATTGTTTAAGACTTGTTTTGGCCAAGTTATCGTCATTGCAACACGCAGAATGGCCAAAATGGCAGTTGTACATACCATAATTCAAATGATGATAACTTGGCCAAAAGGATTTGAATGTCAATGGAAAGTCCTGTAAAAAGCGAGCTTAAAAATGTACTTGACAATTGTATAAAACGTCTTTTGGCCAAGTTATCGTCATTGCAACACGCAGAATCGCCAAAATGGCAGTTGCACGTGCAATTATTGAAATGACGATAACTTGGCCAAAAGGATTTAAGTGTCAATCGAAAGTCCTGTAAAAAGCGAGCTTAAAAATGTACTTGACAATTGTTTAAGACTTGTTTTGGCCAAGTTATCGTCATCGCAACACGCAGAATGGCCAAAATGGCAGTTGCACGTGCAATTATTGAAATGACGATAACTTGGCCAAAAGGATTTGAATGTCAATCGAAAGTCCTGTAAAAAGCGAGCTTAAAAATGTACTTGACAATTGTATAAAACGTCTTTTGGCCAAGTTATCGTCATTGCAACACGCAGAATGGCCAAAATGGCAGTTGCACGTGCAATTATTGAAATGACGATAACTTGGCCAAAAGGATTTGAATGTCAATCGAAAGTCCTGTAAAAAGCGAGCTTAAAAATGTACTTGACAATTGTTTAAGACTTGTTTTGGCCAAGTTATCGTCATTGCAACACGCAGAATCGCCAAAATGGCAGTTGTACATACAATAATTCAAATGACGATAACTTGGCCAAAAGGATTTGAATGTCAATCGAAAGTCCTGTAAAAAGCGAGCTTAAAAATGTACTTGACAATTGTTTAAGACTTGTTTTGGCCAAGTTATCGTCATTGCAACACGCAGAATCGCCAAAATGGCAGTTGCACGTGCAATTATTGAAATGACGATAACTTGGCCAAAAGGATTTGAATGTCAATCGAAAGTCCTGTAAAAAGCGAGCTTAAAAATGTACTTGACAATTGTTTAAGACGTGTTTTGGCCAAGTTATCGTCATTGCAACACGCAGAATCGCCAAAATGGCAGTTGTACATACAATAATTCAAATGACGATAACTTGGCCAAAAGGATTTGAATGTCAATCG
The DNA here is from genome assembly GCA_035044505.1 of Zaprionus lineosus. Taxonomy (NCBI): domain Eukaryota; kingdom Metazoa; phylum Arthropoda; class Insecta; order Diptera; family Drosophilidae; genus Zaprionus; species Zaprionus lineosus. The sequence continues at coordinate 733,580 of JAWNNX010000046.1, forward strand.
AAAGTCCTGTAAAAAGCGAGCTTAAAAATGTACTTGACAATTGTTTAAGACTTGTTTTGGCCAAGTTATCGTCATTGCAACACGCAGAATCGCCAAAATGGCAGTTGCACGTGCAATTATTGAAATGACGATAACTTGGCCAAAAGGATTTGAATGTCAATCGAAAGTCCTGTAAAAAGCGAGCTTAAAAATGTACTTGACAATTGTTTAAGACTTGTTTTGGCCAAGTTATCGTCATTGCAACACGCAGAATGGCCAAAATGGCAGTTGCACGTGCAATTATTGAAATGACGATAACTTGGCCAAAAGGATTTGAATGTCAATCGAAAGTCCTGTAAAAAGCGAGCTTAAAAATGTACTTGACAATTGTTTAAGACTTGTTTTGGCCAAGTTATCGTCATTGCAACACGCAGAATGGCCAAAATGGCAGTTGCACGTGCAATTATTGAAATGACGATAACTTGGCCAAAAGGATTTGAATGTCAATCGAAAGTCCTGTAAAAAGCGAGCTTAAAAATGTACTTGACAATTGTTTAAGACTTGTTTTGGCCAAGTTATCGTCATTGCGACACGCAGAATGGCCAAAATGGCAGTTGCACGTGCAATTATTGAAATGACGATAACTTGGCCAAAAGGATTTGAATGTCAATCGAAAGTCCTGTAAAAAGCGAGCTTAAAAATGTACTTGACAATTGTTTAAGACTTGTTTTGGCCAAGTTATCGTCATTGCAACACGCAGAATGGCCAAAATGGCAGTTGCACGTGCAATTATTGAAATGACGATAACTTGGCCAAAAGGATTTGAATGTCAATCGAAAGTCCTGTAAAAAGCGAGCTTAAAAATGTACTTGACAATTGTTTAAGACTTGTTTTGGCCAAGTTATCGTCATTGCAACACGCAGAATCGCCAAAATGGCAGTTGCACGTGCAATTATTGAAATGACGATAACTTGGCCAAAAGGATTTGAATGTCAATCGAAAGTCCTGTAAAAAGCGAGCTTAAAAATGTACTTGACAATTGTTTAAGACTTGTTTTGGCCAAGTTATCGTCATTGCAACACGCAGAATCGCCAAAATGGCAGTTGCACGTGCAATTATTGAAATGACGATAACTTGGCCAAAAGGATTTGAATGTCAATCGAAAGTCCTGTAAAAAGCGAGCTTAAAAATGTACTTGACAATTGTATAAAACGTTTTTTGGCCAAGTTATCGTCATTGCAACACGCAGAATCGCCAAAATGGCAGTTGCACGTGCAATTATTGAAATGACGATAACTGACCAAAAGGATTTGAATGTCAATCGAAAGTCCTGTAAAAAGCGAGCTTAAAAATGTACTTGACAATTGTTTAAGACTTGTTTTGGCCAAGTTATCGTCATTGCAACACGCAGAATGGCCAAAATGGCAGTTGTACATACAATAATTCAAATTATGATAACTTGGCCAAAAGGATTTGAATGTCAATGGAAAGTCCTGTAAAAAGCGAGCTTAAAACTGTACTTGACAATTGTTTAAGACTTGTTTTGGCCAAGTTATCGTCATCGCAACACGCAGAATGGCCAAAATGGCACTTGTACATACAATAATTCAAATGACGATAACTTGGCCAAAAGGATTTGAATGTCAATCAAAAGTCCTGTAAAAAGCGAGCTTAAAAGTGTACTTGACAATTGTATAAAACGTCTTTTGGCCAAGTTATCGTCATTGCAACACGCAGAATCGCCAAAATGGCAGTTGCACGTGCAATTATTGAAATGATGTTAACTTGGCCAAAAGGATTTGAATGTCAATCGAAAGTCCTGTAAAAAGCGAGCTTAAAAATGTACTTGACAATTGTTTAAGACTTGTTGGCCAAGTTATCGTCATTGCAACACGCAGAACCGCCAAAATGGCAGTTGCACGTACAATTATTGAAATGATGTTAACTTGGCCAAAAGGATTTGAATGTCAATCGAAAGTCCTGTAAAAAACGAGCTTAAAAATGTACTTGACATTTGTATAAAACGTCTTTTGGCCAAGTTATCGTCATTGCAACACGCAGAATGGCCAAAATGGCAGTTGCACGTACAATTATTGAAATGACGATAACTTGGCCAAAAGGATTTGAATGTCAATCGAAAGTCCTGTAAAAAGCGAGCTTAAAAATGTACTTGACAATTGTTTAAGACTCGTTTTGGCCAAGTTATCGTCATCGCAACACGCAGAATGGCCAAAATGGCAGTTGTACATACAATAATTCAAATGACGATAACTTGGCCAAAAGGATTTGAATGTCAATGGAAAGTCCTGTAAAAAGCGAGCTTAAAAGTGTACTTGACAATTGTATAAAACGTCTTTTGGCCAAGTTATCGTCATCGCAACACGCAGAATGGCCAAAATGGCAGTTGCACGTGCAATTATTGAAATGACGATAACTTGGCCAAAAGGATTTGAATGTCAATCGAAAGTCCTGTAAAAAACGAGCTTAAAATTGTACTTCACAATTGTATAAAACGTCTTTTGGCCAAGTTATCGTCATTGCAACACGCAGAATCGCCAAAATGGCAGTTGCACGTGCAATTATTGAAATGACGATAACTTGGCCAAAAGGATTTGAATGTCAATCGAAAGTCCTGTAAAAAGCGAGCTTAAAATTGTACTTGACAATTGTTTAAGACTTGTTTTGGCCAAGTTATCGTCATTGCAACACGCAGAATGGCCAAAATGGCAGTTGTACATACAATAATTCAAATTATGATAACTTGGCCAAAAGGATTTGAATGTCAATGGAAAGTCCTGTAAAAAGCGAGCTTAAAAATGTACTTGACAATTGTTTAAGACTTGTTTTGGCCAAGTTATCGTCATTGCAACACGCAGAATCGGCCAAAATGGCAGTTGTACATACAATAATTCAAATTATGATAACTTGGCCAAAAGGATTTGAATGTCAATGGAAAGTCCTGTAAAAAGCGAGCTTAAAACTGTACTTGACAATTGTTTAAGACTTGTTTTGGCCAAGTTATCGTCATTGCGACACGCAGAATGGCCAAAATGGCAGTTGCACGTGCAATTATTGAAATGACGATAACTTGGCCAAAAGGATTTGAATGTCAATGGAAAGTCCTGTAAAAAGCGAGCTTAAAAATGTACTTGACAATTGTTTAAGACTTGTTTTGGCCAAGTTATCGTCATTGCAACACGCAGAATGGCCAAAATGGCAGTTGTACATACAATAATTCAAATTATGATAACTTGGCCAAAAGGATTTGAATGTCAATGGAAAGTCCTGTAAAAAGCGAGCTTAAAACTGTACTTGACAATTGTTTAAGACTTGTTTTGGCCAAGTTATCGTCATTGCAACACGCAGAATGGCCAAAATGGCAGTTGTACATACAATAATTCAAATTATGATAACTTGGCCAAAAGGATTTGAATGTCAATGGAAAGTCCTGTAAAAAGCGAGCTTAAAAATGTACTTGACATTTGTATAAAACGTCTTTTGGCCAAGTTATCGTCATTGCAACACGCAGAATGGCCAAAATGGCAGTTGCACGTGCAATTATTGAAATGACGATAACTTGGCCAAAAGGATTTGAATGTCAATCGAAAGTCCTGTAAAAAGCGAGCTTAAAAATGTACTTGACAATTGTTTAAGACTTGTTTTGGCCAAGTTATCGTCATTGCAACACGCAGAATGGCCAAAATGGCAGTTGTACATACAATAATTCAAATTATGATAACTTGGCCAAAAGGATTTGAATGTCAATGGAAAGTCCTGTAAAAAGCGAGCTTAAAACTGTACTTGACAATTGTTTAAGACTTGTTTTGGCCAAGTTATCGTCATTGCGACACGCAGAATGGCCAAAATGGCAGTTGCACGTGCAATTATTGAAATGAGGATAACTTGGCCAAAAGGATTTGAATGTCAATCGAAAGTCCTGTAAAAAGCGAGCTTAAAAATGTACTTGACAATTGTTTAAGACTTGTTTTGGCCAAGTTATCGTCATTGCAACACGCAGAATGGCCAAAATGGCAGTTGCACGTGCAATTATTGAAATGATGTTAACTTGGCCAAAAGGATTTAAATGTCAATCGAAAGTCCTGTAAAAAGCGAACTTAAAAATGTACTTGACAATTGTTTAAGACTTGTTTTGGCCAAGTT
>JAWNNX010000047.1:0-37527 GCA_035044505.1 Zaprionus lineosus
TAGTTGTATCAATGCTCTTTGGTTATAAATATCATTACACGTCTTTATCAACACAGATGCTTCGAAATTAAAACTATATGATTTTTTTTCTTTATTGAAAACAATCAACAGTCTATAGACTTGTCTAAAGTGAAAGAGTATTTTAAATAATTTCTTAAATGTACATACATATGTATATAATCGTATATACATATGTACAATCAATGAAGTTCGAACTAATAAGAGATTATTTATAACGAAATTATCAATGCCTTTGTCGATATATTATATCATTGTATAATCGACCATCTCTATTTAATCCGCGTGTTTTTATTTGTAAATTGAAAGTAATAACAATGTTGAGAAGAAACAATAGGCATCGAAAAGAGTATTTGTATTCTAAATCCACTTTAAAATTGATTACAAATAATGGCAAAAAAAAGAAGAATAATTCTCTTCAAATTTGTGCAGGTATGTCGAAATTAATTTATTATATAATAAACGTATTTTTAAAAAGTAAACCAATACACTAATTTATAATCATCACATAGCACAATTATTAAAAATTGAGGTAAGAGTTATTACACTGGCCGAAAAATACATATAAATATACCTACATACGTACATATGTAGCTCTCAAAGTTTTTTTGGTGAATAATATTTTCAATCGCTTTAGACGTAGTGAACGTACTAATATCACATACACATACACATACATACTAATATCATATACAGTTTGTTAAAAAAAACGCATTACATTTCGTGTTTATTGGCTTATATCGCCCATGTTTGTTAACTCAAATGAAGACTTTTTAAAGATGTATTTACATAATTTTTAGTGACCAAACCATAAAATAAAAATTTTTAATATTTTTTGGAAGTAGTAAAATTATATAGACAAGTAAAATTCTAACAGTAATAATCTGTCAAGTAAATGTTTTCAAAATATACACACAAACCGAAAAAGGGGAGCTAAGGGCTTAACATGACTTAATTACGCGTAGTGTGCGTTGAGTAGCTTCGTTCACCAATTCGGTGCAACTCATAATAGGGGTAAAAGTTGCATTAGGGTGATTGTCGAACGCCTCAGCTCTGTCCTGCTCGGTGCGACACCAGGTCGCGTCAGCCCGCTGGTTAGCAGCCGTTCTCCTTATGGGTCGTTTTATGCGGCGGGTGACTTACCAGAGGTTGTGTTGCGGGTCACCAAGCTCGATGTGACCTAGGAAATGCTGAAGAGCGCTACTTTTTAGCTTACACAGAAGCTCCTTCAGTTATTTTTTGGCACTGTTAAGCGAGTTCTTATCTTTTGGGTTACGCAAGATGAACTAGACTCTCCTGAGTCGCCTTTATCCGCTAACCAGAGCTGCAACTTTCGGAGACCAGAGATGCATTTCCCTTAACGGAGGTGGTGACTTTTTTTCATCCAGTTGGCGTATGCGTCCCTTCTTGTGCCGTTTCTGATCTTTTTTGACTTGGCAACTTTTTTGAGCACCGGAAGGTTGATGCGAAGTTTGACGGTACTGTGATCAGATAGAAAGTCCGCATTAGCAATGCACCCTATTGTTGTTGGATTGATGCCTTTGGACAATACGATGTCCAGGATATCTGTGAGCTTTCGGGGCTCAGAAGGACAGTACGTTGGTTCACATCATATACATATACATCTTAATAACACACTCCCTCTAGGGATACTAGTGCGGCATCCCCACCACTGATGCTTGGCGTTGACGTCGCCTCCTATGATAAACCTGGTATCCAGGCTGTTCAGTACCATACCCATTTACTCCTCCTTAACATTATTTTTGAGTTGAATGTCAGTCGCCGTTATTGTGGTTTCACCAAGTGGACTGGAGAGGCTGATTTTGGCACACTGTACCCATTCCTCCTCCAGAGTAACTAGCGGGCTGTAGCATATACCGTCTTTGATTATGATAGCGAGCTCAATCGTTGGGATGGTCAGCGTGGATTACGTCGTATCGATGGGAGAAGTGAGTTTCAGCTATTAATTAGTGTGAAGAAAATGCTCTACCCGGGCCTACTTTTAACCAGCCCGTTTGGCGTTCGTTTATGTGCAGGCCTATTTTCAGACGTTGAAGAAGATAGAGGTAATCATCTCCGTCATCTGTTTGAACATACTGTCCATTATCTTTTCGATCATTCTGGATGACATGGCTGCCAATCGGGTTTCTTAAAGCGCTGGAGATGACCCGAGCTGTGTAGGTTTTTGTGTATGTGGCTGCTCAGAGCGAATATTTTTGAGCGCTTCTGCGAAACTATTATCTCCTGTAACTGTGGCCCAAGGGGGGCTTACTCTCTGAGTCTCACTATGCCGGAATATTTTGGGCGACCTTAGCGCCTTGGCCTTTTTGTATGCCGAGCAACCATTATACGATGTTTGGTGATCGCCACCACAGTGAAGTGAAATGGCCGCTGAGCTGTGGACTCCTACGTCCTCCTAGCCTGAAGATTGCAGTAGTGCTGGCTGTGGTTTTCTTATATGTAACCAAAATGAATATTCCAAGAACAGAAGTGATGTCGTTAGAGAGGGTTTTCATGTTGGTCCCGTCTGGGATAAAGATTAGTGGTGGCTTTATTGTTTTAGTTCCCGGTGCAGCTGGGACACTCTGCGGACTTGACCGACTCTTTGATTTAAGGCGGCTGTGAGCATCTTTCGAAGTGCAGGGCTCATCGTCTAAGGAGTTGAAAACGTTCTTCTGAGGCAGACTTTATAGCAGACTTTATTGTGGAGCCAGGTTTCTTGTTGGCAACTTACGGAGGGAGGACTGTGTCAACTCTTTTCTCTATTACTTACATACTCTAGATATTTCTTGGGAGCCGCATTCTTCCAAGAAGTAGGACGGGCATTCGCTGCAGCACTGCCCTGGAAATTGTAACTTTATATGGCGTCGCGATTGATGTAGTTTATGTTGTTGTCGTAAATGTGGTACTACACTGAGCCGGAGCCCAATTTGAGCTAGTAGTTTGAGTGTTCGTAGTCGTTTTGACCGTTTTACGCTTAATTCCGTAATTCCGCTGGTGAGCCAATTATGCTCCTCATTTTTTCAAATTTAGATTGCCTCTTTAAAGGCAGTTAGTTTGAAGGCAAGCCATTCATTTGATTTGATTTCTCCTGGAAATATGTTACGGGTTAATATCAGTCAGATCCGATGCCATGACCCAAAGCTTTAAGTTTGTTGATCAGGTGCTTTAAAGCTTTGGCAAGCTTTAAAAGCACGTGAATGGCTAGCAGAACGCCACCACCGCGCCGAAGTGCCTCAATTATTTGAGTTGTTTGTTGATATATTTCACTACACAGCTAGGTTCAGCGAGCTTCGGTGACTATGGGAGTCACTGTAAATATATTTGCCAAACTTTAGAGTGACTTATTTCCACGAACACATCTAACACTTGCAAGAGTTGCATCTCTAATGGTTTTATTAAAAACCAGTAGTTGGAAATGGGCACTACTGTACAAATTCTGCCACTCTTTATTAATTATTCTTATTAATGAGGTTTTGTTAGTAGAACTCCGTTTTGCAAAATTCCTGTTAAAGTATGCCCAAAAACTTTCAATGGGATTTAAATTTTTGGTTTGAGAAGGTGCATCCATCACTTCACTGAAATTAAACAATAGCTAGGTCCTGCACAAGTTCGATTTATGTTTAGGGTCATTACCTTGGTCTAATTTGTACCGCAGTTTTCCCGGATTTTGGAGTTCAATAAATCCATTATTTTTGGGCATTTCTGATTAGTTCAGTGATAATTTAATTTAATAGATAATTTCCCAAACTTCACTGTGGGGGTATTAATTTTGTTTTGGAGGGCAGCTTTTGGCTTTCGCCAAACTTTTTAGGGATTATTGTGATAATGTAAAATTATCTTAGACTCATCGTACTCCCTTGCCTTTCTAATATTGTCAATATAAAATATCAGCCTTTTATTAACATTTATTTCCGATAGTAAGGGTTTTTTCTGAGGTGTTCTGGATAAATATTTATGGTTCTGACCTTTCGAACCAGAGAGTACTAAATACAAGAGTGGGTGATAGCTCTCGAGCTTTCTGTTAAAATTAATAAGCCCTGAGATTGGTTCGGTAATAAAAAAATGTGCATAATTTAAAGGTAAATTACAAAGGCCAAAGGGACAGGAGGAGCTGAATGATCACACAGATCCTTTGCTATGAGGCTAATGTTTTTTTTGTTATGTATTAATTTTTGAATTATTTGCATAATTTACATATGAATAATGTTTTAATATTACCGAGCCCATCTCGAGGTTTTATTTTTAACATTAACATTTCGTTGTTAAGCTAGCATCCCCTCTTGTATTTGGTACTCTCTGTGTCAAACGGTTTCATGTGATACGTGCTTATCGCAATCGGTTTCACATTCAGTGTCAATTTTTTTTAGGCTGATTTATGGACTCTGAAAAACAGATTTCGGAAATCTCGAGTTATTTTTTCTACTTAACTTAGCTGGTCTTTCCCCAGAATGATTTAATTCTATTTCTTTTGCGTCTCAAAATATTGTAAATTTTTATCAACTTAATATTAAATATTTCGAATAGTTCTTTAGCAGTTTTACCTTTGTTATGGTATGAATAAACCAAGTGAACTAAATTTCACTTACTCGCTTCCCTTACATATGTATTAACAATGGAAAATTGGTATAGATGCGAACATGTCCAACCATTGGTTTTGATTGAAATTAAAAAACCGGACATTAAAGAAACTCACCGTGAAGGAAATTCCAAGAAATATAGTACGGTTAATCCTGTAGCATCTTGTTTTCGCCTTGTGTTCACAATTTGAAATTATGTTCATATATCAAACTAAATACTAGTTCTTCTTCTAAGTGTCTGTGTCGCAGACTTTTGCGGCTCCTTTTTTAAACCGTATTATCTTTAAAATATATAAAATAATCTATTTAACTAGCAATGCATGAAATTTTGTGTTTACTGGCTTTTTCCGCCCATGTTTATGAACTAAAATAAAAAATTTGTTTGATTATAATTTTAGATAACTATTATTATACAATTCCACAAAAATAAAATTCATAAAATTCTTAGGAAATTGTCAAATTAAATGGAAAAGCAGAATTTTATCACATTCAGACTGCCAAGCAATTGTTTGCAAAGTGTAAATGAATTCATTGATCCCCAAAATCCGGGAAAGCTGCGGTACCAATTGTACCAAGCTAATAACCCTAAACAAAAATCGTATTTGTGCAGAGCCTGGCTACCGTATAACTGCAGTAAAATTATGAATCCACCTCCTCAAGACCCCAATTTAAACTATAAGAAATTTGTGGACATACTTAAAAAGGAATGTTGCAAAACGGAGTCCAACCACATTAATAGGAATAATTAATAAAGAGTGTACAGTAGTGCCCATGTCCAACTACTGTTTTTTAATAAAATCAAAGTACAAGATAGTAAACAACCAAGCAGTAAAGGAAATTCGAAAAAAAGTGTCACAGTTAAGTCTTTATCCCTTTTTCGGCTAAAGTTTACATATTGAAAACAATTGTTTGACAGTCTGAATTTTAATTGCTTAAAAAGAAATATCGCGTATACGCAAGAATTTGTCTGCATTATAGGCATATAAGCGGTATGTACTGTATAAGAAATATATTGAATTATTAAAAAAAAAAAATTCATTGATAATATCTTGAATAATATTCATTGCCAAATTTGAAATATTGTTTTTTATAGCATGTACGCAGAGTTATGCGGGCAAGTGTACACACATATGTATGTACATATATAAAATGTAATTTAAAGCATGGCTAAGAATTTTTACAATAACATCGGAAGTAATTTCTTACTTAAATCAAGGAATATTCTTTTAGTAGTAGCCATACCCTCTTCCATTTTCCAGATGAAGAAACCATATTTATATCGGTATAATTTCCAATAACACTATTCTCTTATATTGCCCTAAATATAATATTTCAAATATAGTCAAGTAACCCTAATAGGTATGGTATTTTAATTTTATTAATTTTTAGTTAATAATATCATGATATGAATAATCTCTTCGGAAAAAAAATATACAATTTAAAAATTTCTATATTTTATGTTTTGTTGTAGATATTGGTAGTCAGCAGTCAAATTGTCTAAACGAGTATCGTTATGCTTGTTGTCGAGATCCAAAAATCATGATAACTACTTCTCACGAACCTTCCTCGCGCTTAAAAATGTTTGTTAAAGAATTAAGACTGATATTTCCAAACGCACAACAAATAAACAGAGGAAAATATCAACTAAGCACACTCATTGACGCATGTCGAGCTAATAATGTCACTGATTTTATAATAGTGCATGAGCATCGAGGAAATCCTGATAGTCTCGTTATTTGTCATTTGCCATATGGACCAACTGCATTTTTTAATATATCTGATGTTATAATGCGCCATGACATTCCTGAGATAGCGCCTATGAGTGAACAAAAACCACATTTAATTTTTAGTAACTTTAATAGTTCTATTGGATTAAGAACAATAAATATTATAAAACATTTGTTTCCTGTACCAAAAGAGAAATCAGAGAGAGTAGTAAGTTTTATAAACAACAGTGATAATATTTTATTTAGAAATCACCAATATAAATATGTTAACAAAGAAGTTATGTTACTTGAAATTGGACCAAGATTTCAATTAAATTTATATCAAATTAAGCTTGGAACTGTAGAAAACATAAAATCGGCAGACACTGAATGGGTTAACCGACCGTATACACACAACTCTGAAAAAAAACACACTTTTTCTGATTTTGATGTATTTAAGAATAAAAAACTATAACTTTAAACTCAAAACTTTTTGATTTTTCTTAAAAATAAAATTTTACAATTCTAGCATAAAATTGTGTGCATTGTTTTAATGGTATAGGTAAAACTTTGTATATATATACACTAGTCAGAAAAAGTATGCGTACAAACTCAATGCAAAACTTTGATTGACTAAAAACAATACTTATGTTTATATTATTTTGAAAAAAATATTTTTTTATGAAAAACACATTCATTGTTAATAATTCCAGAAGGTTTTCTTTTTAATAAGAGCTACGTATATTTTTTTAAAATTAAAAAACTAAAAATACAACCAATTTTGGCGCAGAAAAAGTATGCGTACAAACTACAAACTAGGAAAACAACAAAAAAAGCACTTATTTATAAAAAAAAACGTTAAATCTGATATGAAGTTGGATACCCCTTCCTTTTTATAGTTTCAACTAATCGTTTTGGCATTGATTTGACCAATTTTTGGGTCACGCCAGGCGAAATTTGCAACCACTCCTCCATGATCACTTCCTTCAACATATCCTTGGATGTAATAGACCGCAGACGAATCCTTCGCTCTAGAAAATCCCAAGGATGCTCTATTGGGTTCAAATCTGGCGACATCTGGCAATTTGACTGGCTCTGTCAACTCTAAGCCACGCGCTGGAAGGCCATTTATTCTCACTGATCGGGAGAAGAGGGACATATTAAAGACAGTTTGGTTCCAACAGGACAATGACCCGAAGCACACAGCCCATAATATTAAGCTTTGGATGTTGTACAATACAACAAACCAACTACACTCACCACCCCAGTCGTCAGATTTGAAATATATGGTAAAATATGCGATATACTTAGGAACTTATACACAGAAGAAATAAATGAAGAAAAAGAATAATAAACGAATTAATTTCGTATTCATATAATTAACTTAAATTTTTTACATTTATTTTAAATATAACGTTTGCACATATTTTTTTTAGGAATTTTAACTGGGGCATGATTCAACACATACAATATAAATGCATCATGCCTAGTTGCAGAATTGTTCAAGACTGGCGGCAATAAGATGATAAGATGCATGCACCATCTTATCATCAGAGAAAAGCTTGTGGAAATAATGCCCGCTGAGTGGAACCTTAGTATGATCTGCCCCATCCTAAAGAAGGACGATGCCACATTAAGGACAAACTATCTTGGTATTCTTCCCGTCGCATATAAAATACTCACGGGCATTCCATGTGAAAGACTGAAGCCACATACGGAGACACTGATTGGTTTCCTTCCTAGTAAATCCACCACCGACCAAATTTTCACACTACGCCAAATCCTGGAGAAGACTTACGAAAACCAAGTCGACACATACCATGTATTTGTTGATTACAAGGTAGCGTTCGATAGCCCACGGCATGATCAGCTGTATACCGCAATGTTGGAATTTGGTATATCTGCAAAGCTTACGCGCTTATGCTAAATGACATTGAGCAACACAGTCAGCTCTTTCAAGGTAGGAAATGACTAACACGAAACCTTCAGTACCAAGCGTGGTCTCAGACAAGGCGACTCGCTTTCTGGTATGCTCTTATATCTTATCAGAAAGGCTGGTGTTCTCGAACAGGCACATTTCTGGCAATTCTGCCAGATGACCAGAATTCTGGCAAATGTATCCAGCCCATTGGATATGCGGACGATATAGACATCATTGACCGTACAAAATGTGATGTCACTGCGGCTAAAGTAGGTCTTGCGGTGAACATGGGCAAGACAAAATTTATGGTGTGCTCTAGCAGGGTATCAAACGTTGTGATTACCATCTGGTAGCAGACAGCTATAACTTTAAAGCAGTCAAGGATTTCATCTATCTTAGCTCTGCCGTCTCCCAGAACAATGATGTCAGCCTTGAGATAATGTGAAGAATAACATTTGCCAACAGATACTACAGTGGGCTCAGTAGGCAAATGAATAGCAGAACCAGAGAGTACTAAATACAAGAGAGGGTGATAGCTTAACAGCGAAATGTTAATGTTAAAAATAAAACCTCAAGATGGGCTTAGTAATATTAGAACATTAATTATATGTAAATTATGCAAATAATTCAAATAATAATACATAACAACAAAACATTAGCCTCATAGTAAAGTATCTGAGTGATGTCTCCTGTCCCTTTGGCCTTTGTAATTTACCTTTTAATTATGCATATTTTTTTATTAGAGATTGAGATTGACTCGGATCTCAGAGTTTATTATTTTTAACAGAAAGCTCGAGAGCTATCATCCACTCTTGTATTTGGTGCTTTGTGAGCAGAACTCTCTATCGCCAGGCGAAGACAACACTCATGCCAGTGCTTTTGTATGGTGCAGAAGCATGAACAGTATCACAAACAACCGCTCTTGGGATGTTCGGGATAAAAGTTGTTCGCAAAATCTATGGCCCAATTTGTGTTTGTGGAAACTACCGTGCAAGATAATACGATGAGCTTTACGACGATATTGACGTAGTCAGTCGGATAAACACAAAGCGACTGCGATGGCTGAGGTTATGTCGTGCGTATGGATGAACAAGCCCCACCTTGAATTGTCCTTGATGCGGTAGTAGGCGGTCAACAGAAGAGAGGAAGACCCCGGATACGCTGGCAGGACCAAGTGACAGGTGCCTTGTCGTCGCTTGAAGTTATAAACTGGTGGAGAATCGTCCGAACAGAAACGTTTGGATGCTACTTGTGCGTCAGGCTGTAACCCAATAAGGGCCGTTTACGCCAATTTTTATTTATAAATAAATGTATCAACGTTTTTAGAAATTCCGTAACATATAAGCATACATACATCAATATGTGATATAAAATATAATTAAAACCAATCAATATATCGACATTCAAATTCTCGTTGCATTAATAAATTTATTCCATCAGTATAATAAGATTCGAAATCATGGTTAACATACAAAAATAAAAATTACATAGTAACTTTTCATGTGATTGCTTGTATTACATCTGAAATCAAAAACTAAGAATAAACATCTTAGCACCAGAAAAAAAATTTCCAGACCTTAGTGGGAGTAAACCTTTATATGTTCAAAATAGCAGTACTCTTTATTTGCTACCAAATTCGTGCCGACTTACATATAACTGAAATGATGCCATTGACCTTTGAATTCTTTTTTAAATTTCCATCTGCCAAAATATCTTCAACTTTACGCAATTCTGCATGTAAATCTGTGCGGCGTCGTTGAATGATGTTATCCAGGTCAACCTTATTCTTCAAGACAAGAGATTCTGTATGACTTGTGTGTAATCGAGGTTGAAAATATAAATGAGGTTTAGTCTTTGTTCGTATTTGCTTTTGTTGGCACATCATGGTAGATTCCCAAACTTTAAAATCTTTAAGAATAAGCATTTTCCTTTCAAGACATTTGATTTCAAGTTGTTTTCGCCGTTTATCTAAAAATATTGTTTCACGTTCTCTCTGAACTAATGCTCTTTCGTGGAGTTCTTGTATTTCCAATTTTTCTTCTATTTTAGCTTTTTTATCTTCATGCAATTTTAGCCTTGACTCCTCCTGGCAAAATTTTTGTAAAGTTCCTAAAAGAGACCCAAACATGCGACGATTCCTCGCTTTGGATTCGGAATCCATACACTGAGCCTCAACTATTTCTTCCTTTGACGGCAATTCTCGAATAACGCATGAATTGATTCGATTATTTGAAATAACAGTGTCAACCTGATCTTCATTAATACTTGGACTAATTAGAGTATTTGATTTATAAACACGTCGTCGTTGCCGCTGAGAACATTTTCCCACGTATTTATCCATTTCCTTGAATCTACTTACAGAGTTACGTTTTTCCATTCTACAACACAATATAAAATGATATTAAAATAGTTAATATCGTTAGTTCTAAAAAATGAGAGCTATTAAATTAATTTTATTTTTTATTTTAAATATTTAACGATAGCTTAGCGCATGTAAGTCGAGTGTACAAATTATAGAAAAACATTAAATTTATTTTTGCATTTACCACAAATTTAGAAATGGACCTTCAGTAAATTATCGATTACATCGTTCAGTTTTTGTAATATAGGTATCATTAAAGACATTTGACCAATTTATATACATAGTTTGAATTTTATTTAAAGATTCTTAACTATAAAGAGCTTGTCGACCAATTGTTTGCAAAAGAAAAAGCGCATAAAATGTCATACTTATTGCCATGCTTATTAACTTAAGCAAAACCTTTGTTTGAAGATGTATTTACATAACTATAAGTAACCAATTCCAAAAAAAATTTTTTTTAATGGTTTCGGGATGTAGTAAAATTATACAGATAAGTAATTATAAGATAAGTAAGGGGGGGTTGAGCTCCCTTGAGTCTTATTGTGGTTAAGCAGTTGTCTTTAAGATTTATCGCCAGTGCATTGCGATGGTGTTTTAGTCTTTCACTGTATTTGATGCTGATTTTTCAAAAATCGTCATCAACCCAGAGCATACCCAACTCCTTGTGTATTGTGGTGTTGTCATGGATAGGATGAGCCCCTGAAATCATTCGAAGCGTCTTGTTTTGGAACCACTGTATGATTCTGCGATTTGACATATTGGTATTTCCCAACAGTTGAAAGCCATAAGCCCATATAGGTTTAATGGTGCTTTAGTAAGCCTGTAGCCATAGGTAATGTTTAACCCTTTCTATTGCATGTATTCTTTTGCGCAGGATGTGGGTACGCTATATTAGTCGACTATTTGAACTTCATGCCCAGGTATTTAGGTGTTTGCTCTCTTGGGATGAGTGTGACCGGCGGGCAGATTCCTTTGCGCAATGCAAATGTTGTTTGTGTAGGCTTGTTTTCATTTATGGTGATTTTCCATCTGCGTCACAATGGATCGATGGCATCCAACTGTCGCTGTAGGATATCTGAGGCGTCTTGAGGGGTGTCAGCAGTTGCCAAGAAGGCTGTGTCGTCGGCGTAAATGGCGACCCTTAGGCTTCAATCGGCCAGAACTGGAATGATAGCTATGTATTTTATGTACCGGACAGGGCCTAGAACACTGCCTTGCGGTACGCCAGCCCTTATCGCTTTTGCAGCTGACCTTGCTTGTCCACATCTTACTCAAAAATACACGAAAGAGTATTATTGAGAGTATTGTCAGTAAACTGATCGGACGGTAAGAAGCGAGATTGGCTTCAGGCTGGCCTGGCTTTGCTGTCATAATGACTTCCGCAGTTTTCCATGGTTTTGGGAAGTGCCCTGTTTCGAGGCTCCTGTTGAAGATTTTGATCAATAGTTCCGTACAGGAAGGAGGGAGAAGTTTTATTTCTAGGGCTTCAATACCGTCAGCACCTGGCGGCTTACTGATTTTCAGTCCTTTTATTTCAAGCTCAAACTCCTCCACTGTGATCGGTTCTATAGCTGTCAGGTTTGTGGCGGGTGCGCGTAGTGTGCGTTGAGTAGCTTCGTTCACCAATTCGGTGCAACTCATAATAGGGGTAAAAGTTGCATTAGGGTGATTGTCGAACGCCTCAGCTCTGTCCTGCTCGGTGCGACACCAGGTCGCGTCAGCCCGCTGGTTAGCAGCCGTTCTCCTTATGGGTCGTTTTATGCGGCGGGTGACTTACCAGAGGTTGTGTTGCGGGTCACCAAGCTCGATGTGACCTAGGAAATGCTGAAGAGCGCTACTTTTTAGCTTACACAGAAGCTCCTTCAGTTATTTTTTGGCACTGTTAAGCGAGTTCTTATCTTTTGGGTTACGCAAGATGAACTAGACTCTCCTGAGTCGCCTTTATCCGCTAACCAGAGCTGCAACTTTCGGAGACCAGAGATGCATTTCCCTTAACGGAGGTGGTGACTTTTTTTCATCCAGTTGGCGTATGCGTCCCTTCTTGTGCCGTTTCTGATCTTTTTTGACTTGGCAACTTTTTTGAGCACCGGAAGGTTGATGCGAAGTTTGACGGTACTGTGATCAGATAGAAAGTCCGCATTAGCAATGCACCCTATTGTTGTTGGATTGATGCCTTTGGACAATACGATGTCCAGGATATCTGTGAGCTTTCGGGGCTCAGAAGGACGGTACGTTGGTTCACATCATATACATATACATCTTAATAACACACTCCCTCTAGGGATACTAGTGCGGCATCCCCACCACTGATGCTTGGCGTTGACGTCGCCTCCTATGATAAACCTGGTATCCAGGCTGTTCAGTACCATACCCATTTACTCCTCCTTAACATTATTTTTGAGTTGAATGTCAGTCGCCGTTATTGTGGTTTCACCAAGTGGACTGGAGAGGCTGATTTTGGCACACTGTACCCATTCCTCCTCCAGAGTAACTAGCGGGCTGTAGCATATACCGTCTTTGATTATGATAGCGAGCTCAATCGTTGGGATGGTCAGCGTGGATTACGTCGTATCGATGGGAGAAGTGAGTTTCAGCTATTAATTAGTGTGAAGAAAATGCTCTACCCGGGCCTACTTTTAACCAGCCCGTTTGGCGTTCGTTTATGTGCAGGCCTATTTTCAGACGTTGAAGAAGATAGAGGTAATCATCTCCGTCATCTGTTTGAACATACTGTCCATTATCTTTTCGATCATTCTGGATGACATGGCTGCCAATCGGGTTTCTTAAAGCGCTGGAGATGACCCGAGCTGTGTAGGTTTTTGTGTATGTGGCTGCTCAGAGCGAATATTTTTGAGCGCTTCTGCGAAACTATTATCTCCTGTAACTGTGGCCCAAGGGGGGCTTACTCTCTGAGTCTCACTATGCCGGAATATTTTGGGCGACCTTAGCGCCTTGGCCTTTTTGTATGCCGAGCAACCATTATACGATGTTTGGTGATCGCCACCACAGTGAAGTGAAATGGCCGCTGAGCTGTGGACTCCTACGTCCTCCTAGCCTGAAGATTGCAGTAGTGCTGGCTGTGGTTTTCTTATATGTAACCAAAATGAATATTCCAAGAACAGAAGTGATGTCGTTAGAGAGGGTTTTCATGTTGGTCCCGTCTGGGATAAAGATTAGTGGTGGCTTTATTGTTTTAGTTCCCGGTGCAGCTGGGACACTCTGCGGACTTGACCGACTCTTTGATTTAAGGCGGCTGTGAGCATCTTTCGAAGTGCAGGGCTCATCGTCTAAGGAGTTGAAAACGTTCTTCTGAGGCAGACTTTATAGCAGACTTTATTGTGGAGCCAGGTTTCTTGTTGGCAACTTACGGAGGGAGGACTGTGTCAACTCTTTTCTCTATTACTTACATACTCTAGATATTTCTTGGGAGCCGCATTCTTCCAAGAAGTAGGACGGGCATTCGCTGCAGCACTGCCCTGGAATTTGTAACTTTATATGGCGTCGCGATTGATGTAGTTTATGTTGTTGTCGTAAATGTGGTACTACACTGAGCCGGAGCCCAATTTGAGCTAGTAGTTTGAGTGTTCGTAGTCGTTTTGACCGTTTTACGCTTAATTCCGTAATTCCGCTGGTGAGCCAATTATGCTCCTCATTTTTTCAAATTTAGATTGCCTCTTTAAAGGCAGTTAGTTTGAAGGCAAGCCATTCATTTGATTTGATTTCTCCTGGAAATATGTTACGGGTTAATATCAGTCAGATCCGATGCCATGACCCAAAGCTTTAAGTTTGTTGATCAGGTGCTTTAAAGCTTTGGCAAGCTTTAAAAGCACGTGAATGGCTAGCAGAACGCCACCACCGCGCCGAAGTGCCTCAATTATTTGAGTTGTTTGTTGATATATTTCACTACACAGCTAGGTTCAGCGAGCTTCGGTGACTATGGGAGTCACTGTAAATATATTTACCAAACTTTAGAGTGACTTATTTCCACGAACACATCTAACACTTGCAAGAGTTGCATCTCTAATGGTTTTATTAAAAACCAGTAGTTGGAAATGGGCACTACTGTACAAATTCTGCCACTCTTTATTAATTATTCTTATTAATGAGGTTTTGTTAGTAGAACTCCGTTTTGCAAAATTCCTGTTAAAGTATGCCCAAAAACTTTCAATGGGATTTAAATTTTTGGTTTGAGAAGGTGCATCCATCACTTCACTGAAATTAAACAATAGCTAGGTCCTGCACAAGTTCGATTTATGTTTAGGGTCATTACCTTGGTCTAATTTGTACCGCAGTTTTCCCGGATTTTGGAGTTCAATAAATCCATTATTTTTGGGCATTTCTGATTAGTTCAGTGATAATTTAATTTAATAGATAATTTCCCAAACTTCACTGTGGGGGTATTAATTTTGTTTTGGAGGGCAGCTTTTGGCTTTCGCCAAACTTTTTAGGGATTATTGTGATAATGTAAAATTATCTTAGACTCATCGTACTCCCTTGCCTTTCTAATATTGTCAATATAAAATATCAGCCTTTTATTAACATTTATTTCCGATAGTAAGGGTTTTTTCTGAGGTGTTCTGGATAAATATTTATGGTTCTGACCTTTCGAGAGGTCAGCCCCAATCTCGAGCTTATTAATTTTAACAGAAAGCTCGAGAGCTATCACCCACTCTTGTATTTGGTACTCTCTGTGTCAAACGGTCTCATGTGATACGTGCTTATCGCAATCGGTTTCACATTCAGTGTCAATTTTTTTTAAGCTGATTTATGGACTCTGAAAAACAGATTTCGGAAATCTCGACTTATTTTTTCTACTTAACTTAGCTGGTCTTGTTCCAGAATGATTTAATTCTATTCAATTTTCCGTGTCAAAATATTGTAAATTTTTATCAACTTAATATTAAATACTTTGAATAGTTCTTTATTATGGTAAAAATAAGTCACGTGAACTAAATTTTCACACTCTCGTTTTCTGGACCATTTAACAATACACTATTAGTATAGTAGTGGCCATGTCCATCCATAGTAAACTGTAGAAGAAATTCCAAAAGAAGTTTAACATTTAAGTCTTTATCATCCCTTTTTCGGCTAGTGAGTAAATTTTGCAAACAACTATTTGACAGTCAGAACATGATAGAATTCTGCTTTTCCATTTAATTTAATTAAAAATTTTATTATTTTTTTGTGGAATTTAATACTAATAATGAAAGAGCAAAGAGCATTGATAAAACTAGAAATGAATTAATTTAATAATTTAATTAATTAGTTACCTAATTTTAGCTCGCGAAAAAAGCTAGGAGCCACATAAGCTCGGTACGGAATGGAACAAAGCAATAAAAATAGAGACAATCGTTGCCCGTCGGGCGCAAAGTCAATAGCGTTGATGTTTTGTCTTCTTTTAACTTAGGCAGTTTGTTGCTTGGCTAATCTTTTGTCTTCTTCCAAAAAGAATGGGTAAAGCATGGGCTTCATTAAAATTTTTTTTCTACTGCCAGTGCCGGCAACGATCATGCTTAAGTATTTCCTAAGTATTGCTATACAGCCCATATGTAAGTATGCGAGTTCAAGAAATATGAAGCAAAACAATTTTCGATACAAGTGCTAAGCATACACATGCCAGACTTGACTAGCTTAATCATTTGACAATGTAAATGAGCTTAATGTCTATTATTTGCTTCTGAGGCACCCCAAAACTAGAAGTATTTTAAAATGTAATTATAATTATAATGATTTAAAAATATTTATTTCCCAATTAAAATGATTTAAATATATAGCGCTGTTATTTTTGTATTCCAAAATAAATATATTGCAATATAAGGTAGTCAGCAATTGTTAAAAACCATATTTAGCCCCATAAATGAATTTTCTGGTCCCACAAACTGTTGCTTATAAAGGTTCTTTACTCTTCCTATCAGTAGCTTTGGCGATATTGGGATCCTTTTTACTTATTTTTGGTCACTGTTAAAGGAGCATATATAATTTGTTCGGCCACTAAGCTTTTAAGTGGTTTTTTAATTTAAAGATAATCTCTTTACGATATTTAAGTAATTATTTTATTATGTGCTGTAATGCTGTGGTTGCCCACGGCTCTTTGTGAAATCCATAGTATGCACCTTCTAAACGTTCCAAAGTTCACCGAAAAAGTGTCTGCTCAGCTCGCAGCCACGAGGAAGATACCTGATATGGAATCCTCAGATGATCGGGCTGTTTGAAGAGGGGCAGCCGATACAAAGTAGCTCGAACTTGCGGTTTTGGCAGCAGTCGCCTGCACTTAGGAGATTAGTTGCCCAGCTCGCAGCCACTAAGGGGGTGCCCGAATAAGCAGCTCCTACTGCTTCTGCTGGTAAGGAGACCGAGCTTGCAGTCGCCGATAGCGCCCGAATTGGCGGCTTCCACTGTAAAAGTTTGCGCGGCAGCACTTATTAAGTATATTATAATATATCTTATATTTAAATTTGTTATAGGAAGCAGGCAGTAAAGGACGTAGGGCTGCACAACAAAACGGAATTATAAGACGCCAACAAGGCTAAAATATTAGCAACAAATTATTTAGAAGAGAAAAATTCATATTTCATTTAGAGACGCACCCAAATTATGGATCATTAGACGATTATAAGCTGTAAATATATGTGAAGTAAAGTATCTGATGGATTTTGCTCGTGTCATTCTAGATGCGTACAAACGATTGATTCACAACAAACCCTAATATGGGGCAATAATGTTTGTATAAATAATTATAAAGACTAATCTGTCTTATACAATTTAAAGCCAAGTAAATAGCTGAATATAGGAGCTCGCATCATTTACGGAACCCTCACTATCACCTTAATTGTCGATGACCTGTTCGTACCGTTGGAAGCCAAAGGTTTCATATACCATATGGCATATCTGCAAGGTTGTTCCTCTTCTTTCCAGCAGCTGTGGTGATATTGGAATGCGAAGTACTTAATTTGCTCGAGTCATACTAGATGCGTACATGCAATCGATTCTCGACAAATCCTAGTTTGAGAAAATACTGCTTGTGCAAATAATTCTAAAGACTTATATTTATTATATAATTTATAATAATAGGAGAATATAGGAACACTTGTCAATTATGGAACCCTTACTAGCACCTTAATTGTCGATGACCTGTTCGTACCGTTGGAAGCCAACGGTTTCATATACCATATGGCATATTTGTATGGTTGTTTACTCTTCTTTCCAGCAGCTGTAGTAATATTGCAATCCGAAGTACTTAATTTTGATCACTGTTAAAAAAGTATATATAATTATTTGAAGTCAACAAGGTTTAAATATGAACAACAAATTATTTAAAAGAGAAAATTTAATTTTAAATTAGGAGAAGCACCCAAATTACGCACTCTTCAACGATTATAAACTGTAAATATAGATGAAGAAACGCATCTGAAAGATTTGCTCAAGTCATACTAGATGCGTACATGCAATCGATTCTCGACAAACCCTAGTTTGAGAAAATACTGCTTGTGCAAATAATTATAAAGACTTATATTTATTATATAATTTATAATAATAGGCGAATATAGGAACACTTGTCAATTATGGAACCCTTACTAGCACCTTAATTGTCGATGACCTGTTCGTACCGTTGGAAGCCAACGGTTTCATATACCATATGACATATTTAAATGGATGTTTATTTTTCTTTCCAGCACCTGTGGCGATATTGGAATCCTCATTACTTAATTTTGATCTTTCTTAAAGGAGCATATAGAATTATTTGACGCCAAAAGGCTAAAATATAAGCAACAAATTATTTAGAAGATAAAATTTAATTTTAAATTTGGAGAAGCACCCAATCTATGCACCCTTTAACGATTATAAACTGTAAATATATGTACAGGAACGCAACTGAAAGATTTTGCTCGAGCTATACTAGATGCGTACAAGCAATCGATTCACGACAAACCATAGTATGAGGCAATAATGCTTGTGCAAATAATTATAAGGACTAATATTTATTATATAATTTATAATATTAGGGGAATATGGAAGCCGACAGTTTCATAAGCCATACTGTTTATTTGCTCATAAAGGTTGCTTGTTTTTTTACCAGCAGCTGTGGCGATATTGGAATCCTCATTACTTAATTTTGATCACTCTTAAAAGAGCATACAAAATTATTTGACGCCCACAAGGCTAAAATTTGAGTAACAAATTATTTAAAAGAAAATATTTAAATTTAAATTAGGAGAAACATCCAAATTATGCACCCTTCAACGATTATAAACTGTAAATATTTATGAAGAAACGCATCTTAAAGATTTTGCTCGAGTCATACTAGATGCGTACAAGCAATCGATTCACGACAAACCCTAGTATGAGGCAATAATGCTTGTGCAAATAATTATAAGGACTAATATTTATTATATAAATTATAATATTAGGGGAATATAGGAACACTTGCCAATTATATTTGCATATTTGTATGGTTGTTTACTCTTCTTTCCAGCAGCTGTAGTAATATTGGAATCCGAAGTACTTAATTTTGATCACTGTTAAAAAAGTATATATAATTATTTGAAGTCAACAAGGTTTAAATATGAACAACAAATTATTTAAAAGAGAAAATTTAATTTTAAATTAGGAGAAGCACCCAAATTACGCACTCTTCAACGATTATAAACTGTAAATATAGGTGAAGAAACGCATCTCTATGGGACAATAATGTTTTGTAGAAAAAGAAATTATCCTTTGGTTGTTTTGTATTTATTTTACTTTATTATTTCTGAAGTCAGACGTGGAACGTCTGCTTCGGTTGGAAGTACAATATTCAATGATATTTACTTAAGTCTATGACCGCCAAAGGCGCTGCCAGTGACGCCGGCAGCGGAGCAGTCGTTCTTATGTTACGTATTGATAAGCGACGTAATTGTCGCTTCAAGAGGGCGAGTGTATTGAATTTCACTTATGTCGGCAGGGGCCATACGCAAATATGCTGACCCTGCACTTGAGCATAAGTGGTTATATGAATCTATTGTTTATGTAAACATTGCAACAAAGTGCTACAATGCATTTATATTGTATGTAGCGAAAGTCGCCACATGTATACTCTTCAATACACTACATCTCCCTCCTTTTGAAAAATAACGTAATATAGTGAAGTTATTTTAATAATAGTGATAGTGTTAGTTTTAATTGTTATAATTTTTTTTTCAATGATTGTCCAATCATGTGTTTTTTGGTTTTTTTTTTTTTTTTTATTTTCATTTTGTATTTTTGAAAAAGCAAAATTTTTTTTGTAAAGTAAGGGTAATGAAATTAAGTTTGTAACTATCTAATAAACTTATGCATGGCCATACTAAAATATATAATATTTGAAATTAAAAGAAAAAATTTTATAATGATAATAGAAATTTTTTGTTTATTTTTTTTTGTGTTTTAGATATATATTTTTAACCTATCTTTATGTACTTTTTGTTTTTTATTTTTTTTCCCAGAAATGACAATGTTGTCATTTTCTTCTATTTCTGTTACTGTATATGGACCTGTATATTTAAAGTCCAACTTATGACCTGATTCGTTTTTTAGTAAAACTTTATCTCCTAGTGAAATATCTATATTCCTGGTTTTCTCATCATAATTCTTTTTATTTTTAACCTTATGTTGTTCTAGCATTAACCTTGCTCTTTTATAAGCTCTTTCTAGTCTATATTTTGCTTCTTTAGCGTAATCTTCTATATTATAGATTACTTCTATATTATCTATACTATTAAAATGTTTTGGCAGATTATTGGCTTTGCCAAAGACAAGTTCATATGGACAATAGTTATGTGCCATAGAGGGTGTCGTATTAAAGCAGTATACGAAATATTTTAACCATACGTCCCAATCAGTTTTATCAACCGATATGTATGATCGTATATATTCATTGAAAGTTCTGTGACTTCTTTCTACTGTTCCCACTGTTTGATGGTGGTGTGCTGTAGATGTTTAATTTTTAATTTTTAAGTATTTGCAAAGGTCTTGTATTATTGAATTTTTATATTCAATTCCCATGTCCGAAATGAACGTCTTCATTGGACCGTACTTTAATATAAAGAATTCAAAAATAGCTTTTGCTACAGTATTTGCAGATTTGTTTGCAATAGGAATGGCAACTAAGTATTTTGTTAAGTCACAAATAAGTGTTACTATATATTCGTTACCATTTTCAGATTTTGGTAGTGGACCAATAGTGTCTACTACTACTTTGTCGAAAGCTCTAGTTGGTGTTTCTGTTATTGTTAATGGGGTCTTTGTGTTTCTTGTCACTTTGGATTTTTGACAGTTTTTGCATTTCTTTACGTACTGGGTAATATATTTGGTCATTCCTTTCCAGTAATAATTTCTTTTTACCTTGGCCAAGGTTTTTGAAATGCCTGTATGACCTCCTTGAATTGGATCATCATGATGTGTAGACAATATTGCTTCTTTTTCTTTTTCATTTTTAATTAGGGTCACCGGGCTGAGTAGCGCTACTTTTACTTTATTTAATATTTTATTGCCCATTATTTTAAAATTATCTAATGAAACTTGTTCAAAGATATTTTCCCACGGTGCCACTTTGATTTGACTGATGGTATATATACCGGCTTGCTTTTCAAGCCTTTGGAAGAACTGACCTAAGTCAAGAATTCCATTAGTGTATAGGTCGTCAATATCATATCTTGCAATAATTTTCTTTCCATGTTTGAATATACATGAATTTTTGTTTAAATGCAAGGTCACTACTTTTCGTACTTCGTCATTGTTTATGACGTCAAATACGTTGGGCTTTGAAGCTTTATCTATAGAATTGCCAATCAACTCTATTTCATTATTTATTTTTTCTGCGCAGAATTTTTGTCTACTTTGGTATCTTGTAGTGACTTTTCTTATGTGTTTAGTTATGTCTTGTAATTCTTTAATTGTTATTCTTGATAGTGCATCGGCTACATAATTGTCTTTTCCTTTCGTAAATACATTGTAAATACATTCCCCTTTATACAGGCGATTTATGATTTATATATAATATTACTTGTTTTCTCATTCTTCTTCGCACTCTTGTGGGAGTGAGAAGAGTTATTTCTTATCTACGTTGGTGAATGTTACGAATATATTTTGGTTGAGATTGATGGTATAAACCTTTTTGTTACTTATTGTGGAATATTTGAAGGGTCTTGGGAGTTTTCCAAGGTATTATTGGCTATTCTTACATTACTGTTATGGCCTCGATTCGGGTGACCACGGCCTCTAAAGTTTCCTCTATTTTGGCCTCTACCCCGACTATTATTATTGGTTCTGTATCTACCGCGTTGTTTCCACCACGTTGAAGGTGATTATGGTAGTTGGTGCCGGTAGCAGAGTAGTGCTAGATTGTATTTGTTCGTCTGTTTATTCTTGTAGAAATGTTAACAAATTTGCTAACAGCCTCTTCTATAGTGTCGAATTTACAACCCAACATGATGTTGTGAACTTTATCATTTGAGCATTCTTCAGTCATACTTTGACTCCTTGTATCATTGCAAGTTTTCTGGCTCTCTCTACTAGTATCTCGTCTGCGATGAATGCGTTCTCTAACAATTTTGTTAACTGCTCAACTTCTGTTGCATACTCGTTGGCAGTTTTATTGCAGTTGCTGTAGGTTCGTCAGCTTAGATGACAATACGTGTACAGCTTCTCCTTTTTCCAAGCGTTTTAATCGGGCTTTAATGTCAGCAATGGTTTTTTCTTCTTCAACTATATTCCTGATGCTACCTTATAATTTAGTTTTTATTAGGAGCACGGCTGATTCTTCATAATCGCCTTTTAATGATTCAACAAGTTCAAGTGCGTCCAGGAAAGATTTTAGATTCTCAGCCTTTCCATTAAAGATTGGAATTATTCTGGACGCTGAGTTTATAAATTCTGTTTTTGCCTGAGACATTGTGTCAAATTTCTGCTCTTCGACGCTTGAACTGGTGTTGGTGTCAGTGATGTCTAAATCAGACATAAGAGCAGCAGGTATTGTAAGATTGTTAAAATCTACCACGTCTATCTTAGTGTCCGTTGTGTTAAACTCGTCTTGATCGTCAGAGCCAAATGTCAATGAGGTATTCAGTATAGTTGGCACAGTTATGCACAAGCTATATTTTTGTTTTATTGTTATTATTCTGGATCTTAATCTGATCAGAAATTTTTGACACTTGTGACCAATGATCCTCGTTTAATACCTCTCTATTGCTGTAGATCAGTAAACGTACCTCGTTGAAGATGTTTACTTATGTCAGTGTGTGTCTTTGGACTGTGGCCTCTTGAATTGGCCTATTTTGAGCTAATGACTTATACGATTTGTCAAAGTCAGCTCTGAGTTTTGTTAGCTTGTTAGACAACTGATTCCATTCCATTTCTTAATTGGTATGAATCGTTTTTAAAAGCTTAATACTTCCCTTCCCTTTTGTTTTCATGTTTTTTTTTTGTAGTATAGAAAATTTATTTCTTTTTTTTTTTTTTATTTATTTAAAATGTTCATATATTCGTAATGCCAAGTAAAAGTAAAGTTCATATATATAAGAGAATACTCCTAAATGCTTATTCGCGTTGTTAAGATCCTAGTTTCAAGTTTTTTCTTTTTTTTTTAAGCATTCCTATATTATTATTATTATTATTATTGTTGGTTTGACATTATAGTTTGGGATAATAATATTATTTATCTTCTTATTATCCCAATCTATCAAGGTTATTGGCCCTGCTTATATATTTTTTCTTGATAAGCTTGTTATGTTTGACATAAATTGTCAAGATAAATTGGGCAACGTTGACAATTGTCAATATAAGGAGAAGGATCCAAAGTGCTTGGATATCGGCAGTGTGATCAATGATTTTAACATTGTTGACCACATTGGCCGTGTTGTCCTTGGTCTGACTTTCGTCAGCGCCAAACCAACCCATTATTTTGAATTTGCCAAATTAAAAAAAAATTTCTTTCTCAAAATTTGTAGCTTGTTATTAAGATTTTGGGTCCTAACATGTTATTGGACAATCGTATGAAATGTAGAAAGGAAATATGTGTAAGGGAATTAGTTATAGTTTTAAGTAAGAGAGGAATATGACTGGTTTACAATAGCAATGACAATAAATTTTTTAATTAACTACCAGTCATATTTATTAGTAAAGTAGCCTACTAGTTTGTTAGTAAATTTTTCCGCAGCACATTCGCGCATCCACGGGTAGAGTTTAAAAATAATGGCAATTCAAAGCATACGCTCATAAGAGCAGCTTTAATTGCGTTGCTTCGCTCTGGGGCGAAGTTCCTTTTTCACTTCCTCCAGCTGCCTTTTGAGATCCTCCTTCATCTGTGGTGGGGTCGTCTTACAGGCTAGAAGCTCCTTTAGGAGCCTCTTCCTTTGGAGTGCCTGGTTTGTCCTTCCGCCTCGCCTTCTCTTGGCGTTGGTCTTCTCAGGCTTACTTTGCCTGGCCCTGTACTCAGCTATTGTGAGTGGGCGTGGTCCATCGGTGGGACACACCTCCAGAGCCTCCTTTAGCGTTGGTGCGTCCTTTTGCTCGATAGGAGCAGTGTCCTTTGCCTGGGCGTCTTTCATACGAACCACGTTATGAGCTGCTTCTGCACGCTATGGGCTGCTTCTGCTGTTGTTGTTGTTGTTGTGGTAAACTTTAAACACGTTATGAGCTGCTTCTGCACGTTATGGGCTGCTTCTGCTGTTGTTGTTATTGTTGTGGTGAACTTTTGTTTGTTTTATTTTTCTTATCACTTCAATTTTTATTTATATGTTTATGTTTATGTTGTTGTTGTTGCTTGTTGTTGCAGTATAAGTTCCATTCTGTTTGCATATTTAACTTATTATTGATGCATTTCTTGCAACTCTCTTCTTTAGTTCTCTGGCATTGTTGTTGTTCTTTTACCGCCGAAGGACACCGCCGTCACTTTTGTCACGGTCGCCATGTAGTAAAGTATAATATCCTTTGGTTGTTTTGTGAAGAAAAGGAGTTATCCTTTCGTTGTTTTGTATTTGTTTTACTTTATTATTTCTGAAGTCAGACGTGGAACGTCTGCTTCGGTTGAAAGTACAATATCAATGTGTTCAATAATATTTGACTTAAGTCTATGACCGCCAAAGGCGCTGCCAGTGACGCCGGCAGCGGAGCAGTCGTTCTTATGTTACATATTGATAAGCGACGTAATTGTCGCTTCAAGAGGGCGAGTGTATTGAATTTCACTTATGTCGGCAGGGGCCACACGCAGATATGCTGACCCTGCACTTGAGCATAAGTGGTTATATGAATCTATTGTTTATGTAAACATTGCAACAAAGTGCTACAATGCATTTATATTGTATGTAGCGAAAGTCGCCATGCATACTCTTCAATACACTACATCTACCTCCTTTTGAAAAATAACGTAATATAGTGAAGTTATTTTAATAATAGTGATGGTGTTAGTTTTAATTGTTACAGTTTTTTTTCAATGATTGTCCAATCATGTGTTTTTTGGTTGTTTTTTTTTTTTATTTTCATTTTGTATTATTGAAAAAGCATTCCCCTAATTATATAATTTATAATATTAGGGGAATATGGAAGCCGACAGTTTCATAAGCCATACTGTTTATTTGCTCATAAAGGTTGCTTGTTTTTTTACCAGCAGCTGTGGCGATATTGGAATCCTCATTACTTAATTTTGATCACTCTTAAAAGAGCATACAAAATTATTTGACGCCCACAAGGCTAAAATTTGAGTAACAAATTATTTAAAAGAAAATATTTAAATTTAAATTAGGAGAAACATCCAAATTATGCACCCTTCAACGTTTATAAACTGTAAATATATGTGAAGGAACACATCTGAAAGACTTTGCTCGAGCTATACTAGATGCGTACAAGCAATCGATTCACGACAAACCCTAGTATGAGGCAATAATGCTTGTACAAATAATTATAAGGACTAATATTTATTATATAATTTATAATATTAGGGGAATATAGGAACACTTGCCAATTATATTTGTATATTTGTATGGTTGTTTACTCTTCTTTCCAGCAGCTGTAGTAATATTGGAATCCGAAGTACTTAATTTTGATCACTGTTAAAAAAGTATATATAATTATTTGAAGTCAACAAGGTTTAAATATGAACAACAAATTATTTAAAAGAGAAAATTTAATTTTAAATTAGGAGAAGCACCCAAATTACGCACTCTTCAACGATTATAAACTGTAAATATAGGTGAAGAAACGCATCTAAAAGATTTTGCTCGAGTCATACTAGATGCGTACAAGCAATCGATTCACAGCAAATCTTAGTATGGGACAATAATGTTTTGTAGTGGAGGATAATATCCTTTGGTTGTTATGTCTTTCAATTGACTTTATTATTTCTGAAGTCAGACGTGGAACGTCTGCTTCGGTTGGAAGTACAATATTCTATGTGTTCAATAATATTTTACTTAAGTTTATGACTGCTAAAGGCGCTGCCAGTGACACCGGCAGCGGAGCAGTCGTTCTTATGTTACATATTGATAAGCGACGTAATTGTCGCTTCAAGAGGGCGAGTGTATTGAATTTCACTTATGTCGGCAGGGGCCATACGCAAATATGCTGACCCTGCATTTGAGCATAAGTGGTTATATGAATCTATTGTTAATGTAAACATTGCACCAAAGTGCTACAATGCATTTATATTGTATGTAGCGAAAGTCGCCACATGTGTACTCTTCAATACACTACAGTTTGTACAAATAAATTTAAAGTCTAATCTTTTTTATACAAATTATAACCAAGTTAATAGATGAATATAGAAATTCGCATCATTTTCAGAATTCTTACTACCACCTTAATTGTCGATGACATGTTCGTACCGTTGGAAGCCAACGCTTTCATATACCATATGGCATATTTGTATGGATGTTTATTCTTCTTTCCAGCAGTTGTGGCGATATTGGAATCCTCATTACTTAATTTTGAGCATATGGAAATATTTGACGCCAAAAATGCTAAATATGAACAACAAACTATTTAGAAGAGAAAATTTAATTTTAAATTGGCAGAAGCACCCAATCTATGCACCATTCAAGGATTATAAACTAACAATATATGTGCAGGAACACATCTGAAAGATTTTGCTCGAGCTATACAAGTTGCGTACAAGCAATCGATTCACGACAAACCCTAGCATAGGGCAATAATGCTTGTGCAAATAATTATAAAGACTTATCTCTCTCATACAATTTACAACAATGTTAATAGCTGAATATGGGAGCTCGCATCATTTACGGAACCCTCACTAGTATCGTAATTGTCGATGACCTGTTCGTACCGTTTTAAGCCAACGGTTTCATATACCATATGGCATATTTGCAAGGTTGTTCCTCTTCTGTCTAGAAGCTGTGGTGATAATGGAATGCGAAGTACTTAATTTGCTCGAGTCATACTAGATGCGTACATGCAATCGATTCTCGACAAATCCTAGTTTGAGAAAATACTGCTTGTGCAAATAATTATAAAGACTTATATTTATTATATAATTTATAATAATAGGAGAATATAGGAACACTTGTCAATTATGGAACCCTTACTAGCACCTTTATTGTCGATGAGCTGTTCGTACCGTTGGAAGCCAACGGTTTCATATACCATATGGCATATTTGCAAGGTTGTTTCTCTTCTTTCTAGAAGCTGTGGTGATATTGGAATGCGAAGTACTTAATTTTGATCACTCTTAAAAGAGCATATCGAATTATTTGACGCCAAAAAGACTAAACCATGAGCATCAAACTATTTAGAAGAAAAACTTTCTTTTTAAATAAGGAGACGCACCCAAATTCTGGATCATTAGACAATTATAAACTGTAAATATATGTGAAGAAACGCATCTGAAAGATTTTGTTCGAGTCATACTAGATGCGTACAGGCAATCGATTCACAACAAGCCTTAGTATGAGGCAATAATGTTTGTGCAAATAATTATAAAGACTAATCTTTCTCATACAATTTACAACAAAGTTAATAGCTGAATATGGGAGCTCGCATCATTTAAGGAACCCTCACTAGCATCGTAATTGTCGATGACCTGTTCGTACCGTTTTAAGCCAACGGTTTCATATACCATATGGCATATTTGCAAGGTTGTTCCTCTTCTGTCTAGAAGCTGTGGTGATAATGGAATGCGAAGTACTTAATTTTGATCACTCTTAAAAGGGCATATAGAATTATTTGACGCCAAAAAGGCTCTAATGTGAACAACAAATTATTAAGAAGAGAAAATTAAATTTTAAATTAGGAGAAGCACCCAAATTACGCACTCTTCAACGATTATAATCTGTAAATATATGTGATGTAAGGCATCTGAAAGATGTTGTTGTAGTTACACTGGATGTGCTTAAGCGATGGATGTTCGTCACAAGTTCCGCCGAAAAAGTGGCTGCCCAGCTCGCAGCCACGAGAAAGCTACCCGATTTGGCAGCTTCGGTTCTTCGAGCTGGCAGAAGAGAGGCAGTCAATACAAAGCCGCCTGAACTTGCGGTTCAGCTGCAGTCCCTTGCACTTACGAGATGAGATGTTCAGCTCGCTGCCACTTGCAGTCGCCGATAGCGCCCGAATTGGCGGATTCGACTTCATGAGTTTGCGCGGCAATACTTATTTTGTATATTCTAATAGCGCTTATATTTTAATTTGTTTGAGCGAGCAGCCGGCTGCACAACCAAACATAATTACTTGACGCCAACAAACTTTAAATATATGACATGTAAAGCATCTAGAATACTTTCCTCTAGTCATACTAGAGCAACCCGACTTGGCAGCGTCGGCTGATCGAGCTGGCAGAAGAGAGGCAGCCAGGCTGCAGTCGCTTGCACTTAGAAGATGAGATATTCATCTCACAGCCACTAAAGGGGGGCTCGAATAGGCAGCTCCAACTGTTTCAGCTGATAAGGCGAGCGAGCTTGCAGGCGCCTTTAGCGCCCAAATTGGCTTCGACTGCAAGAGCTTTTGCGGGGCATTAATTTGTATATTATAATAGCTCTTATATTTTAATTTGTTGGGTGGAGCAGCCGGTGTGGGACTTAGGGCTGCACAACCAAACATAATTATTTGACGCCAACAAGGCCAAAATGTCAGCAAAAATTATTTAATAAAGAACATTTCATTATAAATTAGAGATGCACCCAATTTACGCATCCTTCAACGAATATAAACTGTAAATATATGTGAAGAAAAGCATCTGAAAAATTTTGCTTGATTCATGCTAGATGCGTTCAAGCGATCGATTCACGACAAACCGTTGTATGAGGCAATATTGTTTGTACAAATAATTATAAAGACTAATCTCTCTCACACAATTTATAACAAAGTTAATAGCTGAATATCGGAGCTCGCGTCAATTACGGAACTCTAACTACTACCTTAATTATCGATGACCTGTTCGTACTGTTGGTAGCCAGCGGTTTCATGTACCATAATGCATACATGTTTGGTTGTTCACTCTTCCTATCAGCAGCTGTGGCGATATTGAAATCCTCATTACTTAATTTTGATCACTCTTAAAAGAGCACATAGAATTATTTTACGCCAAAAAGGCTAAAATAGGAGCAACAAATTATTTAAAAGAAATTATTTCAATTTAAATTAGGAGAAGCACACAAATTATGCACCCTTCAACGATTATAAACTATATATCAAAGAGCATTAGTACAACTGGAGATGAATTAAGAAAACGCGTTGAAAAACCGTGCACTGACTTAAGCTCGGTATGTAATTTGAACAGGCAAATGAAAACAAAGACAATCGTTGCTGTCGGGCGCAATGTCAACTGTGTTTGTATTTTGTCTCCTTTTAACATATGCAGTTTGTCACTTGACTTATATTTTGTTTTTTTTCAAGAAGAATGGGTAAAGCAAGGGCTCACTTAAAAGTTTCTACCTACTGCCAGTGCCGGCATAGCACACACTAATGTAGTTATTTCCTATTGCTACACAGCCCATTTGTTAGTATGCGAGCTCAAGAAATATGAAGCAATACAATTTTTGATACAAGTGCTAAGCAGACACTTGCCAGACTTGACTAGCTTGATCATATGAAAATGTAAAGGAGCATTATGTCTATTTTTTATTTCTGAGGCACTCCAATACGTGAAATATTTTAAAATGTATTTAAAATTATAATAATCTATAAATATTTATTTCCCAATTTAAATTATTTTAATATATAGAGCTATTGGGATCTTTTATTATGCTCCAAATAAATAAGTTGCAATATAAAGTAGTTAATAATTATTCAAATTTATAATTAGCCTCATGAATCAATATGCTGGTCTCACAAAATTTCACAAATTGTCGATTTTCAACAGCTGCACAAACTTCTTCGTCAGACTCTGATTCTAATACCAACACATTAAGATCCTATAATACGAGTACCTAATGGTAGTGTGTGTGCGACTCGGAGACGAAAAGTTCTTTGCCTGGCATAACATTGATAAAATCTTACTTCAGTTTAATTTTTCTAGTCATATTTGGCCTGCCGCTGATCTTCACACTATTGCACTTGCGTGTATGACAGAGCGGCGTATTTGCTGGTATTAGTGCTTCCCAAATTTTAATTTTTGTCTTTCGACTAAATTTACATTTTACTCAAGTGCGGTACCTTTGAAAATAAGTATGTGCTAAACTACACCCTGTACATACTTTTGATAGGTGCACAACATTAATTTCACGACCTTTAGAAAGTGGGAATAAACAGTGAGATTGCATTTATTACATTGATAAATTGAATATAAAGTGGATCTTCGAAAAGATTGTTTTTGTCCCTAATTAAAAATATGTTGTAACTTATCACACCCTTAGTCGAGGGTGATTAAAATGCTAAAATGTAAACAGAATACGGATCAAAACACAGAATAGGCGAGGGTTAGCCAATGGCAGAAGACAAAATACTTTTTTCTGTATATTGTTTACATTTTTGCTTTTGATTTTTCGTTTCGTTTTTCCTTTGCCCTACCGAGCTTAAGTCGGCGCACAGTTTTCAATTACATTTCCATCGTTACACCCCTTAATTCATCTCTAGATGTATCAATACTCTTTGCAATATATATATATATATATATGTGAAGAAAAGCATATGGATGACTCTGCTTTAGTCATACTAGATTTGTACATACAATCGATTCACGACAAACGCCAGCTGTGGCGGTATTGGAATCCCATTACTTATTCTTGATCACTCTTAAAAGAGCATATAGAATTTGTTTGGCCATTAAGCTTTTAAATGGCTTTATTATTTTAAAGACTATAATTTTACGGTATTTATGTATTAACTTTATTATGTACTGTAGTGCTGTGGTTGCCCGCGCCTCTTTTATGAACTCCATAGTATGCGTCTTCAAAACGTCTCGAGGTCCACCGAAAAACTGTCTACCAAGCTCGCAGCCACGAGGAAGCTACCCGATTTGGCAGCGTCGGCTGATCGAGCTGGCAGAAGAGAGGCAGCCAATACAAAGCTGCCCGAACTTGCGGTTTCGGCTACAGTCGGTTGCACTTACGAGATGAGATGTTTTGCTTGCAGCCACTAAAGGGGTGCCCGAATAGGCAGCTGTAACTGTATAGGGCTGCACAACCAAACTGAATTATTGGACGCCAACAGGGCTTAAATATGAGAAACAAATAATTTAGAAGAGAAAAATTCATTTTTAATTAGGGACGCACCCAAATTATGGATCATAAGACGATTATAAGCTGAAAATATATGTGTAGTAAAGCATCTGAAAGTATTTGCTCGAGTCATACTAGTTGCATACAAA
Source organism: Zaprionus lineosus (assembly GCA_035044505.1). Lineage (NCBI taxonomy): Eukaryota > Metazoa > Arthropoda > Insecta > Diptera > Drosophilidae > Zaprionus > Zaprionus lineosus. The sequence goes on from JAWNNX010000047.1 coordinate 31,352, forward strand.
CGAAGTATTCACGACAAGCCTTAGGATGGGGCAATAATGTTTTTACAAATAATTATGAAGACTAAACTTTTTTATACAATTTAAATTAAAGTTAATATCTGAATATAGGAACACTCGTCAATTACGGAACCTTTACTACCACCTTAATAGTCGATGACCTGTTCGTACCGTTGGAAGCCAACGGTTTCATATACCTGCAAAGTTTTTATTCTTCTTTCAAGCAGCTGTGGTGATATTGTAATCCGAAGTACTTTATTTTTATCATTCTTAAAAGAGCATATAGAATTATTTGACGCCAAAAGGGCCAAATTATTTAGAAGAGATAATTTCATTTTGAATAATGAGACGCACCCAAATTATGGATCATTAGATGATTATAATCTTTAAATATATGTAATGTTAGGCATCTGAAATATTTTGTTGTAGTCATACTAGATGTGTATACACTAGCTTTGGCTGATCGAGCTGGCAGAAGAGAGGCAGCCAATACAAAGCCGCCCGAACTTGCGGTTTCGGCATCAGTCGCTTGCGCTTAGAAGATGAGATGATCAGCTCGCAGCCATTAAAGGGATGCCGGTTAGGCAGCTCCAACTGCTTCAGCTGTTACGGAGAGTGAGCTTGCAGTCGCCGATAGCGCCCGAATTGGCAGCTTCGACTGCAAGAGTTGGCGTAGGGCATTATTTTATATATTTCGCAGATCAAATCATATGTTAAGTTATGCTATGTTAAATTTATACACATTCCTACCGAATTAAGCCTTGCTTCGCCGTGTTCAGATGCGATCACCTCGGTCTTTATTCTACATAATTGTTGGTGGTGGGTTATCAAGAAGCGCACGGTAGGGGATCCATGATCCGTAGCGATTCGTAGCCTGCATGAGTGCTGTACAAAAGTTATCAGCCAATAAGATTGTGCTTTGTGGAGCATGCACAATATCTTCCGTTTGATTGCGATGGCTTCAATCTTGTCGACTTTGCCGCCAGTCTAGACTCAGCAGATGATCCAGAGGCTTCCGCAGAGAGAACTGTGGGAACACGTTGAAGTCAACCGGCTGCCACAAAACTAGCAAGAATTTGCCAAATGATCTCGCTCGGCATGACCGGGTACCAGACAGACTAAACAGAGACGTAGCATTATTGCTTTGTGCTGTCGATGAGCTGGTGGGAAACTGCATAAAAATTGACTACTAATAATGTCGTGCCTGGGTATGAGAGTAGAGTGTACGGTGGTAGTCAAAAATGTTCTCATATGTTGCTGGCCGTTGCCTCTGTTTCTATCCGTTTGAGACCTGTTTGACTGCCTTAGGGTCGAGTGCTCAAAACTTTCAAGTGTTAGGCATCGCCTATCTTGGAACTTCAAAAATTAGTCCAAAGATTTAATTTCATTGGACAAGATGGAATCCTGCCAAGTCTCTTGGGTAACATGATCCACTTTTTACAGTATGGTATGAATTATTATGGCGTCAGAGATTTGCCCAACAGTTGCCAGCGCTTCTAACGCCCGTACATAGGAGTCGAGACTGTCAGAAAGCGTACGTAAGCATGCTGCAGAAGGAGCTTGCATATTTGGGCACTATATAATCTCATTTATATGGGCTTGAATTATAAGCCGCCTATTGTTAGAGCGTCGGTTGAGTATATCCAAAGCCACACCATAATTGCTGCTGGATAATTCGAGTGAATTGATTGATTCAAGAGCAGCACCCCCTAGGCAAGATTTCAGGTGCTGAAATTTCTCCACTGAAATAAGGTCCACGTCCTGAGCGATGACAGACGAAAATGTGGCCCAAAAGACCGCAAACTAATCGTACCCAGTATTAAATTCGGGCAGCTGGATCTCCGACATTCGCGGACGCCATTGATGCGAAATCCATATAGAATGTGATATTAACCTTAACTCTAAAACAACAGTGTGAAAACATATTTGTGAGTAGCGACTTAACAACAAAAAATCAGGACAGTACTTTAAACTAACGGTTTAGGAATTTCCGCTTTGTAGCAAAGAGTTCAATGCACTAAAGAATATGCTTACACAGAAAATGAAATAATATATAACCGCTGTTGCAGGAGCGGGGAAATTGCACAAACGCGATAAATGTAGGTGATTTCTAATATTATTAAGTCTTACATAAGAAAAATCACGTCGGGGTCACCAATGTTTAGTCATTAAGCTATTTTTAGCTTTATTATAATCTTAAATTTTAAGTTTTGAAATGATCTAATTATACATGTGTTGTGGTGCTGTGGTTGTCCGCTGTTCCTATTAATCTGCATGGTTGTCCCAAGATCTAATGATAAGTGTCTGCCCAACACGCAGCCACAAGGAATCTACCCGAATTGGCATCTTCGGCTGTTTCAGCTGGCAGAAAAGAGGCAGACGATACAATACCGCCCGAATTGGAGGCTTTGGCTGCAGTTTCTTGCCTTAAGGAGAGAAATATCATGTTCAGGAGAGCCAATTGGCAGTCGTCCAGAGAGCACCAAATACAAGAGTGGATGATAGCTCTCGAGCTTTCTGTTAAAAATAATAAACCCTGAGATTGGCTCGGTAATAAAAAAGTTTGCATAATTAAAAGGTAAAAGGCCAAAGGGACAGGAGAAGCTAAATGATCACACAGATCCTTTGCTATGAGGCTAATGTTTTGTTGTTATGTATTGTTATTTGAGTTATTTGCATAATTAACATATGATTAATGTTTTAATATTACCGAGCCCATCTCGAGGTTTTATTTTTAAAATTAACATTTCGCTGTTAAGCTATCACCCCCTCTTGTATTTGGTACTCTCTGCAGTCGCCGATAGTGCTTGAATTGGCTGCTTCGACTGCAAAGCTGGCACGGAAGCACTTTTTATATTAATTTATAAATCTCTTATATTCTTAATAATTGGAGGGAGCAGCCGGTATGTTATGTAGTACTGCATAGCCAAACATTGTTAAAACTTGTATCGATTCTCATGAGTTATTGAAATAAGTTTTTGGCGATAACTGTTTATTTCGTACCAATAAATATAACTTGCATATTTTTTAATGAGGGCCGGCAAGACGTAAATGTAGACGATCGTTCAGACTGGCTTAAATCTTCAGTAAACGTTCGAAATATGGAAATTGTGCGTGAATTTATCAAATCTGAGCCAAGATTCAGTTCATTGTATTTTGGCCGGTCGTTGGGAAAATGTGTGCTTGATTAAAGTCGCTGTTTGGCTACTGAACTTTTTCAGTAGCCCTTCTTTATTTAAAAGAAGATTAATTTTTATTATAATATGTTATACTACTCTACTATATATAGGCGCTGTGAATCGTGCTCCGGTTCCAATGAGTTGTACCCAACGAGTGTCTGCTCAGTGTGTCAGCCACAGCCACAAGGAAGTTACCCAATTTGGCAGCTTCGGCTCGATCTCGACTGCAGTCGCTTTGGCCGGAGCACCTATTACCACAGCTCTTTTATATGTTCCAGGGAGGGAGCAGCCGGTATGGGAAATAGGGCTGCATAACCAAACAGTCGCTTTGGATTAAACATTCAAAAGGCATCATTAAATATGCCAAAAAGAATATTAATAATTTCAAATATATTCTTTATAATAATAACATAATATATATTCTTTATCAGCATTGTTGCAAGTGTCGAGAAAATTCAAAATTTTTACTCGTAATGCGATAAGTAATTAGTACGGCCCCAAAGATGAAAGATCCGAATTGAATATGCCCGGAAATCCAGCACCCAGATTATCCTGCTAAGAATAGTAAAAAGTATAGACTGTATTGCTTTGTTTATAAGATTTGATCATTATTCACAAAGGGTTAAACTTGATAAGCAATTAATCCAATTTTATCTTAGTATTATAAGGTATTTGTACACCTTCGCCTAAATTACCATGTGACTATTTTTCGTTCAGCAAGGTGAAGGTATTTTTGAGCACCCAATGTAGATGTTAAAGCTATTTTAAATCTGTGCATCGACGCTCTAAGGTTCGTTCCCACTCATTTATATTGGTTTTTTATTATCAAGTGTATGAGTGTATTTAGAAAAAAGGAGATAACTTTTAACATTAATAAATAAGCACCCACAAATTTGCCATAGTTAGTACTTTATTTATTTAACTCTAAAATTTAAAGGCACATCTTGTATGATATTAAAAAATTAATTGCGGCATGAGAAAGAAAATTTTATATAATTTCATTATAATTATAACAAAAAATGTGATTTCATTCATATAACTGCTTTTCAACCCAACGGGGTAACGTGAAAGCCGCAGAATGTACTTTACTTGAATAATATTTTAGATTTAAAGAATCTATTTCAATCTTATCCAACCGTTGAACGGGTTCTCCAAGAATGCTGCTTTTATTTAAAGATGCTATCAGAAACCCAATATGACCACAGGGATAAGATGGAATAGATGTTAACGCATAGGATACCTTGGGAAAATGTAAACTGCATCCTTTCATAGTTTTTTTTATATGGTTTAAATCTAACCAAAAACTGCCAGCTTGAGAGCATACAATTCCATCTTCTTTTAAAGCTTTCTTCAGTAATTCATAATAGCTTTCTTGGAATAAGCTAGTTGCTGGTCCAACTGGATCTGAGCTGTCTGTTATTATCACATCAAATTCACTTATATGATTTTTCATGTACTCAAAGCCATCGCCGATTGTTAGTTTTACTTTTGGATTTTTAAAGCCACATGCCATTGTAGGTAGATACTCCTTAGATAGTTGAACAACTCGATTATCAATTTCCACTTGATGAACTTCCTTAACAAGAGGATGCTTTACAACTTCTCGTGCAACACCACCATCCCCACCACCAACAATAAGAACTTTCTCTGGGTTTGGATGAGAACATAACGGTAAAAATGATATCATTTCTTGGTACGAAAACTCATCTCTGGTAGTACACTGAATAATTCCATCTAAAATTAAACATCTTCCATATGTTTCTCTGTAAGAAAAAAAAAGCCCTAATATAAAAAAATGTACAAAATATGTATGTGTCGGATTATGATTCATTATACTAATTTAGTTAACACTTTAAGTATTGAAGCACAGCGAGTTCTGATCGTTCACAATTTAGATTGAACCCTCAGTCAAGGCAGAGCCCTCTTTTATAGCCCAACTTCTGCTCTTCACTAGAAGTAGCAAGTTCCTTGCTACTGTCCATCTTCCACGTATTGCGACCAACGATCAGACCTCACTAGTAACGGATCTATTCCTGTTACTATGCTTTGCACCCTTTTCTTATGCCTCGCGCAGACAAGCACAAGCTACAGTACCGTATTGCGTCTCGTCCATGAGACTTCGCTTCGCTTGAAGCTGCGCGCCGACATATATGTATATGTATATGTATATGTATGTGTATATGTATATGTATATGTATATGTATATGTATATGTATATGTATATGCATGTGTTATGTATATGTACATGTTATGTATTATGTATGAATATTTAAGTAAGCATAAGTATACTAGAACATAAGACCTTGGATAATTAAGCTAAGCCCAAAAGTATGCCACGCAGGCTTTGGACAATTAAACCAAAGAGCATTGATACAACAAGAGATGAATTAAGAAAACGCGTTGAAAACCCGTTCGCATTTTAAGCTTGGTATGGAATTGGAACAGGCAAATTAAAACAAAGACAATCGTTGTTGTCGGGCGCAAAGTCAACTGTGTTGACATTTTGTCTCCTTATAACTTAGGCAGTTTGCCACTTTACAGATATTATGTCTTCTTTCAAGAAGAACGGGTAAAGCACGGGCTCGCTTAAAATTTTTTACCTACTGCTACACAGCCAATTTGTTAGTATGCAAGCTCAAGAAATATTAAGCAAAACAATTTTTGATACAAGGGCAAAGTAGACACTTGCCAGACTTGACTGGACTAACGTCTATTATTTGTTTCTGAGGCACCCCAATACTGGAAGTATTTTAAAATGTATTTACAATTATAATAATCTATAAATATTTATTTCCCAATTTAAATGATTTTAATAAATGGGGATATAGGGCTCTTTAATTATTCCCCAAATAAATAAGTGGCAATATAAAGTAGTCAATAATTGTTCAACACCATATTTGGCCTCATGAATGAATTTGCTAGTCTCACAAATTATTACAAATTGTCGATTTGCCACTTGCAGCTGTGGAACTTTTTCGTCAGATTCTGATTCTAACACCA
>JAWNNX010000048.1:0-15313 GCA_035044505.1 Zaprionus lineosus
GAGGAATATGACTGGTTTACAATGGCAATGACAATAAGATTTTTTAATTAATGACCAGTCATATTGGTTAGTAAAAATAGCCTACTAGTTTGTTAGTAAATTTTTTTTTCCGCAGCACAATGTTTTGCGCATCCACGGGTAGAGTTTATAACTAATGGCAATTCAAAGCATGCGCTCATAAGAGCAGCTTTAATTGCGTTGCTTTGCTCTGGGGCAAAGTTCCTTTTTGACTTCCTTCAGTTGTCTTTGTTAAATCCTCCTTCATCTGGGGGGGGGTCGTCTTGCAGGCAAGAAGCTCCTTCAGGAGCCTCTTCTTCTGGAGTGCCTTGTTCGTCCTTCCGCCTCGCCTTCTCTTGGCGATGGTCTTCTCAGGCTTACTTTGCCTGGCCCTGTACTCAGCTATTGTGAGTGGGCGTGGTCCATCGGCGGGACACACCTCTAGAGCCTCCTTTAGCGTTGGTGCGTCCTTTTGCTCGATAGGAGCAGTGTCCTTTGCCTGGGCGTCTTTCATACGAACGTTATGAGTTGCTTCTGCACACTATGGGCTGCTTCTGCTGTTGTTGTTATTGTTGTGGTAAACTTTAAACACGTTATGAGCTGCTTCTGCACGTTATGGGCTGCTTCTGCTGTTGTTGTTGTTGTTGTGGTCAACTTTTGTTTGTTTTATTTTTCTTATCGCTTCAATTTTTATTTATATGTTTGTGTTGATGTTGTTGTTGTTGCTGTTGTTGTTGTCTGTATAAGCTCCACTCTGTTTGCATATTTAACTTGTTATTGCTGTTGCACTTCTCGCAACTCTCTTCTTTTAGTTCTCTGGCATTGTAGTTGTCGTCGTACCGCCGAAGGACACCGGCGTCACTTGTGTCACGGTCGCCATGTAGTGGAGGGTAATATCCTTTGGTCGTTTGTGAAGAAAAGGAGTTATCCTTTGGATGTTTTGTCTTTCAATTGACTTTATTATTTCTGAAGTCAGACGTGGAACGTCTGCTTCGGTTGGAAGAGTGATGGTGTTAGTTTTAATTGTTACAGTTTTTTTTCAATGATTGTCCAATCATGTGTTTTTTGGTTGGTTTTTTTTTTTTATTTTCATTTTGTATTATTGAAAAAGCATTCCCCTAATTATATAATTTATAATATTAGGGGAATATGGAAGCCGACAGTTTCATAAGCCATACTGTTTATTTGCTCATAAAGGTTGCTTGTTTTTTTACCAGCAGCTGTGGCGATATTGGAATCCTCATTACTTAATTTTGATCACTCTTAAAAGAGCATACAAAATTATTTGACGCCCACAAGGCTAAAATTTGAGTAACAAATTATTTAAAAGAAAATATTTAAATTTAAATTAGGAGAAACATCCAAATTATGCACCCTTCAACGTTTATAAACTGTAAATATATGTGAAGGAACACATCTGAAAGACTTTGCTCGAGCTATACTAGATGCGTACAAGCAATCGATTCACGACAAACCCTAGTATGAGGCAATAATGCTTGTACAAATAATTATAAGGACTAATATTTATTATATAATTTATAATATTAGGGGAATATAGGAACACTTGCCAATTATATTTGTATATTTGTATGGTTGTTTACTCTTCTTTCCAGCAGCTGTAGTAATATTGGAATCCGAAGTACTTAATTTTGATCACTGTTAAAAAAGTATATATAATTATTTGAAGTCAACAAGGCTTAAATATGAACAACAAATTATTTAAAAGAGAAAATTTAATTTTAAATTAGGAGAAGCACCCAAATTACGCACTCTTCAACGATTATAAACTGTAAATATAGGTGAAGAAACGCATCTAAAAGATTTTGCTCGAGTCATACTAGATGCGTACAAGCAATCGATTCACAGCAAATCTTAGTATGGGACAATAATGTTTTGTAGTGGAGGATAATATCCTTTGGTTGTTATGTCTTTCAATTGACTTTATTATTTCTGAAGTCAGGCGTGGAACGTCTGCTTCGGTTGGAAGTACAATATTCTATGTGTTCAATAATATTTAACTTAAGTCTATGACCGTCAAAGGCGCTGCCAGTGACGCCGGCAGCGGAGCAGTCGTTCTTATGTTACATATTGATAAGCGACGTAAGCGTCGCTTCAAGAGGGCGAGTGTATTGAATTTCACTTATGTCGGCAGGGGCCATACGCAAATATGCTGACCCTGCATTTGAGCATTAGTGGTTATATGAATCTATTGTTAATGTAAACATTGCACCAAAGTGCTACAATGCATTTATATTGTATGTAGCGAAAGTCGCCACATGTGTACTCTTCAATACACTACAGTTTGTACAAATAAATTTAAAGTCTAATCTTTTTTATACAAATTATAACCAAGTTAATAGATGAATATAGAAATTCGCATCATTTTCAGAATTCTTACTACCACCTTAATTGTCGATGACATGTTCGTACCGTTGGAAGCCAACGCTTTCATATACCATATGGCATATTTGTATGGATGTTTATTCTTCTTTCCAGCAGTTGTGGCGATATTGGAATCCTCATTACTTAATTTTGAGCATATGGAAATATTTGACGCCAAAAATGCTAAATATGAACAACAAACTATTTAGAAGAGAAAATTTAATTTTAAATTGGCAGAAGCACCCAATCTATGCACCATTCAAGGATTATAAACTAACAATATATGTGCAGGAACACATCTGAAAGATTTTGCTCGAGCTATACAAGATGCGTACAAGCAATCGATTCACGACAAACCCTAGCATAGGGCAATAATGCTTGTGCAAATAATTATAAAGACTTATCTCTCTCATACAATTTACAACAATGTTAATAGCTGAATATGGGAGCTCGCATCATTTACGGAACCCTCACTAGCACCTTTATTGTCGATGAGCTGTTCGTACCGTTGGAAGCCAACGGTTTCATATACCATATGGCATATTTGCAAGGTTGTTTCTCTTCTTTCTAGAAGCTGTGGTGATATTGGAATGCGAAGTACTTAATTTTGATCACTCTTAAAAGAGCATATCGAATTATTTGACGCCAAAAAGACTAAACCATGAGCATCAAACTATTTAGAAGAGAAACTTTCTTTTTAAATAAGGAGACGCACCCAAATTCTGGATCATTAGACAATTATAAACTGTAAATATATGTGAAGAAACGCATTTGAAAGATTTTGTTCGAGTCATACTAGATGCGTACAGGCAATCGATTCACAACAAGCCTTAGTATGAGGCAATAATGTTTGTGCAAATAATTATAAAGACTAATCTTTCTCATACAATTTACAACAAAGTTAATAGCTGAATATGGGAGCTCGCATCATTTAAGGAACCCTCACTAGCATCGTAATTGTCGATGACCTGTTCGTACCGTTTTAAGCCAACGGTTTCATATACCATATGGCATATTTGCAAGGTTGTTCCTCTTCTGTCTAGAAGCTGTGGTGATAATGGAATGCGAAGTACTTAATTTTGATCACTCTTAAAAGGGCATATAGAATTATTTGACGCCAAAAAGGCTCTAATGTGAACAACAAATTATTAAGAAGAGAAAATTAAATTTTAAATTAGGAGAAGCACCCAAATTACGCACTCTTCAACGATTATAATCTGTAAATATATGTGATGTAAGGCATCTGAAAGATGTTGTTGTAGTTACACTGGATGTGCTTAAGCGATGGATCTTCGTCACAAGTTCCGCCGAAAAAGTGGCTGCCCAGCTCGCAGCCACGAGAAAGCTACCCGATTTGGCAGCTTCGGTTCTTCGAGCTGGCAGAAGAGAGGCAGTCAATACAAAGCCGCCTGAACTTGCGGTTCAGCTGCAGTCCCTTGCACTTACGAGATGAGATGTTCAGCTCGCTGCCACTTGCAGTCGCCGATAGCGCCCGAATTTGCGGATTCGACTTCATGAGTTTGCGCGGCAATACTTATTTTGTATATTCTAATAGCGCTTATATTTTAATTTGTTTGAGCGAGCAGCCGGCTGCACAACCAAACATAATTACTTGACGCCAACAAACTTTAAATATATGACATGTAAAGCATCTAGAATACTTTCCTCTAGTCATACTAGAGCAACCCGACTTGGCAGCGTCGGCTGATCGAGCTGGCAGAAGAGAGGCAGCCAGGCTGCAGTCGCTTGCACTTAGAAGATGAGATATTCATCTCACAGCCACTAAAGGGGGGCTCGAATAGGCAGCTCCAACTGTTTCAGCTGATAAGGCGAGCGACTGCAAGAGCTTTTGCGCGGCATTAATTTGTATATTATAATAGCTCTTATATTTTAATTTGTTGGGTGGAGCAGCCGGTGTGGGACTTAGGGCTGCACAACCAAACATAATTATTTGACGCCAACAAGGCCAAAATGTCAGCAAAAATTATTTAATAAAGAACATTTCATTATAAATTAGAGATGCACCCAATTTACGCATCCTTCAACGAATATAAACTGTAAATATATGTGAAGAAAAGCATCTGAAAAATTTTGCTTGATTCATGCTAGATGCGTTCAAGCGATCGATTCACGACAAACCGTTGTATGAGGCAATATTGTTTGTACAAATAATTATAAAGACTAATCTCTCTCACACAATTTATAACAAAGTTAATAGCTGAATATCGGAGCTCGCGTCAATTACGGAACTCTAACTACTACCTTAATTATCGATGACCTGTTCGTACTGTTGGTAGCCAGCGGTTTCATGTACCATAATGCATACATGTTTGGTTGTTCACTCTTCCTATCAGCAGCTGTGGCGATATTGAAATCCTCATTACTTAATTTTGATCACTCTTAAAAGAGCACATAGAATTATTTTACGCCAAAAAGGCTAAAATAGGAGCAACAAATTATTTAAAAGAAATTATTTCAATTTAAATTAGGAGAAGCACCCAAATTATGCACCCTTCAACGATTATAAACTATATATCAAAGAGCATTGGTACAACTAGAGATGAATTAAGAAAACGCGTTGAAAAACCGTGCACTGACTTAAGCTCGGTATGTAATTTGAACAGGCAAATGAAAACAAAGACAATCGTTGCTGTCGGGCGCAATGTCAACTGTGTTTGTATTTTGTCTCCTTTTAACATATGCAGTTTGTCACTTGACTTATATTTTGTTTTTTTTCAAGAAGAATGGGTAAAGCAAGGGCTCACTTAAAAGTTTCTACCTACTGCCAGTGCCGGCATAGCACACACTAATGTAGTTATTTCCTATTGCTACACAGCCCATTTGTTAGTATGCGAGCTCAAGAAATATGAAGCAATACAATTTTTGATACAAGTGCTAAGCAGACACTTACCAGACTTGACTAGCTTGATCATATGAAAATGTAAAGGAGCATTATGTCTATTTTTTATTTCTGAGGCACTCCAATACGTGAAATATTTTAAAATGTATTTAAAATTATAATAATCTATAAATATTTATTTCCCAATTTAAATTATTTTAATATATAGAGCTATTGGGATCTTTTATTATGCTCCAAATAAATAAGTTGCAATATAAAGTAGTTAATAATTATTCAAATTTATAATTAGCCTCATGAATCAATATGCTGGTCTCACAAAATTTCACAAATTGTCGATTTTCAACAGCTGCACAAACTTCTTCGTCAGACTCTGATTCTAATACCAACACATTAAGATCCTATAATACGAGTACCTAATGGTAGTGTGTGTGCGACTCGGAGACGAAAAGTTCTTTGCCTGGCATAACATTGATAAAATCTTACTTCAGTTTAATTTTTCTAGTCATATTTGGCCTGCCGCTGATCTTCACACTATTGCACTTGCGTGTATGACAGAGCGGCGTATTTGCTGGTATTAGTGCTTCCCAAATTTTAATTTTTGTCTTTCGACTAAATTTACATTTTACTCAAGTGCGGTACCTTTGAAAATAAGTATGTGCTAAACTACACCCTGTACATACTTTTGATAGGTGCACAACATTAATTTCACGACCTTTAGAAAGTGGGAATAAACAGTGAGATTGCATTTATTACATTGATAAATTGAATATAAAGTGGATCTTCGAAAAGATTGTTTTTGTCCCTAATTAAAAATATGTTGTAACTTATCACACCCTTAGTCGAGGGTGATTAAAATGCTAAAATGTAAACAGAATACGGATCAAAACACAGAATAGGCGAGGGTTAGCCAATGGCAGAAGACAAAATACATTTTTCTGTATATTGTTTACATTTTTGCTTTTGATTTTTCGTTTCGTTTTTCCTTTGCCCTACCGAGCTTAAGTCGGCGCACAGTTTTCAATTACATTTCCATCGTTACACCCCTTAATTCATCTCTAGATGTATCAATACTCTTTGCAATATATATATATATATATATGTGAAGAAAAGCATATGGATGACTCTGCTTTAGTCATACTAGATTTGTACATACAATCGATTCACGACAAACGCCAGCTGTGGCGGTATTGGAATCCCATTACTTATTCTTGATCACTCTTAAAAGAGCATATAGAATTTGTTTGGCCATTAAGCTTTTAAATGGCTTTATTATTTTAAAGACTATAATTTTACGGTATTTATGTATTAACTTTATTATGTACTGTAGTGCTGTGGTTGCCCGCGCCTCTTTTATGAACTCCATAGTATGCGTCTTCAAAACGTCTCGAGGTCCACCGAAAAACTGTCTACCAAGCTCGCAGCCACGAGGAAGCTACCCGATTTGGCAGCGTCGGCTGATCGAGCTGGCAGAAGAGAGGCAGCCAATACAAAGCTGCCCGAACTTGCGGTTTCGGCTACAGTCGGTTGCACTTACGAGATGAGATGTTTTGCTTGCAGCCACTAAAGGGGTGCCCGAATAGGCAGCTGTAACTATATAGGGCTGCACAACCAAACTGAATTATTGGACGCCAACAGGGCTTAAATATGAGAAACAAATAATTTAGAAGAGAAAAATTCATTTTTAATTAGGGACGCACCCAAATTATGGATCATAAGACGATTATAAGCTGAAAATATATGTGTAGTAAAGCATCTGAAAGTATTTGCTCGAGTCATACTAGTTGCATACAAACGAAGTATTCACGACAAGCCTTAGGATGGGGCAATAATGTTTTTACAAATAATTATGAAGACTAATCTTTTTTATACAATTTAAATTAAAGTTAATATCTGAATATAGGAACACTCGTCAATTACGGAACCTTTACTACCACCTTAATAGTCGATGACCTGTTCGTACCGTTGGAAGCCAACGGTTTCATATACCTGCAAAGTTTTTATTCTTCTTTCAAGCAGCTGTGGTGATATTGTAATCCGAAGTACTTTATTTTTATCATTCTTAAAAGAGCATATAGAATTATTTGACGCCAAAAGGGCCAAATTATTTAGAAGAGATAATTTCATTTTGAATAATGAGACGCACCCAAATTATGGATCATTAGATGATTATAATCTTTAAATATATGTAATGTTAGGCATCTGAAATATTTTGTTGTAGTCATACTAGATGTGTATACACTAGCTTTGGCTGATCGAGCTGGCAGAAGAGAGGCAGCCAATACAAAGCCGCCCGAACTTGCGGTTTCGGCATCAGTCGCTTGCGCTTAGAAGATGAGATGATCAGCTCGCAGCCATTAAAGGGATGCCGGTTAGGCAGCTCCAACTGCTTCAGCTGTTACGGAGAGTGAGCTTGCAGTCGCCGATAGCGCCCGAATTGGCAGCTTCGACTGCAAGAGTTGGCGTAGGGCATTATTTTATATATTTCGCAGATCAAATCATATGTTAAGTTATGCTATGTTAAATTTATACACATTCCTACCGAATTAAGCCTTGCTTCGCCGTGTTCAGATGCGATCACCTCGGTCTTTATTCTACATAATTGTTGGTGGTGGGTTATCAAGAAGCGCACGGTAGGGGATCCATGATCCGTAGCGATTCGTAGCCTGCATGAGTGCTGTACAAAAGTTATCAGCCAATAAGATTGTGCTTTGTGGAGCATGCACAATATCTTCCGTTTGATTGCGATGGCTTCAATCTTGTCGACTTTGCCGCCAGTCTAGACTCAGCAGATGATCCAGAGGCTTCCGCAGAGAGAACTGTGGGAACACGTTGAAGTCAACCGGCTGCCACAAAACTAGCAAGAATTTGCCAAATGATCTCGCTCGGCATGACCGGGTACCAGACAGACTAAACAGAGACGTAGCATTATTGCTTTGTGCTGTCGATGAGCTGGTGGGAAACTGCATAAAAATTGACTACTAATAATGTCGTGCCTGGGTATGAGACAGCATAGACAGGAGTTAGAGTGTACGGTGGTAGTCAAAAATGTTCTCATATGTTGCTGGCCGTTGCCTCTGTTTCTATCCGTTTGAGACCTGTTTGACTGCCTTAGGGTCGAGTGCTCAAAACTTTCAAGTGTTAGGCATCGCCTATCTTGGAACTTCAAAAATTAGTCCAAAGATTTAATTTCATTGGACAAGATGGAATCCTGCCAAGTCTCTTGGGTAACATGATCCACTTTTTACAGTATGGTATGAATTATTATGGCGTCAGAGATTTGCCCAACAGTTGCCAGCGCTTCTAACGCCCGTACATAGGAGTCGAGACTGTCAGAAAGCGTACGTAAGCATGCTGCAGAAGGAGCTTGCATATTTGGGCACTATATAATCTCATTTATATGGGCTTGAATTATAAGCCGCCTATTGTTAGAGCGTCGGTTGAGTATATCCAAAGCCACACCATAATTGCTGCTAGATAATTCGAGTGAATTGATTGATTCAAGAGCAGCACCCCCTAGGCAAGATTTCAGGTGCTGAAATTTCTCCACTGAAATAAGGTCCACGTCCTGAGCGATGACAGACGAAAATGTGGCCCAAAAGACCGCAAACTAATCGTACCCAGTATTAAATTCGGGCAGCTGGATCTCCGACATTCGCGGACGCCATTGATGCGAAATCCATATAGAATGTGATATTAACCTTAACTCTAAAACAACAGTGTGAAAACATATTTGTGAGTAGCGACTTAACAACAAAAAATCAGGACAGTACTTTAAACTAACGGTTTAGGAATTTCCGCTTTGTAGCAAAGAGTTCAATGCACTAAAGAATATGCTTACACAGAAAATGAAATAATATATAACCGCTGTTGCAGGAGCGGGGAAATTGCACAAACGCGATAAATGTAGGTGATTTCTAATATTATTAAGTCTTACATAAGAAAAATCACGTCGGGGTCACCAATGTTTAGTCATTAAGCTATTTTTAGCTTTATTATAATCTTAAATTTTAAGTTTTGAAATGATCTAATTATACATGTGTTGTGGTGCTGTGGTTGTCCGCTGTTCCTATTAATCTGCATGGTTGTCCCAAGATCTAATGATAAGTGTCTGCCCAACACGCAGCCACAAGGAATCTACCCGAATTGGCATCTTCGGCTGTTTCAGCTGGCAGAAAAGAGGCAGACGATACAATACCGCCCGAATTGGAGGCTTTGGCTGCAGTTTCTTGCCTTAAGGAGAGAAATATCATGTTCAGGAGAGCCAATTGGCAGTCGTCCAGAGAGCACCAAATACAAGAGTGGATGATAGCTCTCGAGCTTTCTGTTAAAAATAATAAACCCTGAGATTGGCTCGGTAATAAAAAAGTTTGCATAATTAAAAGGTAAAAGGCCAAAGGGACAGGAGAAGCTAAATGATCACACAGATCCTTTGCTATGAGGCTAATGTTTTGTTGTTATGTATTGTTATTTGAGTTATTTGCATAATTAACATATGATTAATGTTTTAATATTACCGAGCCCATCTCGAGGTTTTATTTTTAAAATTAACATTTCGCTGTTAAGCTATCACCCCCTCTTGTATTTGGTACTCTCTGCAGTCGCCGATAGTGCTTGAATTGGCTGCTTCGACTGCAAAGCTGGCACGGAAGCACTTTTTATATTAATTTATAAATCTCTTATATTCTTAATAATTGGAGGGAGCAGCCGGTATGTTATGTAGTACTGCATAGCCAAACATTGTTAAAACTTGTATCGATTCTCATGAGTTATTGAAATAAGTTTTTGGCGATAACTGTTTATTTCGTACCAATAAATATAACTTGCATATTTTTTAATGAGGGCCGGCAAGACGTAAATGTAGACGATCGTTCAGACTGGCTTAAATCTTCAGTAAACGTTCGAAATATGGAAATTGTGCGTGAATTTATCAAATCTGAGCCAAGATTCAGTTCATTGTATTTTGGCCGGTCGTTGGGAAAATGTGTGCTTGATTAAATCGCTGTTTGGCTACTGAACTTTTCAGTAGCCCTTCTTTATTTAAAAGAAGATTAATTTTTATTATAATATGTTATACTACTCTACTATATATAGGCGCTGTGAATCGTGCTCCGGTTCCAATGAGTTGTACCCAACGAGTGTCTGCTCAGTGTGTCAGCCACAGCCACAAGGAAGTTACCCAATTTGGCAGCTTCGGCTCGATCTCGACTGCAGTCGCTTTGGCCGGAGCACCTATTACCACAGCTCTTTTATATGTTCCAGGGAGGGAGCAGCCGGTATGGGAAATAGGGCTGCATAACCAAACAGTCGCTTTGGATTAAACATTCAAAAGGCATCATTAAATATGCCAAAAAGAATATTAATAATTTCAAATATATTCTTTATAATAATAACATAATATATATTCTTTATCAGCATTGTTGCAAGTGTCGAGAAAATTCAAAATTTTTGCTCGTAATGCGATAAGTAATTAGTACGGCCCCAAAGATGAAAGATCCGAATTGAATATGCCCGGAAATCCAGCACCCAGATTATCTTGCTAAGAATAGTAAAAAGTATAGACTGTATTGCTTTGTTTATAAGATTTGATCATTATTCACAAAGGGTTAAACTTGATAAGCAATTAATCCAATTTTATCTTAGTATTATAAGGTATTTGTACACCTTCGCCTAAATTACCATGTGACTATTTTTCGTTCAGCAAGGTGAAGGTATTTTTGAGCACCCAATGTAGATGTTAAAGCTATTTTAAATCTGTGCATCGACGCTCTAAGGTTCGTTCCCACTCATTTATATTGGTTTTTTTATTATCAAGTGTATGAGTGTATTTAGAAAAAAGGAGATAACTTTTAACATTAATAAATAAGCACCCACAAATTTGCCATAGTTAGTACTTTATTTATTTAACTCTAAAATTTAAAGGCACATCTTGTATGATATTAAAAAATTAATTGCGGCATGAGAAAGAAAATTTTATATAATTTCATTATAATTATAACAAAAAATGTGATTTCATTCATATAACTGCTTTTCAACCCAACGGGGTAACGTGAAAGCCGCAGAATGTACTTTACTTGAATAATATTTTAGATTTAAAGAATCTATTTCAATCTTATCCAACCGTTGAACGGGTTCTCCAAGAATGCTGCTTTTATTTAAAGATGCTATCAGAAACCCAATATGACCACAGGGATAAGATGGAATAGATGTTAACGCATAGGATACCTTGGGAAAATGTAAACTGCATCCTTTCATAGTTTTTTTTATATGGTTTAAATCTAACCAAAAACTGCCAGCTTGAGAGCATACAATTCCATCTTCTTTTAAAGCTTTCTTCAGTAATTCATAATAGCTTTCTTGGAATAAGCTAGTTGCTGGTCCAACTGGATCTGAGCTGTCTGTTATTATCACATCAAATTCACTTATATGATTTTTCATGTACTCAAAGCCATCGCCGATTGTTAGTTTTACTTTTGGATTTTTAAAGCCACATGCCATTGTAGGTAGATACTCCTTAGATAGTTGCACAACTCGATTATCAATTTCCACTTGATGAACTTCCTTAACAAGAGGATGCTTTACAACTTCTCGTGCAACACCACCATCCCCACCACCAACAATAAGAACTTTCTCTGGGTTTGGATGAGAACATAACGGTAAAAATGATATCATTTCTTGGTACGAAAACTCATCTCTGGTAGTACACTGAATAATTCCATCTAAAATTAAACATCTTCCATATGTTTCTCTGTAAGAAAAAAAAAGCCCTAATATAAAAAAATGTACAAAATATGTATGTACATACATGTCGGATTATGATTCATTATACTAATTTAGTTAACACTTTAAGTATTGAAGCACAGCGAGTTCTGGTCGTTATCGCGTCACAATTCAGATTGCCCTCTCAGTCAAGGCAGAGCCCTCTTTTATAGCACAACTTCTGCTCTTCACTAAAAGTAGCGAATTCCTTGCTACTGCCTTTCTTCCACGTATTGCGACCAACGATCAGACCTCACTAGTAACGGATCTATTTCTGTTACTATGCTTTGTACCCTTTTCTAATGCCTCGCGCAGGCAGGCACAAGCCAAAGTACCGTATTGCGTCTCGTCCATGAGACGCCAGTACTTCGCTTGAAGCCGCGCGCCGACATATACATACATATGCAGAGACAACTCACACTAAATAAGTTGTATCTGTATATGTATGTATATATCATGCACTGACATGTATGTCAACCACGTTTTCGCACCAATTTATTGTCAACTAAACTAAAAAAAAATAATAATACTTGAATATAAAAACAAAACTACCTACCGAACTTTGTAACGGGATCACGCTTAGCTTAAGCTTTTCTAAGTATTAGGCAATGAGCATTGTTTGGTTATGCAATATTGCAATGCGTTAAACCAAGCGATGTTTATAGAACACCCTGTTCATGAAGTACTCCAGAGAGTAAATTCTCTATATTTTAGTACATGTACTCACACACTCATTTTTCGGTGTGCGTGCATATAGTATATAAGGCACATTTATAGTATAACTTTTCCTCTTCTCGTCTCGAACTATTAAGCAAACTGTCGTGTCGAAAACTGTCGTGTATACTATTATTATAAATAACAGTTGCCAAAAAAGCTTGGCAACTCAACAAGCATTGATACAACTAGATATGAATTAAGAAAACTCGCGAAAAAATCAGGAGCCGCGTAAGCTCGGTGCGGAATGGAACAAAGAAACGAAAATAAAGACAATCGTTGCCCGTGGGCGCAAAGTCAATTTCGTTAATATTTTGTCTCCTTCTTGCTTAGGCAGTTTGCTGCTTAACTTATATTTTGTCTTCTTTCAAGAAGAATGGGTAAAGCAAGGGCTCGTTTACAATTTGCTACCTACTGCCAGTGCCGACATAGCACACACTAATGTATTTCCTTTGTATTGCTCCACAGCCTTCTTGTATTTGTATGCGAGCTCAAGAAATATTAAGCAAAACAATTTTTGATACAAGTGCAAAGCAGACACTTGCCAGACTTGACTAGCTTGATCATTTGACAATCTAAAGGAGTTTAATGGGTATCATTTCCTTCTGAGGCATCCCAATACTAGAAGTATTTTAAAATTTATTTACAATTATAATAATCTATAAATATTTATTTCCCAATTTAAATGATTTTAATATATAGGGCTATAGGGATCTTTAATTATTTCCAAAATAAATATGTTGCAACGTTAAGTAGTCAATAATTGTTCAATATCATATTTGACCTCATTAATGAATTTGCTGGTCTCACAAAATTTCACAAATTGTCGATTTTCTACAGCTGCAAGAACTTCTTCGTCAGACTCTAATTCTAATACCAACAGATTAAGCTCCTATAATACGAGCGCCTAATGGTATTGTGTGTGTGCGACTCGCAGACGAAAAGTTCTTTACCTGGCATAACTTTGACAAAATTTTACTTCAATTCAATTTTTCTAGTCATATTTGGCCTTCCGCTGATCTTCACACTATTGCACTTGCGTGTATGACAAAGCGGCGAATTTGCTTGAATTAGTGCTTCCCAAATTTTAATTTTTGTCTTTCGAGGCTAAACTTATATTTTACTCAAGTGCGGTACCTTTGAAAATAAGTATCTGTTAAACTACACCCTTTACATACTATTGATAGGTGCACAGCACTCATTTCAATAGCCCTATATATTAAAATCATTTAAATTGGGAAATAAATATTTATAGAGTATTATAATTACAATTACATTTTAAAATACTTCTAGTAGTGGGATGCCTCAGAAGGAGATAATAGACGTAAAACTCCTTTAAATTGTCAAATGATCAAGCTAGTCAAGTCTTGCAAGTGTCTGCTTTGCACTTGTAGCAAATATTGTTTTGCTAAAAATTTCTTGTATTCGTACTCGCATACTAACAAAGACGCTGTGTAGCAATAGGAAGGAACTACATTAGTGTGTGCTATGTCCGCACTTGCAGTAGGTAGAAAATTGAAAGCGAGCCCGTTCTTAACCCATTCTTCTTGAAAGAAGACAAAATATAAGTCAAACAGCAAACTGCCTAAGTTAGAAGGAGACAAAATATCTACGAAATTGACTTTGCGCAGACGGGCAACGATTGTCTTTATTTTCGTTTCTTTGTTCCATTCCGCACCGAGCTTAAACGGCTCCTGGGTTTTTCGCCAGTTTTCTTAATTCATCTCTAGTTGTATCAATGCTCTTTGGGATTAAAGGTTAACAAAATCGCACCAAAAAAGCGTAGCCAATCTTTTGTATGAAAACCTAACAATAAACTATTTAAAATATACTATCAATGATTATACTGATCTGTTTTCTCCGTCATATACGGATTACGGATACAGTTTGTATGTTACTTAACACATTTCTTGATTTTTTACTGATATGGTTGAATATATACTTATTTATAGTAATTTCTCCTATTTTTGTAAAATAAGAATGATTATATTATAAAGTTTTAAAACAAAATGGAAGTAAATTTAGCTTACGTATCAACTATTTCAATATCTTGAAAATCCGACACCTCCTTGTGTAAAACCTGTTTTACTTTTAAGGAAAATGATTGTCCAGGCCATAAGTCATTTTGAATTTCACTAAACCAACCGTTTAAAATTGTGTTCATTTTTATGCGCTGTATTTATATTAACACACGTGGCAATTAACCAAAGTAACCGTACTCCTAAGTACAATAAAATATAATCTCAAGCAAAATACCAAATACTAGCTTTAAATACTAGAGCACATGAAGTTTAATAATATAAAAATATTAAAATATTATTCATGAGTCTTCCCAGCTACTTACAAGGTGTTTATATTTTCCCTTTAAATACAGTTTGTCAAGAAATTGTTTACACATTGAAAAAAAATACGATATTTTTACTTTCGATGCGAAAAACATAACTTTTAATCAACATAATTAAATGTTTTTGATGGTAACTTATAAAGACATATATTCTTAGTTGATTAACAAAAGAAAAATTAACAATAATTAAAAACAAATAACAAAAATTCAACGAAAACCGTGTTTACACATATTTGACACTGTCAAGAAACTCTTTACAC
>JAWNNX010000049.1:0-209838 GCA_035044505.1 Zaprionus lineosus
CACACACACACACAGAGCTCCACATTCTCGACAAACAATTGAACTTTCATTGCGATCAACTGCAGTCGCATCGATAATCGAATTAAACGTACGAAATTCTATTAATTATCATTTTTATAAATTGAATTATTATTTATATAAATAACAATTAATATGAATCAAAAGAATCAATGATCAAATCCCAGAGCTAACAACTAAACGCGTCTCAAGTCAAGATAATTGGTAGGCATTTTTAAAAGGATTATTAAAAGATCATTAAAAAGCGTTGCATGTATGTATGTGTGAGTGTGTGTGCGTGTATGTGTGTTATGTATGTATGTGCATATGTGTGTTAGGATGTATGTGTGTGTGTGTCTTTACATGTACATGTGCTTGGTGCGCAAAAATGTTGTAGTCGCTGTCGCTGGTCGTTTTGGCCTTATTGTTAAAGTACAAGCCAAGCTTTAAGCCGTGGGCGACTTTACGGCAAATACTTGCGAGTAGTCAATTGTCTTTCAGCTTCAGCTTCAGCTTCAGCCTCAGCTCCATGGATTTACCTTAGCAAAACCTTAACGGCTTTCCAGCTGGTGTTATGAAATCTTTGCCATTTTTTTTTATTTATTTTTTTTTTTTATTTTTCCATTTCTTTGATGTGGCTCGCGTCATCGCCGTTGCCTTTGTTACCGTAAGTGTTGTGTCATTATAAAATTTGGAATTACAGCTGCTTAACTTTTCACTGACGTATGACCAATTATAACGTGGAATTAGGTTCATTATTAAACGCACGCAAACGAATTTTATATATTTTCTAATTTCGCTTCCCTCCTTTTTATTTCTAATATAATATATAACATATAATATTAATTATATACTCTATATATATATTTTTATATATATATAAAATAATAATTTATATAGATATAAAAGTGATTGCTTTTCAAGAATCAAATGTCCAGCCAAGTGCAATGGAGCGGGCAAATAATAAAAAAGTAAACTAAGAGCTATTTCAAATACTTTTCCAGCCACATTTTTTCGTACATTTTTTGGTAGTTACATAAATACGTGGTATGTCCAAAAATCAACTTACATTCTACAGGGAATTGGGTTTAGTTGAACCAATTCAAGTAGGTAAAACAAATTGTTAATTGTGCGGCTGCCAGTCCGATTAGAAGGGGCAATATCAGTTGTTGCCGATGTCTTACTATCATAAGTAGGGTAATTGAAAGCCACGACCTTCTATAGTATTTGAGCGACAACCACAGCTGATTGAATGCTTTTTTACATACCTACATACATACATACCTGCATACATACATACATACATACATACATACCTACATACATACATAAACACATACATGTATACCTATATACATGTACAAGCAGACAAACCTAAAACTGAGCGTAGAGTGGAGGGAGGTTTATGAGCCAAGCATTTGAAGTATTCACGTATATTCATCATAAAAGTGACCTCGATGGTACTCGTATCTATGAAAGGTGGAGGGTGTGGTCATATGGGATTCGGAATGTGAGGTGCCTTTCGCTTCACTAAAAGAAAAGCCAGCACTGCCAGCTGCCAGCTAAAGGTTTCGTGTATATTTCAATATTTCAAAATTTCAATGTGAAATCCATTGGAAATTCTTAGATACATGCAGATTATATATTTCTTGACACTCCACTCATTTTGGCAACTCATTCCCGAAACATAAATATCTCCAGCATCTCTTAAGAAATCAATGAAGATAACTGACAAAACATGACGACATACACCCCATATATATAAATAAATATGGTTCAATTGCATTGGCCAAAAATAATGTTACATAATATGACAGATATAAATGATATAATTGATCCCCACAGATGTTGCGCCAAAGATAATAAATTATATAAACAAATTTGAATGTGCAGCTTTAAAGATACATAACGGTTCTTTTGTAGTCCCCAAGACAACTACAAAGAAAATTGGAAAGACTTCAAAAGCTTTTCTTGCTTTGTGCAGCTTAAGCCCCAACAAACGATCACAAATCCTAGCTATAAAATGCTATAAAAATATATACATCTAAATAAATATATAGATATATGTATGTAAATATATATACAGATATATTCATTAGTTACGGCTTATTCACAAAGTTGCTGAAGATGAATGACAGTTAATTTGAAAATCAGCTGCATTGACCTACGCCTCACAATTCACAACGTTCATTCACTGAATCATCTGAATGCTATGAATGAATCTCTTATTATCAGATTACATGTATGCGTGGACAATGCGAAGACGGAGACGGACCGCAGAGTTGGACTTGGACGCGGTCTTAACGTATAATTTACACATCTTTAACTCTTGAGCCCATAAAAACAACATCCACATCCGCGGCAGACGTGGTGTTTCTTTCCATTCATTGACCTTTTAAATGTAAAGTATTCACACACACACACACAAATACATATGTGCATGCATGTGTATGCGTTTGTGTAGGCAGCTTGTAAATAAGCTTCTGCGAATTTTATTAGCCTTGTTGTTGGCCCGATGTTACGATTCAAGTTCAGGGCCGACAAATGAAGACGCTACAGGTGTTGGTTGGTCACCACCAAACAAAACCAAAAGTAAATTAAAAACAAAAACAAAACCAGCAACAACAACAAAATAAAATCAACAGTAAACAACAAGTAGGGGGAAAAAACTTCAAGTCAAATAAAAAACAGTTAAGACGGACGTAAGACTAATAAATATTAGATTTGGGACTAGCATTACGAGTCTGCTCTTTGCACAACGTGAACCCATTTGAATACCTTTCACTTGGTGACCAAATGCCTATAGGATTATGGCCATTTGTCTTCCGCATCGCTGTTGGCAGCAACAAATACATGAATGCAATTCATTGTTTTTATCGCATGCAATTGGCAGCCGCAGTGTACCGTGCCGGTGGCCGGTGTTCCATTCACGTGCACAAAAATTGCGCCAAAAATATCAAATGAGAAAAAGAAGAAGACAACGACGGGACAACAACAATACAAAAAAAAAATACGAAAATATAAGAAAATTTATGTTGAATGAAGAAAAAAGGAAAACATTAAAAACTGCATAGCAAATGGCGATGTTGACGCATGGCCCGGCAATTAGCTGGAAAGAGAGACAACGGCGACACGAGCACTGGAAAAAAACTGCCACCGCAACGTTCAACATTCAACATTCAACATTCATGCCAAGCAAGCAGCCAAGCTACCAGCAAAAACAATGAAATTAAGATCTGCAACAAACGTTGCATGCAACAGACGTTGCAAATAATTGCGGCTATGTGAAAATGCCAAAAGCATTGAAAGCATCCACAATGCCCCAAAGCTGGTCGCCAGCACCAATCGCATTGACATTCCTCATACTCAATGGTCTAAGCGAAAAGAAGGAGTAGCAGAAGGAGGAGAAGGAGATGGAGAAGGCGAAGGAGAAGAAGCAGGAAAATCCCCAAGCACAACTAGTGAAAAATGAAGCTTGATTAAATGGTTGACTAATACTTAATACGTATGTTAATTTCGTATTGTTATTCTTTGGCTTAAAATTAAACCACATGCATATGTCTATAATTTTTTCCAATTTCGGGGTTGGGGTTAAGTTCAGATTAAACGCCTCGACTCGATACCAACACTTTGCATTGGCATTTCGCGCCGCACGAGCGGACACAGATTTGAGGCTTACACAAGCTTAGCTGGCGGCAAAGAGTTTCGTTTTGTAATACCCTGCAAAACGTTGGCACAGTGGGTTGGCTGGCTTAGCCCAGCCAGAAAACGGCTGCGGTGACTCAGCACAGTTAAGAAGAAGTCAGACGAACACATAACGAGTAACAGGAGTGTAGGGTACCTGCGCTTTGGGCTGCTAAATTCTGAGCAACTTTGATTCACTTTTCTTGCCCAAGAATCGAAGCAGCCGCAGCCCATCGGATGGACGGACGCGGATGATGAAGATTCAAGATTGGGCCGACAGCTGCAACGGTGGATGAAGGGGAAAATCGTTACGGTCTCATTGCGTTTACTTTTTATGAGCATTTAATTTCATTTTCATGTTGATGTTGTTGCTGTTGTTGTTGTTGTTGCGGTTGTTGTTGTTGTTGTTGCTGTTTACTTAGTTGTTTTATTTGTTTGTTGTTGTTATAATTTTTTTTTCTTAATTTTGGTTTTTCTGCTTGTTTGTTTGTTGCGGTTGCTTTTGTTGCCGCTGCTGTTGTTGTTGCTGTTGTTGTTGTTGCTGTTGTTGTTGCTGTTATTATTATTTTACTGACGATGCGGCTGATCCACTCTTGCCAGCGCAGAGCGCAGAGCCTAGCAGATTTCACAATTGTAGATGCTTTTCCACTTTGGCTGAATTTGGCTTTTATTTCTTTATTTAATTGGCTGGCGTGTGTAAAATTTATTTATACATGTGCCTATTTTCATGTCTCTCCCACTTATTTTGACCAGGTGACTAGTGTACAATGCGTTATACAAATGTACACACACACACACACACGCACACACACACACATAAGCTGGTCAAAATATAAAAATGATCATATAAACGCATGCACCGTAAATCGTAGGGCACTGAGATTTAACTTAAGAAAAAAAAAAAAAAATTAACAAAAAACAAAAAGTGAAAGGGAAATAAATGGTTCGATGTATTTTGGCTTAAAACATTATAAGATCTGGCCAAGAAAGTGTTTGAGATTTATTTATCTTGTTAACAATTTCCCAAACGTCTTAGAAGCCCAGCCCTGCATTCACCTTTCACCTTCCCTTCTAAAAGACTTTCCTCTCTATTCCTTAAGACTTTCCGTTCGCTTTGCCCCCAACTAAATTCTTAGTTATTAAATTAATAAATGAAAAAAATAAAATAAAAAAAAAGTGGAGCATTTTAAATGACTGTGTTTATGTAAATGGTGTCTGAGATAACACTTAAAAACATTATACAAATTATATGTAAATGTTTCCACAATTAATTTAAACATTTTGTTTTTCGAAAATCAAAATCAGTCGACCGAATCAATGATTAAAACATAACATTAATATTTATAATGCACTTAACACAATAAAATCGTCAATGCTCGGAAAAACCTGTTCCAAGTATTCACTCTATAAACTCCTAATCTTAATGTACATGACATTATTTTTAGTTTTATTTTCAGCTATTTTTTCTGGTATTTTTTTTTTTAATATTATTCTTATGCCGAAAATTATTCGAAATGTTTTCGTGTTGTTGCTTTTCCGTACTCAATTACAGTTTTGATATCAAATACAATTTTTATTTAATACGGAAGCTATTGAACTTCATTTTACATCGTATCGATGTGTAATTATCTTTAATTTTGTTGTTGCTGTTGTTATTGTTTTTTTTTTTTTGCATTTGCTGCAAATCGAACAGAAACGTGGCACGCGTTTTTCCTCCATCCTCGAAATGTATATACATTTTTTTTTTATAATTTTCAAAGCATTGATTTTCATGCCGCCACAACTGCAATTATTTTATGGGAAAATTATACATAAAGATGAATGAGCGAAAACAGTTTCAGCCGCTTGTAATTTTTGCAGTAATTTAAAAATGCTTATAACGGGCCGCGTCCGCAGAAATGCAATAGTTACCCTAGTGAAGAAAAAATAAATTGAAATTGAAAACAAAAAAAAAACAACAACAAATAAAATGAAAACCAAAATGAAAGCCAGGATTAAAGGGGGCCAATAATTGCCAATGGCCTAGGCAGTTAGCAAATTTGGCAGGCAGTAAAGCTGCTTGCGCCATTTGCATTGCGTGTGCTGCAGGGGAGGGGTGGGGAGGGGAGGGGTGGGGAGGGGAGGGGTGGGGAGGGGAGGGGTGGGGAGGGGAGGGGTGGGGAGGGGAGGGGGGGTAGAAAATCAAAGAAAACTTTGTATCCACTGCCTCAGATTATTGCACCCTCACATCAAGCAAACACGAGAGAGAAAAGCAGTTCACATAAAAGCAGTTCGACTGGCCAGACCGCAACCAGGGGTAATTAGCGCTTGCCCAAGTGCCATGGTGTCATGTTCAATTAAGAGGTACTAAGTATGTTCAGGTTTGCAGGAATGCGATTTATTGAGAATGATATGGCATTGAGCAGTGGGCGACTTCCAAGCCAAAGCCAAGCCAAAGCCAAGCCAGAGCCAAGCCAGAGCCAACTGGTTCAATTCTCACTACAATCGGTCCAAAAGTTCGTGGATATAAAATATGATTGCGCTCAGGTATATCAAATTAAAAAGTGCATTAACATGTTCGAGAGACAAACTTAACGATCGTTAAGATTTCTTTGACTTAATCATGATATTTATATTTCCCACTGCAAAAATGGCGATTCTCGAAATCCACAATTAAAGCATTGAATACAACAAATTTAGATATTACCCTAACCTTAGCTCAGTGTTGCTTTTAAGGACATAGCCAAAATGAACCACCGCGCTCGATATGTAGGACAAATCGAGACTTAGTTGATTTTCGAATGTGTCTCAGTTATTTATAGAAGCACGCAGTAAATGCATTAACATGTTTTGGTCAAAGTCATAATGTTAATGGTACCAGCTACCCTTTTGGACTTGCATCTGGCATCTGCAAGAGGGGCGAATATGAGTTAAGATGCAGAAATTCCAATTGTACAGAGTGGCAGTTGTGGCGGCAGCAGAAGCTGACTTGCGAAACCAATGAAATAGTTTGAGCAAAACAAGTTAAAAGCCAAGTCCAATATTTTGACCCAAATGTGGTGGCCACGTCACGTACTTACCGTTCTGACCACAGCCTGGCCAAATAAAATGTGTGGACGTGTGGTTGTTATGGCCTCATATAAAAACAACAAGTAGATATATCTTTTAATTGACACTTGATTTGAAAAATTCAGTTGAAACTCTTTTGCAATGCGCTAAAACAAAAAATGAATACATCAAAAACTAATTCGGTGCAGTGTCGCACCGTCCAAGTGCCACAGCAGTAAACTGTGTGATCCGATTGAGATCGAGAGCAGGAAGCACCTGTATTGGTCGCGACTCGCGAATTGGTATATTGTTCCAGTTGAGCTACCGATTGCCCCAGTTAGCCCGGTTAGGTCTTTACAAGCAGCCTCCGACTCCAACTCATACTCACACTCATACTCATACCTAGACAGAGACTCAGCCTTAGCCTAAGACTCAGTCTCAGTCTCAGCCTCAGCCTCAGCTTCGGCTGCCAGCACACAAATCAATTTGGGTTATAAGTAACACTCGCTCACTAACGGTAACAGCATCACCAACCGGCAACTTGGTAACTTAGCCATTTGGCTCTTTAACTACTTGGCTACTTGGCTACTTGGCTACTTGGCTACCTGGCTACTCGGCCAGTCGGCTACTCGGCTACTCTGTCTCCTCCGCCCCCCTCTGTCTACCGGCTACCCGGCCATTGGCTGTCCCACTTGCCACCAGCAGCGCAAGAAGCACTTTCATTCACTGCGCACAGCAATTTCTGTTGCCATTTCAATAGCAGCCTGCGATTCGCAACAGGTTCGCACGCAGCCTGATTGCCCAAGATTCAATCTTTCACACATAGAATTGGAGACATGAATGTCTACAGATACACCAGGTATATGTGTGTGCGTGTGTATGTGTGTTATCTGATCTCTGATATCTGATGTCTGATGTCTGATATCTGATATATATATATATACACATATATACAAGGTGTATATAGGTGTGAACCCAAGGCACTAAGTAGACACTTGGTATCTAGACAATTTATTCATCTTTTGTGGTGCCTAAGTAGCGCCTAAGCCGGTTTTAAATCGTAATATACGATACATAAGTAGTTGAAGTCGAATTTTAATCATCACAGTTCAAGCACTTCTCTCGATAAGTACCTGAATTCCAGCCAATCATCAGTTGGCGAAGTGTTTCTTAATCGACAATCGACAATCGACGAATTCTATAAAATTAACAAGTAATGACACTTCTGATAAGACTTTCCGTCTCAAAAATACCCATATTCCAGTTTTGCGAGTGGCCAATTAACCAGAAAAATAAAAAAACTCAAATGAAAGCTGTTCCTTGGTAATTGACTGGCATATAGCCAGAATGCAAGGATAAAGATTTTCTAATCACTACCAATAAGATATTTACTTTCATGACTTCCACAGAAATCATCTGGAAGCCTGATTTTAGTTTACGATAGAAATTCAAAATTCTAAATTATTTATACAAAACGATATTCGGGCTTAATCCATTTTTCTTTTTTTTTTATTGGCCATACGAGTGTCAGCATAGACGGGGAAGTATTAGTAGGCCATCGAGATATAAAACAGAATCTGAAAACTCAACGACGAGTCGCTGGCTTCATATCGTATGCTCCAGATCTAAGACCGAATCAAGCTCGATGAAATTAAAATCGGTCTCCGAGAGAATTTTCAACTATGAGCGACTTTGTTGTTCTTGTTTGTATTGTTGTTGTTGTTCTTCTTGTTGTTGTGGTTGTTGTTATAGTCTTACTGTTATTTAGCATTTGGGATTTGTTGCCAACAGCTTTTAAACAAATATCACAAGATAATTTCACAAGACAAAGCTGAGATCGTTGTCCACCTGCTTTAGAACCTATAAATGGCTTTGTGTAGACGTTAATATCTATATATACACACACATACATATATATATCATATATATATATATTATTTTAGGAATCAAATAGTCGAAACTTGTTGGGTGACCACATTTGCATTTAAGAGTTATTTGACTTTATATTTTACTCTTGTTTTTTAAACCTAATATACAGATACCCTTATGAGATTTGCATGCAATTTCCAATGGAATGCTGATCAAATTAGTGCCAAAATTTTGACAGTAAATAATTACATAGATATGACGGTATGTACACCCATGTGTGTGTGTGTGTGTGTGTGCATGCAAATCTGAGATTGTTTACTCTCAAATTTTTGAAACTGTTGAATATTTCATTCAGCTTCTGTTGTTGTGATTGTTGCTGCTGGTGGTTTCATTGCTGTTGTTGTTGCTGCTGCTGTCAATGTTGCTGTTGTTGTTGTTGTTGCACATTAACTAACGTGCAAGAATTAATATCTAAATTAGATTGTTTTTCAAGGTTATATTCTTATGACTTGTGTGTACATGTCCGAGTGTTATTCTTGTGAACATTTCAATATTTTCAAGCCATTTGCAATAAGCTTTCGAGTTTTTTGATTATACAAACACATGCTGATTTAATTATAAATTACTTGTATATATATATATATACATATAATTTAGACTTATATATATATATATATATTTATGTCCCTATACATATATTTGACTGTATATATGAAATATCGGGCACACCCGTTGACTTTTATGTTAAGCAATTTACCAAAAATTATGCATAAGCTGACCTTTCAAATCCGTTGAGTTTTCGAATTTACAAAAAGAACCGAAAAGCGACTTAGAAGAACGTGCTATCTCGAAAATGAATTATAATTATAAAATATATTTTAAGTTTAATTTATGCTCTAAGCAATATCCATTTTATTTTTCAAAGTAAAGCGTAACAGCCGCAGATATGAGAAAATCAAAAGTTATAAAAAATTTAAAAAATCAAAAAAAAATGAAAATTCTAATAAATTTAAGAAATATATTAAATATAAGATATTAATAATTTTAATTAAATTTATAAAATTTATACAACTTTTAAAAATTTTGAAAATTCGAAAAGTTTTGAAACTCATAATATTTGTAATAATAAATAATAATAACAACAATATGCATTTATAATAATTATAGGAAAATGCCTGGAAAATGCGAATTGGATTAAATGCATTAAAGGCATAAAATGTATAAATTATGTGCATGTTCATTTTCCAGCATTTGGAAAACTCAGTTGTTTGCATATTTTTCTCCCACAATTTTTCACAATTGTTGTTGTACAACAATCCCCTTAAAGTGGTTCAGCTGCGCAATTGTCACGCATTCATTCCAAAAATTTATTTTTCTTGGCCCTCTTTTTATTTTTTTTTGGTTTTTTTTTTGTTTTTTTTTTTGTTTTTTGCTAATCATGTGAACATTTTGTGGGACCGCCACTACAATTTGCAAATGCGATTGTCTGCATACCGGATCTACAGATGTACGACTAATGCGAGAGTGCGATTAAATTACACTGACAAAAAAGAAGGCGCAACAAGTGTTAAGTAGATTTTTAAGCGGCACCTACGGTTAAAGCGCTCAAACCGGAAAGGCGAACGTTTAAAATAGCATATAAAAAGCTGTTACTTTTTTTATATCCCAATGTATCTGTATGTGTATATGCATCTGTATCTGTATTCACACCTGTATTTGTATCTGTATCTGTATTTGTGTCCGAATCTGTATCTGTATCTGTATCTGCATTTATATCTGAATCTGTACCTGTATCTGCATCTGCATCTGTATCTGTATGTGTATATGTATCTGTATCTGTATCTGTATCTGTATCTGTATCTGTATCTGAATCTGTATTTGTATCTGTATTTGTATCTGTATCCGAATCTGTATCTGCATCTGTATCTGTATGTGTATCTGTATCTGCATCTGTATCTGCATCTGTATCTGTATCTGTAAATGTATCTGTATCTGTATCTGTATCTGTATCTGTATCCGTATCTGCATCTGTATCTGTATCTGTATCTGTATCTGTATCCACACCTGTATTTGTATCTGTATCTGTATTTGTGTCCGAATCTGTATCTGTATCTACTTCTGTATTTGTATCTGTATCTGAATATGTATCTGTATCTGTATCTGTATCTGTATATGTATCTGTATCTGTATCTGTATCTGTAAATGTATCTGTATCTGTATCTGTATCTGTATCTGTATCTGTATCTGTATCTGTATCTGTAAATGTATCTGTATCTGTATCTGTATCTGTATCTGCATCTGTATGTGTATCTGTACATGTATCTGTATCTTTATCTGCATCTGTATCTGAATATGTTTTTGTATCTGTGTTGACAAATACGAGAAGTGTCATTTCCCTTTCCATTTTAAATGGTCTCGCTGGGCCGCCATTGTATACGTCATATGTCCAACTGGGAATTAAAGCTACCTGAATGATTGCTTTCAAAATTCAAACATTTAAAGTATCTTTTGATTTCCACTGTCAGCTTGTTGATTTTGAAAGGGTATTTGCCTGTCATAGACAAGCCTGCCTGCCACTGCGTCAGCACAAAAGCCCCATTCTCCAAGTTGTTCCAACTTCCTGGTCACGCTGGTCATGCTGCTGTCTGTTCGCGTACCTCGGGCGAAATTCGGTGATACCGTGATTTTTATTGCACTTTATTCGCAGCCACAACGAAGTTTGTGCGAATTTGGGTTTAGCTGGAAGCTGAGTCAAACGTCAAAGAACCAGATACCCCATTAAACAACTCAATTTTCCTATATTAATTATTCCATAAACCGCGAATCAAGGTTCATGTCCTCATTGCTCAAATCGTGCAAATCTATAAACTAATAACTTCTTGGACTTGGGAAATAATTAGAGACATGACCGACTTACCATTTACGAGCAGATGGACCCAGCATTTTGATTAACTGAATACAAATACAGGCTGAATTGAGGCTAAAAGCATTTTCCGTTGTAATTGACAAGATTTTAGCCTTAAAAGTAGTTTCGATGAATTTCTAAAGTCTTGCGTAACGTTTTTATTGGCATACTTCAAGAAGCTTATTAGCCGTGGTCTTTATTTTTTTACGGCTTTTTTTTTGTTTGTGTGTGTGTGTGTGTGTGTGTGTGTGTGTAACACTGTACATTTGAAACGAGCTGATGGGGAGGGAGAGATAAATGAAAGTTTGTTACTTTCAAAACTAATGGCTGTATGTAGGAAAGTTAATCCTTATAGGCATTGTGTGTATGTTAATGTCTGTGGGGTATACACACAATACTTTACCTAACTTTTCAATGCTTCTCTTCTCTTCTCTACTCGTCTATCACACGTGAAAGTTGAGATCTCCAAAGTTGCAATGCCAGTTAATAGGCTAAGAGCGAACGACTCACACTCGACAGACACACTTTTGGTGATTGCAAAAGTGGCAGTTGGTGGAAAGGTTGGTTTAACGGTTTTTCAAAACCGATTCACATAAGAATTTCAAGCTGAGTTTGATGCAGAGATCTGGCCTATAGTTAAGCGAACATTTATTGAAATGAAAAAGAAATAAAAATTGAAATAAAATCGCATCGCGCAGCAAACGCGCTGTGGTTTTAAGATTTGTTTGGCTTCCAGGGAAGTTTGAGGTTTTAGTTCAGTGACACAGAAATTCGCAGCATTCCTTTTTTCAATGGGAAGCCAAATTTGTTGGTAATTCAATTAAGGTTAATACAAATTCCTTTCAATAGAATTTTAATTATTTTTCTTGGGTTAATGAACAGGTTAAATTTTTAATCGCATGCAATATTATTTGCACCACTGTGCGCATAGTAAGAATTGGCCATAATGCATTTGCGGGCTAAATTGTGATTACGTTTACGCTGAAGCTGGGCTCAGGTTGAATTTGCTTTGCCTCGTTGAATGAAGCCAAATCTAATGTTGAGTCTCAGTCTCAGTCGGAGTCTCAGTCGGAGTCTGAGTCGGATTCAGAGTCGGAGTTTGAATCTAAATCTGAATGGCCAGCTCAACAGCCTGCGGTCGAGTTTATAGACGGAGTTCATTTGCAACAAAGTTTTGGCCAACACAAACATTACTTGCCGCTGTCGCTTTTTACTCCAACAAGTTTTCTGTTCCATTTTGTCTATATTGCTGCATTCAGCCTACATACTTATACTTATACCACTCTATGTGTGTGTGTGTGTGTGTGTGTGAGTTTTACTATTTTTTTATTTGTATGTAGTTATGTACACGTTAACTAGTTTCTGTCGTGTTTTGCAGACTGTTTGGACTCGACCGCCGCTGCTGCATTGTATTTGACCCAAATTATTTATGTTGCCGAGAATTAAGTGCAGCTTGACACATGAAGCTGTCACTGGAATGGACGCTCTTCTCCAATTCTCAGCAGCTGAATGGATCGTTAGGCAGGTGAAATGCAAGCTCAGGTATCTCAGGGATTGTGGAGAGAGGTAAAAGGTAAAAGGGGCAGCCCTTTCTCTCTTATCATCAAATGGTCAACAAGCAAAAAAAAAAAAAAAAAGTCAAATCGCCTGATAGTCAAAATGAAAAGGAAAATTAAAATGAAAATGAAATTGAAATTGTCATAAACGCTGGCCGTTTATCATTTGCTCGGACAGGTATCAAGGCTATTGCGGTTTTGGCTACTTTGGGGCTTTTATGGGCTGCTGTTTCGCAACATTAGCTGAGTTTGCTTGACGCAATTTATTAGCTAGATTTAAAGCACAAGGGTATTGCCTCATCAAGCTCAGCAGCAACGCCACCGCCACCGGCACCAGCACCGTCACCGTCACCGGCAGGGTTAGGGGCAGCGGCAGAGGTAGCGGCTGCGACAGGGGCAGGGACAGACAAAGGCGACATCGAGACAAAAAGACAGACATTCGCAAAGATTGCGATTGATTTTTGCAAGAAATTCGCAAATGGTTTGCAATGCTAATTAAATCGCCTCTGACAGGCATACATAAAATGTGTAAATATGTTTATATATGTGTTTATAAATGAATGTGATAACCTATCTGTTAATGTGTGCCATATGTATACATATATATATCTCCATATATCACTATATATATATATACATATATATGTTTATAAATTTTGGTGTTGTATAAGCAAAGATGTGCAAAGATGTGCGTGAAGCCCTAAAAGGAATAGAGAATTTGCGCGATTTTGACCCAGTTTCCTTAACCCACGCAAGACTTCGCATTTGTTGGTAACAACAATTGGCAAAAACCTAATATATGCATCTGGCGATCATTAATGTGTTTTCACTTTTATTTGTATTTTTCTTGCCTCTCATGTCCAACATCTGGGTTATCCATTGTTTATGTGATAAATAAAATATATATATCGATATGGTATATAAATGTGTGTGTATGCATTATGCATGCATGCGCCATATATGCAGACACACAAAGCGCCATAGATAATGAGATTTGCAACTCGACGAGGCGCACAGATGCGTGTGTGTGAGACCCAAGAAGTGATCGTCGAACGTGGAGGGTCGTTCCGGCAATCGATTGATTTAATATATATATATATATATCTATACATATATAGTATAGTTCAATGATGAATTCTTGGCATTGTCGGCGAGTTAATAAAATAATAAAAATCGATCTTAACAACATATTTATGTTCATGCAGCCGGTTACTATATACATCATAAAGATGTGTCTGTGTGTATGTGTGTGTGTGTATGTGTGCATATGCATTGTGTCGCAAGCGTTGCAAAAACAAAAAAATTAAAAAAAAAAAAAAAAACCCAAAATCCGAACGTGACATTTGCTCGCTGCCTCTGCGCCAAAGTAATATATGTATCTCAGAGTTAGAGCCCAGATACAGATTGTGTTTGCAACGGGTTCAACGGGTTTGCTATTGGAATTTGAATTTGGCAAATATGCACACATACACACCGACAAACATGTGCATAAATAAATGAGCACACACTAAGGCACCCCAATCCCCAACTTGGGAGCTGACTTATATATCGATCAAGTCGCAGGCCCCCACACAAGCCTCCTTAAAACAAGTAACACACATCCAAAATGTGTACTAGGTCATTTCAAATTATATGTGTATATAGGTTAAATTTTAAAAGAAGTTACTGTTATTGTAACTAAATTGTTAATTTAAACTACTAAAGGGCATTAATAAATAACATCAAGATGCTAGCGCGCAACTCCTTCCTTTGAGGCGAAGAAACACCTGTCAACATTTTTATAACTTGGCTAGTGCTTTGAAATCAAAAAATGGCCAAAATGCATGATTGAACTTTTCTTTAAACAAAAACCAAAATTCATAAATGTTTTGATTTTTCAAAAAACAAAATTCATAAGTGTTTCGATTTTACATAAGCATCGATAATATCGATAATAATTCCCATCGATTTCCGAGCAATTTGGGACTGAGAGATAGTTAGGGAATGATTTGCCAACATTTTTGGGCCTCATGCAACTTCCTACTTCATGAGGCCTAGCCATATATTCCGGATACCTATATACACAAATGTCGGTGAATAACTCGGTGAATAGCTGCTGAATATGTAGGTAGCTACTAGCTAGGTATGTTTATGTGTGTCGCCATACAGGAAATTTGAGTAAATTGCCGCTGCGATTGTAGTTCGATTTTTATTTTATAATAATTACACCCATATTAAGTTCAGCTCTGGTTGGGTTTTCTTTCTTTGTTGTTATTGTTACTATTATTGTTGTTGTAGTTGTTGTTGTTGTTGTTGCTTATTTTCATTTACTTTGGCATCAAAGCCAATTTTGACAAAACATGTGCAGTCTCGCTGCCGCCGTCACAGTCGTCGTCACCATCGAAGTCAACTGCAGTTTGATTTTTGGGGTGTGGCCACAGCAGCAACAAAAGGCCCAGTTACTTATAGCCCGGTTTTATAAACATAAAACCGCAACTCATACATATACATAAATGCAAGTACTTATATAGAAATAAATATATTTCTATATACATTTGATACCTATATATTTTTATGTAAATCTGAACAGACAGAAGATATGCTAAGTTGTATAAATCAAATTAATTCATTCTAAAAATGCGACTTTTCAATCAATTCTATTTTATGCATTTTTCTAATCAGCCAATCTATTTAAATTCAGCTAAAATCTATAAAAACAAATAATGAATCTGGTTGCTTATTTATGCATCCATATAAACATATATGCATACATACATACATATGTCAAATGGCCATAGAGCTCCCAAACATATTGTCATATATAGACTTAAGTGCACTCTAAATTCCCATTCCCGTTTATGATCTAATTTCGATTACGTATTCACGTACATTCAAATCGGGCATGTTTGCTATAAGAAAAAACAACTTTTTAAAACTACAAGCAGCTTGCATTTTCCTTTCCATCAAAAAGTCAAAATTTAGATCGGTGGGTAGTAATTACTTACAGGTCCGTCAACACTTATGGTGGATAGACTTTTGCATACCATTCGACGGATGTCAAATTGCACCAATGCATCAGCTCTTTTGAGAATTACACACATACACAGACACATACCGCAATCCTACACGTCTGTCATATTCGCGCCTGTGTGCGTAGGGAATTACTGATTTTCCTTGCAGCTATTACAGAAATCGATGAGTTGCGAAAGCGTCTCATTTGCATTTTTAATCGCGTCTCAAAATCTACTATCTTTTAGCTTGTAATTAAACTGTAAACATTTTTTGAATTAATTAAAAAGTGTCTAATTAGCCCGAAGCTACCGAAGGATCACTTAAGTGGCTGTCCTATGGCTTCTTAATAAGACTTTCCACATGACACGAGCGAACGGTTCCAACATGTGTGAAATCCCTCTAGATGTGGCGTAATAAAAAACATAGTAAAAATTACATAACGCCTTAACTTATGGTCATACGTACTTGTTAGCATGTAACTAGTGCAATTTGTGGTTACTTTTATTAACGGTTATGCAAACGCACAGAAAACCATCCTAATCCATGCCCAAAAGTCGTATGTTGCACGGTTTTACCTAACGCTGATTATTATGATCTATTTGTTCCTAATTATTGTGTAAGTCCCCCCTAAAAGTAAGATATTTACTACACTTCGATCACCTTGGGCGTATCTCAGATGTCGACAAGTTCAGACAATGCGGCCGGGACTCACTGAGATAGCCTTGTCTCTGGGATAATTTGGTAGGGGATCGTGTCTATGGCAATCATGATTAAAGCTGACAGTCTTTTGAAGTGTTTATCGTTTGAATAAATGTTTTTTCCCCCGAATTGCATGGATACTACATGTAAACACATAGCTGGTAGCCACTGTAGATTGCTAACGGCAATTGCATTAATTTAATCGTACAATAAATCCATTTCTCTGTCTCTCTCTCTTTTTTTACTGTAAGACATGCGAATGTCAAGTTTGAGTGTACACATCTACACATGCCCACATCTACACACACACACACACACATGCACACATAAACATAATTACTTGTGTGTATGTGTATATTCGAAATTCGTTTCGCTGGATACCCTCAATATTGCAGCCAGCTTGGAGTCCGTGCACAAGCAGATCGGTTATATGAACAGACCCAACAAATTTATATATACCTCTGTTATATATGCGATATATGAAAGTGTTAATTCAATATATCAGATATGAAAGAGGCCACAGCCACAATATTTGCATTCGCATAGATTATATATATACATATAGATACTAAAATTTGGCATCAGGTGTTATATAACTTGATTGGGGCTATCGAAGAGGCACGATTATGATCGGATTTTATGTTCATTATAGAGTAGGATATGTTCGGTGTCAGCTTTCTATTATTTTGTAATTACTCTTTTCCACATTTTCAAGTGTTTTTATTTTTTTGAATTTCTTTGCTACACTTTACAGATACATGTACACACACGCATAAGATTCCTGTTTCGGTGAACTTTGCCACAAAATTCGTCTCAGTCTCGAATCATTTCGTTGTACAGACCAAATGGAAAGCGGAGGGGGTTAAAACAATGGCTATAGTATAAATCGTGTTATTGACACTTTTAGAGTACGTGTTAGTTGTCGTTGGACAACTAATAACTAGTTATGCTCGTTATATAGCATATAATATGGGTGTATAAACATGCACACACACACGCACACACATTCATACGTATCCGTTTGCATATCGCGTATACGCCGCATTTGTTTTTCTCAGCGTAAAAATGAAAGTGCTCCTCGGACCGTGCACAAGGCCACGACGCCTTGTTGATTAATTTAAATGAAGTTGAAAATTTTCGCTCATTTTTATTGTCTTAACGGATCCCAATTAGAGGTTATCTTAAGAACAGATAATCAAAGCTTAATCAAATTTAAATTTTGGGTGGGACGAGCTTCAACTTTGTTACAAAACCACAACGAACCAATATGAAGACAGAGGAGCGCTATAAAATGTTTTGTTTGGAAGCTAATTTTGATCATTAATCGTGAATGGCTTGAGGACATGAGTGTTTAACAATTAATCAATCAATAGTTATAACTGAATTTATTTATATGGTTCGTATTAACAAGCTATTACTTCCTAATGTTGTCGCCTATGACATCTGATTTATGACCCACTGTATATATTATATACCAGATTTATATATAAATATATATTTATTTAAATTAACAGTATATATTTAAAGTTTGAATCTGCAAGCGATGTTACCAAAAATGAAGACTTCGACATTAAAAGATTGTGTCAGGGGTGATGATCGTAAAATAATCCAGATATTAATACGTACATTGCTTTTGCTGTGGACTGCCGACTCGTACTGACTGTACCACTGATAAATCCGAGAGTATTGCAATGAGAGCAACAAGTGCAATAAAGTGTTTTAATCCGTTTTGCGACATGGTCAACTTGGCTAATATATTGAACTATATATATTTAAATATATATTTAAAGAATATTTGATTGGTTTTCTTCACTGCGCACTATGGGATTTAAACCCAATTAAAAATTGCTAGGACTAGTTCTTCGGACCGAAAGGATAAATACTTTTGTGTTACAAGCTTCGTAGTGCAATGTTTCTCATGCGTGCAAATGCCCAAAGGGCTCGATATTTTGACTATATTAAGCGGTCAGGTAAATCTGAACGATCACCTATCGCAATTGCACATATACGAGACGAATTCAAGCTGCTGCACAGCGTTTCGAAGCACGCGCACCGCGTTTAAGCACTAAACTGAACCACTAGGCGAGCCCGTATGACTATATAAAATCTTTCCAACGTGAACCACAAGTCAAGTCACTGCAAGCGGTCTCTGCCAAGCTTACGAGCTAACGGGGAATGGCTTAATGAATCACGCGATGGCATAAAGAGCGCAAGAAGTTGCTGCAGCCGAAGTCTCGGTTCCGTCGTAGCTTGAAGTTGAAGCTTAAACTGAAGCTGAAGCTGAAGCTCGGATTTGAGCTTATAGAAAGCTTTTGAAAGCACGAACTCGCATGCAGAGAAACACGTCAAAGAGAAATGTAACGTAACGCCAGCGTTTTACAGAGATGTTGTGTTAAGGTTATGGCAGCTATGTACTTAGAGGATTATTTGATTAAAGTGAAGGTTTTAATTTCAAAGATATTGAAAAAATAATTAATTTAAATATTTACCAACTAAGATAAAAACAGGCTTGTGTATGCAAATGATATGCATGTGCAATTCTGCACACAAGCACCTATGCCACTGCCATTCGAATATCGTTTACGATTTCCCAAGGCTAAGCAAAGCCTTTGGCCGCTTAGGAAAGTTGCTTTGCTTAAACTCACGTAGGTAAGCAAGTAAATTGTATATACACCGAATATCGTACCTTGCTCTGCCACATACAGACGAATATATAAATTAGTCCACACCTGATAGACGCCCTTTAACATTGAAAATGCAGGCGAGGTTTATCCACACATTAATTGATTTATAATAATATTTCACTACACCGTTTTATAATATGACAGGCACGAATGGAATTTGTTGGATTGACAGCTTTATTCGCAAATCATATAGCTCCCAAATGTGTAAAAAAGTAAAAGTGAATTTAAATGGGCAAATGTTTTTACGTCTATTTGTATATGCTTTAAGCCGAAAATTAAAAATCTATTATTACTGCTCAGCGGGTACTTTTGAAACTTGTCGACTTCGGTTTCCACTAATTATATTGTTTTAAGAATTTCCGCTAAAAAGCCTAGTGTTTAACCGCATACATACATACATATATATATAGATATATATATAGATATATATTTACTTAATCGGAGAAACAGACACTCACGTTTGTAGTTTGGTGTTTGTCATTTCCCACTCCCAATCCACTTAATCGGTAGTTCACCCCACAGCAGATCTGCTCCAGCGCTGGCTGTCAGTCACATGTGAAATGTGGTCTTAAAATTTCATTTGGCTTGAGGTGCATGTGTGTATATACACACAAAAGTGCATGTGTGTGCGGCTGCAACAGTCGGCTGATCAAGGTTAGACAAGGTCAACATCGGAGTAGATGCGGTTGGAGAAATTTAGCCTAATGGTAAGTATAAATTCAGAGACTTACCGGTATCTCGTATCTTAGTAGGTGTTTTATGGATGTCAAGTCTACTTTTTCGTTGACGCTCCTCCCCAAGTGTGCCATGAGATTCGCCTCGGATGACTCATTTGTACATAAATATTTTTTTTTCGTAAAAGCACTGTCTATAGAACCCACCGCACACACTCACGCTTGGGCCTACACTCGCCGGTGGTACTGCCCTCCCGTATGTAACCCTCGACACAAACGCAACCACGCTGACAAGTGTTGGGCTTGCACCTTCGTCTATACCAAAAAGACATGCAAAACTTGGGACATGCTGGGACGCATTCTACCATCACTTCGTTCTCCTTGCACACTATAATTTTGGACACTGGGTACATACAATGCATTTCAGCCTTAAAGTAAAGTCTACTCACCGCCTAGGAAATTGTATAAGTGATCTGTGGCAGTTCCCAAAAATATAATCAGCAGCCCCACCTTAAGGCCCAGGTGATATTTAAAAGTTGCAGGTCCCATATGCACGTGTTGTTAACTGTTTTTGAAATGTTTCCTATAGTTAAAGCAATGTGAGTATAATCAATCTCTAAAGTGTTAGTTTCCGTTCACAATTCGTTAGGGCAAATTTCAATTTTCCATAGCTACTCAGCCAAATAAAATATACGAATAGTTTAACTAACAAGATGAAAGCACTTAATACAGCTCAAAATTAATTTAAACCTATAATTTTGATTTTGAAAAAATGTATCTCATTTTGTAGCAGAAAATATACATAATCGTATTATTTGCTTTATAAGTGAGAATAATTTGCATAGTTTTTTTGAAATAAAAAATGAATACTACTTATTCATTTCATTCGTACAGGGTTGGGCACATTCTGTTTAACCATCTAAGAGGTAAAGTAGCGGATTTTAAAAAGTATTTTGATTGTCATAAAGTTTGCTATAAACGGATACGTATGGATGTATGGGAATGAAGGTACAATCAAATACAGATACATAAATACATTAACAGTGAAAAACCTGCCCACAATTAAAATACCTTCACTTTCGGTTTCATTATGCTTGCCAAATAAAAGATCTTTATCTGCGTAAAATAGAAACTGGAATAAATAAGAGAATTTGTTTTTTTTTTTAATTTTATTTTTTTTTTTTTTTTGCTTTATTTAGTGGCCAAACACCTCCGCCCAAATGTGGCTCAAGAAAAACAAAAGGCTTACAAATTTATTGGCTTTGTTGCGAAAATAAAAAATAGAAAAAAAAACAAAACAAGGAAAAAAAAGCTACCAAAAATTGCTCTTAAACAGAAACTGTGAATCACGATTTTATGCAAAATTCAAAGCTTCGGATTGGCTCTACCCCCCAACGATTACTGCCAACCCAAGTAATGGCCGCATTAGTTGCCAACTTGTTGAATTAGCTACATTTACTTAAAGTTAGTCAAATTTTCAAATTTTCAAATTTTCGAAGCTTGCAAATTATGACGTTCCACGCGATACGAGGCCCAAAGCTATTGAACTGCCCTCGGTGGGTCAGTACAATTGCTCTAACCTTTAACCCGATCGAATAAAATAATTTATCATATTCATATGAATTCACATTCACATGAATACATTATTATGCCTCATTTCATACAAAGTCAGGTAGAATGTCATTGGCAATGCTTCGATACACAAGAAACAAAGTTTGAAGAATTTCCTTTCGAAATAAATGGTCGATCATGTAATGGGTAGCAGTCATTAATAAATATAATTTATTTTTTTTTTTTTTGTTATAATTTTGTTTATTTTTTATTTTTTTTTTGTTGTGTTTTTTTTTTTTTATAATTTTCCGCTATAAGACAACAATGGTAAAGATTTTGATATTAATCGAAACTCCCCCCCATTGACGGTACAAGCCCATTTTTGATCTCCCATTGCGTGATAGTTGAATATCTCGCTAGGATTGTGCGTTCTTCATAACTGTAGTACGTGGATTTGTATCAATTTTTGGATAAATTGTTAGTTCATTGAATTGGTCTAAAGGCGGCACTTTCAATTAATTCATTTCATAAGCATGCGTAACGTTTCCCTATTTGGATATTAGCGGTATAATTAACGGCGATCTTGTCAAGGCCGCCGAAGGCAATTCGATAACTAAAACAGTTCAAGTATCGAATCTGTGGAAACGTCACGCAGTGGCCAAACCCCCAACTACCACCACATCCAAATCGATTTTAAATTGCTTTGCCTGTTTCCAATTGGTATTGCAAAATGTGGAAGTGCTGCTTTGTCGCCGCATTTTCCCGCCTCGAATTGCGGTGCGGATCAAAGTCAATTAAAACAAGAAAGAATTACTTTTACCCGCAATACCGAATATAAAATACCCTTGCAAAAAACTGTCCAACTAAAACTCTGATAATCGCAGAAAAATGAATAAATAAATATTACTAAATTATTCACTATGAAGCGGTCAATTATAGCCAAATGTTTCATCTTATGCTTATGCATAGTTATATAAACCATAGATGGAAGCCACTCAGTTAATAAAATACAATGAAGATGGATATCTGACCCTGACCAAAGTATTGTCAACCACAAAAATTGGTGTTAAGTTCACAATCATCAAATTCGCCACTTATGAAAATCTAATTTATGACCGGCATATGATATAGTTTTGCGATTTGGCAAACGAGCAGCAGATATTTGCACAAAAAATCATTAAAATAACTTCCAACTTTCAAAATTAAAAAAACAGTTCAAAACAGAAAGGCAGATAGGTTAACCGAGATTAGCAGTATATATA
Source organism: Zaprionus lineosus (assembly GCA_035044505.1). Lineage (NCBI taxonomy): Eukaryota > Metazoa > Arthropoda > Insecta > Diptera > Drosophilidae > Zaprionus > Zaprionus lineosus. The sequence continues at coordinate 22,900 of JAWNNX010000049.1, forward strand.
AATATATATACTAAATTATATCTTAAGTCTCATCGAGTTACATTTTGATTGACCAATGGGTGAGACTCTCTGCGAACGCATAGAAGTTCTTAAAACTTAGTTGAAGCTATTAATATTTGATTGTTGCGGAAATAAATAAGTTTAAATTGCCTCGATTTACATTTTGCAATACACGACATACGATACACGATATACGATATACGATATTCGACAACTCAATTCCTTCCATTCATATTAACCCGCTTGTTCGTCCCCGATGGGTACCAGTTGCAAATTGCTGCTAGTCTTCTGTTTATTTTACTCTTGGAATATATATATATATTTTTTGTATCTGTTGTATATTTTTTTTTAAAAATAATTTTAATAATGGTTCATAAGATTCAAATACAAAACACTATCTTTGAGCCATGTCCAGCTGTGTGTTTAAATATTAGACTTGGATGTACTGATGGTCAACTTTGTACTGAACTCAATTTAATCCAAAACTTAACCTAAAATGACAAAAGCATTTTTGATATGATTATTAAACTGACGTTTTTAACTTTTTAAAAATTATAAATTTAAGAAGCAGGTGTTACCAATAGAAGCAAAGCCTTCAATCAGTTATAAAGGTTAATCTTATGGGGAGTGGGCACAAGAAGTAAACAAATACGGCTTAAGGGTAAACAAATAGTATTAAGGTGAGTATTTAAAAAAAAATAATTACCTGTCATCACTTGCATAAACTCTGCATGTGTTTAAAGAAAAAAAATATTATTTAAAATAATTGTATACAAATTGCTTGTAATGCAATTAAACTTACCATCAAAATCAACAGTTCCGGAACCGTCAGCGTCGATTTCCTCAATGATCATGTCCAGCTCTTGGCTAGAGAGTTTGTCGTCAAGTTCGTGAAGAATTCCCCGCAGAGTGGCAACTGTTAGGTAGCCCTTGCCCTCCTTGTCGTATACACGGAATGCCTCCTTTAGTTCGCTCTGGAGCGCTCCAACATCCTCCTCGACCTCAATGAAACGAGCCGCAAGCTTGCAAAATTGATTGAAGTTCAGTTTACCAGATGAGCCCTTGTCCACCTCCTTAATGAGATTCTTCACTGCTGGTGGCTCGAGCTTTTGACCCAAAATTTCAAGTATACTAGATACATCGGAGTGATCAATGGATCCCGTTCCATCATTATCGAACGCCTTAAAGGCGTTGCGAAGAACTGCGAAGAGAGCGAAAGATTAGCGAACAATCACGATGACAAACGATCGGCATAGCTACTTCTCAATTGATCTTTGTCGTACTCCCCTTCGGCCTGCAAAGAAAGATTAATTAAGAGCGAATTCCTCTTGCTTACATTTGCTTACGTCGTTGTCTTGCACAAAAATTCTTGTATGTTCTCAAAATAGGATTTCCTAGCATTAATTTGATTGCCAATTAGCCAATACATTGCAATTGACCTACTCTCTGCGACAAAATATCAGACGGAATGGAAAAATTGAAAGAAAAGTGTCTCTTTGCTTCATTAGGGATAGAACCGTAGGTGCGTAAAAATACTTACATGGCAAGGAATATGTAGGTACGTATATAGGTTTATATACCCTACAAATGCCCTCTACTATGCAAAATACTTTTCAATTACAACCAAGGCCAAAAATTGGTCGAAATCAACAATTAAATTGATTTATATGCAAAGCTACATTTGTGCACTCACCGACATTTCGGATCTTAATTATGTAAAGAACTCACCATAATGTAAAAATTGGTAGTAGAAAGAGGAAAGAGAAGAGAAGAGAAGTCCAATCTAATCAGTCAATTAAATTAGATCAGGAATAATTCAAATATATTCCGGGATAAAATTTTCAAAAATTATAATATTCACCAAAGATTGATTTGTACTAATTTGAGAATTAGCTTTCGATCAGATCGAGTTGGCGCCAACGTCTAAACCGTTCGATGTCTGTACGCCGTATATAAACGACGGCAACGGAAAATGTCACCTCGGCACGGGATATCAACGACGACCCGTGCAAAACTTACAGCAACTTGTAAAATAAATGCCAAATGCTTGTCGTCAGCGCCAATCGATGGTACAGATCGTACTATGCCTTACGCACGATCCCATCCGACGGATCACTGAGCATTACTGAAGAGGCTGTCGGCTTTCATGCAAAACAAAAAAGAAGACGAAATCATTTAACGCTTACAAGGAAAGGACATTTTCTTAGGTTATATAACATTTGTTAAATATAAAACATACTTTACGCGGTAAAGTTATTAATTATTATATATTCTATAAATAATATATGTTATCTAAAAATGACAGCTAGATCTAAGCTTAAGTTGAATAATTTATTATCAATGCCTCAAGCAAGCATATTCGTTTGGTTCAGTCTTAACAACATTTCTTTTTATAAAAAAATTGCTATTTAAATTTAAAGTTTTGTCGCCTATCTACAATATTTTTTTTTAAATAATTGACTAACGAAACAGTTTGCCAGATCTTGGCAATCGATATACATCGCAAATAATCTTTAATCCCAAAAGCAGGCAACTAAAAAGTAAAATACAAATCCCCCTAAAGTATGCTACGAAATATTTACGCTAGAGAAACCTGCACTACCTTCAAAGTAAAACGTTTATTTCAGCACGTAAAAAGAATATTTAATAGTTTTTAAATTATGTACAGCATTCAAAACATTTAAAAGTAGATTTTAAAAACATTTTAAATTTAAAAATTATTTTTCCCAATATTCTACTTATTATACTTATATACTTATTATAGTTAGGAAACCATTGACCTTAGACTTTTTTAAAGTACTTGAAGCATCTCTTAAATTAAATAATACATAAAAAATATAAAATAAAAAACATTAAATATAAAATAATTTTCAACAACGTATTATATGTATTATACGTGAAATATATATATATGTATATACATATATAATATTAAATAGTTAATAGTTTCTTACGTAATATATACAAATATAATATATATAAAGTATATATATGTAATTATATATATATATATATATATATATATATATATATATATATATATATATGTTAATTTACACATATATTTTGTTTTATAATATATTGTATATATATATATATATATATATATACATTTATATATATTGCGTAAGAAACTATTCGCAACATCGACCCTTTATGTAAGTGAACTGCCAAATGAAGGCATTAGCAACTTTTATGTTGTGTTTTTATCCACTCCAATTAAATAATAATAAAGCATCTAAGTAATTTAATAAAACTACTGAAAAGATTTACATTTGGAATGTATCAAGGCTATGGTATTCCATATGCAAATAACGTTTATTTTAAACTTGAGATTTATTGCCCAGCTTACCCTCAAATTGACAAATTAAATGTTTGTTTTTCAGATATTAATACAAATTTAAATTAATTTTATGTATAATAAAAATTGACATTGATTTATATTACTTTTTAAAATACTGTAGTCCACTATATTTATTGGTTTTTAATTTGGATTTCAGAAACATTGACAATTCCTCATAGTCTCATAGAAGGCAGCTGGTAGTTGGTCAATTAATGCGCTAATCAATCAATTATTTAATCATCACCGCCAGTCATAACTTCCATAAATTCTAATTAAAAGATAAAAAATTAATATTTAATATTATTTTTGAAATATTTGAAAGAAAATTTGCTTACCATCAAAGTCCACAGTGCCAGAGCCATCAGAATCAATTTCCTCAATCATCATGTCCAAATCATCATTTGTCAACTTGTCATCCAATTCGCGAAGAATTTCTCGCAGGACACCGGTGGTAATGTATCCGTTACCTTCCTTGTCGTACAACCGGAAGGCCTCCTTCAGTTCGGCCATCATTGCCTCGGCATCCTCCTCAACAAGGAAGCGGGCTGCCAATGTCGTAAACTCCTCGAACTCAATCTGTCCAGAGCCATCCTCATCCACCTCAGCAATAATCTCCGCTAATGTCGCATCGTCCAGCTGATGACCCAACATGCTAAGGATGGTGCCCACCATGGCGGTGTTGATGTAACCATTTTTCTCTGGATCGAATGCATTAAATGCATTGCGAAGCACTGCGCGAAGTAAGATAAAATTAGATCTACTCCGAATTGCAATTTGTCGTATTACTTACGTGCAATTTGTTCTTTTCCTAGTTCGTCCTGCAAGAAATTAGACACAAAAAAGAAAAGTAAATTATTATATAATTTGTATTCCATCTTTATGCAATTTTAAATTTAACATAGCCTTAGTTTTTAGATCATTTTTCAGACTTCTTCACCAAATCCTTTAAACTCATTGACACACATCATTTATCCTGCAGATGCCTCTTACTATCAAATTGTATTCAATTGTCTGTTATTCACGTTACTTACATAACAGAAAGATTTTACTTTAATAATCACAAATTTTTAACCTCTACAAATAATCCAAATCGAGGACATTTGTATGCCGAAATTTATCCTACTGCAGTTTTTTCTCAACTCTCTCTCATTTTTTATTTTCTCATTTTTCATTTAACGATTTTAACGATTTTTATTTTTGCGCTGCTTTAAATATTTTTTAGAAACTTACACTCATGATCACAGACTATTTAATTATCGGATGAACAGGTAATCCAGCAACAAGAATAAGTCTCTCGACGATTGATAAGGATAACTGAGGTGTATAGAATATTTATTAGTTGCTCGAGAGATAAGCGCAATTGTCGTACTGCGATTGGGATGCGTTAAGGATGAATATTTAGCAGAGGCTAAGAATTATGAGCTCAAAGGTATTATCCACTGCTGTCACGACATAAACAAGCACGTGCCACTGGCTCTGCTGCAACCAAACTGTCACTGCAACAAACAAAAAAACCTCCTGCTGTTTCTGCTTTCTGCTTTCTGTGGATATAATAGATTTTTGCCAGATATTTTCTGCACTGAGGTGGCAACCCCGCCGGACGTCTACCTAAGCAATGCAGGTGATACAAAGCAACAGGCAGCACTTGTGGGCTACCTATAGCCCGTTGCTCGTTTCATCCGCATCGCTGGGAGAAAAAACAACACAAATTATATGTCGACCATATTTTTTGTTTGTCATTGCACTTTTGTGCATCTCTTAGATCTCCCGTTCCTACAATGTACCCTCAGAATTTTCATAAATCTGCAATTTTATTTATAACATGTTTATAAATACATAAAGTGCATGCCAGTGGAGGAGGCTTGCAGGCGAGTTTCAGTTTGGCATTCAAAACACTTTTGTCACTTTATAGCACACGTTTGCAAATTTCCCAGAATATTCTTATAGACACCCAACAATCATATTATTGCCCGTTGCGCCCTTACGCGGACGCAGCCATAGGCTTTTCATTCATCTAATTGGAAATTCTGCTTAACAAAACGTTCACTTAAGAGAACTAATTATTTATTGTTTCTCATAAAATTATTCTAAAGTCTCTTGAACGTCTTAATATTAATTATTTTAATTACATTATTATCAATATTTTTTATATTTTTAAATTATTTTTATTATTTATATTATTTATAATTTCAATAATTTTTATATTATTTATATTATTTACATTATTTATATTTTTAAATTATTTTTATTATTTATATTTTTTATAGTTTCTACAATTTTTGTAATATTTATATTATTTATATTATTTATATTATTAATATTATTTACATTATTTATATTATTTATATTATTTATATTATTTATATTATTTATATTATTTATATTATTTACATTATTTATATTATTTATTTTATTTATATTATTTATATTATTTATATTATTTATATTATTTATATTGCTTATATTATTTATATTATTTATATTGTTTATATTACTTATATAATTAATATTTTGCTATACCTATTATTTTGTTAATATTTTTAAATACCTCTAAAAATATATTTATTAACTATGATTTTCGTTATAAACCGCTATATACATATATTATTCATATATATAAACTATATAACATTTTTTATTTTAAAACTTTCATCTTTGACTTTTGTAGTGAAAAAGGTGTTTTTTTGTCTGCGATATTTAGAATTTAAATAATGTTGTCTTTAAGAGGGAAATCTTTAAGCTATTCGTAATAAAATGTATGCAGAATTTTATAAAAAAAAAAGGATAATTAAAAGTGCAAAAGATAAAATATTAAAAACAGGATCATTGATTGGATTGATTTTGTTTGGTTATTTCTTTAAATAAATTAGTATAAAATATAAAACTAATTACTTGATCTGTGGGGCTTTACTTATTATAAAACATTTTTAAATATTGAAAATCACATATTCACGAAATATAAAAAAAAAAAATTAATTAAAATTGACTGTCAATTCGCCTTGGAAGGAAACGGGAACTAAATTTCTTTTCCTTCAGAAAGAGTTCCTTTTTTAAAAATTTCATAAATGGGATTTGTGTGGCAAAAATCATCAGTTTTGAAATTATTTTAATATTATTAACTAAATATAATATCTATTAACAATCACTTTTATATTTGCATTAAGAATATTTTAAATTGAGCTGCTCAAATCAATAACTTTTTTAAGGACCTTTCAACTGTTGGTACTTAAAGTCTATTGGAGATTTGCGAGTGGTTACACTTTTAAAGTATGCCGTTATGTGTTGTTCAAAGGACTCATATCCTTGTTGATAATCCTGGGGTTACATTAAACACGCACAGACTTCCCCAAATTAATATAGTTCATTATCCTTTAACCGTGTACTAACCATCGTTGCGTTGCCCATTTTTGAGAAGGTTTTGTTATTACTTTGGTAAATCAAGAAGTGTATCAATGAGGAGTAACGGGATAAATTATAGGAGCGCGAAATGAAATTTCGATTAGGGAGGATCCTGATGAAATAAAACGGAACGCGGAAATTTTTCTGTTTGATCTAAATGACAGAACTGAACTAACTGGACCAAGTCAAAAACGATGATGGAGGCACACGAACGGAAACATTCATAAATTGGACTCACACAGAGCGACACATGCACGTCATGTGGGTGAGTGTGTGTGTGAGTGTGTGTATGAGTATAATATAGTATGTGAGTGTGTGTGTGTGTTTGTGTGTGCTATGATCTTATACGCATACACATATACACTCCTACAAGCCAAAAAGCTTACACACGTTTAGTTGTATGTGTTACCAGGCATAAGTAAGCACAACCGACGAATCGATTTGGTTGCACATGAAAATGGCGTGGAAACGCTTCGTAATGTCGACGTTGAAAACCCACTATAAATCGTTATTTAAAATAAAAATCAGACGACACGGAAAACTATCAACGCCAGTGAACGGTGGCAATTAAAAGCCGAATATAATTTTATAACTTAATATGAGCACAAGACTGGGAGGTACCCTTCATAATATTCATTAAATTTTACTATCAATAAACCCGAAGTTATATGTAAGACTTAACATGAAAGATCTGAAGAAAAGGACATATAGCCTATATAAATAGGCCATAGCTGCTGGTATATAAATAATATAAAAAATACTGTCTTTAAATTGTATTATATTGTATAATTTGTTATAAGAAAATCTGTACATTTTTATAAATTGTAAACATTAAACTTTACTTTAAGCACGCATTAAATTTCAACTGAAAAAATATTCGTATGTCATGTATCTGTGTATCTATTTATCCATATATTTATGTATATCTATGTATCTATTTATTTATGTATCTATGTATCTATGTACCTATGTATTTGTGTATATGTATCTATTTATTTATATCTAAATATCTTTGTATCTATGTATCTAAGTATCTAAGTATCTATGTCTATGTATCTATGTATCTATGTATCTATGTATCTATGTATCTAAGTTTTTAAGTATCTATGTATCTAAGTATCTATGTATCTATGTTTCTATGTATCTATAAATCTATGTATCTATATAACTATGTATCTATGTCTCTATGTATCTATGTATCTAAACATCTATGTATCTATGTATCTAAGTATCTAAGTATCTATGTATCTAAGTATCTAAGTATCTAAGTATCTATGTATCTATGTATCTATGTATCTTTGTATCTATGTATACATTTATTTATGTATATATGTATCTATGTGTCTATGTATCTATGTATCTATGTATCTAAATATCTATGTATCTATGTATCTAAGTATCTAAGTATCTATGTATCTAAGTATCTATGTATATAAATATCTATGTATCTATGTATCTATGTATCTAAATATCTATGTATCTATGTATCTATGTATCTATGTGTATCTAAGTATCTATGTATATAAATATCTATGTATCTATGTATCTATGTATCTAAATATCTATGTATCTATGTATCTATGTATCTATGTATCTATGTATCTATGTAAATACGTATCTATGTATCTATGCATCTGTGTATCTATGTATCTATGTATATAAATATCTATGTATCTATGTATCTATGTATCTATGTATCTATGTATCTATGTATCTATGTATCTAAGTATCTATGCATCTAAGTATCTATGTATCTATGTATCTATAAATCTATGTATCTATATATCTAAGTATCTAAGTATCTATGTATCTAAGTATCTATGTATCTATGTATCTATATAACTATGTATCTATGTATCTATGTATGTAAAGTTGATGGAAAAGTAAAAATAAATTATGCGGAATGCAAGCTTAAATAAATAATCTTTTTTTTTCAAAAATATGAACTATTAAGCTTATAAACCCAACGATAATTATTAGTATAGTTAATAGTTTATAGCATATCTCTAATATCCATTTAACATATGTTCCACACTAATATTCTTTTCATATTTCAAATAGTTTATTTTTTAATTATTTATAATATTTCAACAGTATTGAAGAGCCTTCAACCAACATGTGCCTCCCCATAGATTAACCCAAGAAAAAGCCATGGCATATGCTTTAGATGTAAAAGTGAGAGTATTTTCCATTTGAGCAGAATTATCTAGATGATTAAAGAAAATGTTTGACAATCTCTTTTGATGAATTGGCCAAGTGAGCAGCCCATCAAAGTGAGAATTTCTATACGAGCACCGATGGGAGTGTCCATCTATCACACGCACAAGGCAGAAAGATCATAGCAAGTGTTTGTATAATTGATTAGGAAGCTAATGGGACATTAGTATTCGTCAATTAGATGAGACGTGGGGATGATCTATTTGCATGACAAGCACATCTTCATACGTAGATATCATAGTATTGACCTACGTATTCGATATAATATATAATAATATATGTTCCGATATCTTAAGTATTGGGGTATTGTACCCATAAACAACTATAAATTCAATTGAAGGCATAAGGCATCTGGTGTGCGGGTACTTGTGCCTCCCATACTATTTTGTGGTCGGTCAAGAGCAAGCCACTACACAGTCTAAAAGTCTATTTAAAATGGTGTGTTTTTTTTCTTGACAAATGCCTCCCAGCCATACGAATTTTATGAATATGCAAAACTATTGGATCACTCACAAGCGGCTATACAGGCGCTTCTCGTTCACCGTTTGGCAGACTTTACAAATTTGGCATTTTATATGAGTTTAAAGGCTAAACAATCCACTGACGCCCCTACACCAGCTATGTGACCATATTGTCTGTATATACTGTGTATATATTTATGTGTGTATCTTTGTGTATACCTTCCCAAATAAGTTTGTATTCATTTACAGGTTGCGTTAAATACATTTTTGACATCCAATTTGTGAAACAATTACGAGGTAAACATGAAATGTCCCCTTTATTTGTAGAAAGGTATATATTTTTCTGAAAATCAGCTGTCAACAGAGTCAATGAGCTAAATACTAGCACATGTTGAGAGTGAAGATATATAGTATAAATATATACATATTCCTCCACTGTCTCCTTCAATACGATATTCGAGTGGTTAGAATTCAAAATCCTCTAATTAGATAAAATATAGTATGCCGCTTGAATGTTATAAAAATATCATGAAACAATTATAATAGCACAACTTGACGCTCTGCTGTGGGGTTGCTGAGTGTTAATTCTTTTTCTTTTTCTTTTAATTTTATTTTCTTATTTGTTTTTTTTTTTTTTTTTATTTTTTGTATTTTTAGGAATCTCTAAATAAACACACAGAATTGCAATCATTCGTCTTGCCAGAACACGTTTCTGCTCACGTGTGGCGAGGCAATAATCTAGCGGATTTCGCATTGGTGCGGCACTTAATGCGGGCACTGCCAAGATCTATAATTACACACATTTATCTAGCTAATTAAATAGCCAATAAATTCGCACTTAAATTCAATATTTCAAGAATACATTTAATAGCATCCAATTATTCAAGGAATTCAATCTGACCCAATATATAACATATGTATGTATGAAATATACATTGTTTCCCAGAGAAATGCAACTATTTAAATGCACGCAGCATTTTTATGATTACACATAAATATTTATTTTTCTATATATTTATTTATTTAAATGTATATTTATTTATTTAAATGTATATTTATTTATTTAAATGTATATTTATTTATTTAAATGTATATTTATTTATTTAAATGTATATTTGAGTATGTACATCTATTTCTGTACTCATTGGGAATGTCAGATGTTATTCATTGCCTCACATATCTTATCTATAAATTCCTAATTGTATTATTTAGATTAATTGCTTGATATCATTCACTGATAAAAGGCATGAATAATTTAATAAATTAGAGGTTCAAATAGAAAATCCGTTTAGTATCCCAAAGGACGGTCAGATAACTTAATCGGTAATTGTCACAGTTTTAGTTACAGCTCAATGTTTAGGTCCAAGTCTTTTGATCTAAACAATGAGGAAACCACAAAACAACCGGAACACCTCTACCAGCCACGGCGTATACGTTGGTTAAAATACATCCTCATTCCGGTTGCCATTGGATTTGTGCTCGTTCTGATTCTATGTAATGTTGACTTTTCAACCGACCCTCGCAAGCCCATTGTGGGTTTACCCGAACTAAAGTCGCAGTTGGATCGATTTGCTGAATGGTGCATCACCCAGGATAACAATCGCTGTGATAGGAACATCACAGAACTTCTTATGAGGAGCAATGATGACGAACTTCTTCTTCGACTGGAAAACTACAGCTTTCCAGCTGGAATCATAGATAGAAAAACTTTCGCTTTCAAGCATCAACTGAAATATTTAATCATTAAAAATTGTACCTTCGATTGCATAAAGAACGGGGCTTTTGATCGCCGAAACTTGCAAAATCTTCAAAGTCTTCAACTTTTGAATGCACAAATCAAGATTTTATTCTCTGAAGCTTTCCGGGGACTTTATAAATTGCAAAATTTTACATTAATTAACAAGAGCGATTCCTTGAAGTGTTATGGCTTCTTAGCATCCTTGGCTGACACCCTTGTTTCAATCAGAATTCACCAGCAATACAGTAAAGATTCAGCTTATGGAATTATCGACATTCTTGGCAATGGCTACTATAAGAAATTAAAAATATTAAACCTAAAGGGGAACAATTTTGGAGGAAACATAGATTTGACATATCTTAAAAATTTGCCTGTCTTGGAGCATTTAATATTATCCGAATGTGGACTCACCTCAATCGACTTTGATTCATATCCGGATAACGCAGCCTTGAAGTATATTGACTTAAGTGGAAATAAGCTAAAAACGATAAATATCCAATTAATAGAATTTGTAATAACAAAGAACATAATTGTGAATATTTTAAATAATACGGGAGATTCTAACAGTTATGATCTTGAGCTCCTAAGGCTTCCGGGGATGGACCTTTCTAGCAGCTCGAGGAAATTAAATTCAACATCGGATATTCAAGCCAGAATGATGCCACCACCCATGACGACTCCTTCGACACCTAAGCCTCCCACAACTCCCGACTTAACGACTCCCGACATAACGACTCCAGATTTAGAAATAACGCCACCAGATGTGGATATAACGCCTCCAGATTTAAACACAACAATTCCCGACTTAGACATAACGGATCCAACTGTACATCCACCTGACAACGGTACCAACTTTAATGGATATATTGTCTGTGTAAACAGCCTAAAGGAGACAATAAGTAATACATCCGTACCCTACCACTTCCTGATTCAAATCGAGGACTATTTGGACACAGAAGTACATATTATAATAGCGCATCTTGAATCAGAGCCAAAGAATCTTCTCTACTTCTCACATCCATCAACAGTCAGCCTCCTGGCTGGTCCATTCGAAAATAAAACTGATGATATATTTCAAGTACCGATTAAAAATCTCAACTGTTCAACATCATACATATTTTGCCTGTTAATCGAAGAAGGTGTTACATCTCCTTTTAACTGTCGCTCACACCAGACGATGTCCTGTAGCAGAGGGATCGGTTGGTTTAAGGCCCACAGCCCTTTAGTTGTCAGTCTTGGGATCATTGGTATTTTAATATTCGTGATCGTAGGACTTTTAGTCATCTACGGTGTTCTCTGGCTACGGCCAACCTGGCTATGGGGCAGCAGGCGTTTCTTACGTTCGACCCGGGACTCACATACAATGCTTCTACTGCCCAACGGATACGACAAGGAAGTATATGCTCTCAGCAGGTAGATTTATAAGGATAAAATGCAAAATTCCGCTGTTTCTAAAAAATATAATTAATTTTTCCATTAAAGGAATCCAAAGTTGGAGAACACGGCCGATGAATACGTGCCGAGCTATCTTCACTTGGAAGCAAGACTCTCCAAGGCGGAATCGAATAAATACAATATACCCCCCCAGGATAAGGCTCCCTCCATACCGCCGAGTGAGGGGCACATAAAAGTCTCAATGCCAAGCACCAATACATATGAATGCCTGGAGCTATATGAGGAGCTGATCTAAATGCAGATTTATTTAAATATTGTTCACGTGTAGATATCTACATCCGGATAATTTCCCGTGTATTCAGTTATCACACACCATATTAATTCTGATTGGTTATGATATGAAAGTATTAAATATTATCCTTATCAGCAGATATACCATTTTCATTTTTCCATGATAAGCCAAAAATACAATACACTCTTTGCTCCATAAAATATTAGTCAGTCTCCATTAGGTCAGCAGTCGTGCTTCAGCTCCCCAATCAATATGCAGATCGAGAACAGTTCCTCGGACAAAGGCGAGTGTCCTGCGGAGGGCGATTCCCCAGGGTAATTTGTGATAGGCAAATTTAATGCAAATCTTATGGAAATATTTTAAAACATTGTTAATTTAATAACAATTAACTTACAGCCCGCGAAAGAAGGTGGAAAGCTCAACCGTTAAAATTTTGGCCTGGGTTCTCCTGATTCTTGGCATTGGATTATGTATTATAGCCATAGTTATACTCCTGGTGTGGCAGAACAAGGGAAACAAATCTGAAGACTCTTCGGGAAATATGGACTCCAATGATATCACGATTCCTGATGATGTAGATAACATGGATCAAGATGAACGACTTAATTTTTCATTTCCAGCTTTTAGGTAAATTTGGCAAATAATTTCCAAATTCTGTTTTAATTCTTTGAAAACTTCAGTAGTTTTCCGGAACCATTGGACGAACCTAAAAATGAGCAGGGATGTCATGAAATTTATTGTCGCATCAACTGCATCAATAATGGAAATCTGTATGAGGACGTGGCTAGAACTATGGCTGCCAGTGGCTGTGAAGTGATCACCTCATTATTGATCTCCAATCAGCAAAGCTATAGCATTGAGGAGAATTGGACATATTTGAATTTGACGGTACTCAAAGTTGTGCTCACCACAAGTCGATATACGAAAATAAAGACCGGAGCCTTTAACTCGCCGATGTTCGCGAAGGCGTTCCACATGAGCTGGATTGACCTAAAGGTAGACACTGTCAGCAATGGAGCACTACTTGGTCTCTACTCGTTGAAGAAACTGGAAATCAATTTCAAGCTGCCAAACCTCAGTTTGACATTCCTGCAGCCCGTCCAAGTTTCACTTACGCAACTCAAGATGAATACGGGTATAACTTTCAATAGCAACGTAAATGTCTTCGAGAACATATGCTTGGAGAAGTTGATTCATCTCGATCTGAGCCACAACAAATTCGTTGGTCCACTGAGTAGAAGGGTGTTCCACGGAACTCCCAACGTAAATTATTTGTACTTGACGCACTGCTTCATCACAGCCATCGAGGATACTGCCTTCCAGGATCTAGCTCCCAAGCTGAAAATAGTTGACTTGAAGCACAATTTACTTACCCGTGTCACTGTCGATGTGTTCCACTCTGTGGCCAACCGAGTGCTCTTTGATCTCGAGCCCAATATTTGGCATTGTAATTGCCAACTCAAGTCACTGGTGAGATTCTACAAGGAGAACAAAAACATGTTCATCAATGTGCCGTATTGTCGGTTACCCTACAATTTGTACGGTAGAAATTTTGATGAACTCAATGGATTGGAGCTTACATGCGACTCAAGCCCGGAAACGAACTACAATGTTTCTGTGAACACGGATACCACGGACAAATATCTAACAGAAACAATGAGAACCGAAACTTCGATTAACAATGATGAAACCTCGGAACTTCCAACCGAGGAGAGTCCATTTGGTGCCATCCTACAGTTCAGCTGCTCACCAGCCATCAATATCGATCGATCAGAGAGCAACCGATCTGAAAATACGCCGGGCATTAATTCCACGGCCCTTAATACAAACAATTTTGTCTTCGAGCCACCAGTTTACGATCTCAGCCTGACTCTGCTGGGAAACTATAGTTTGCGTGCGACTCTTGAGGACTATAAGGAAGCGGATCATTTGAATATAATATGGTTTACGAATGAGTTCGAAGATTCCGACGATGAGCTGCATTTCTCGCCCGGCGACAATTACAATTGCATGCAATATGAGAGCCCTTACTTAATTATTGATTCCCTGCAAAAGAACCACACCTACACCTTCTGCATGATGCCCACAAACATGGCTGTTATATCCCCCCTATTTTGCCAGCCCTTGTACGTGCCCGTAGTGAGGGGCATCGATGACACGGGTAATGTCTGGATAGGAGAGGATGAGAAGCAGTTCACCATCGCCATGCTCTGTTTGATATTTTTTATATCGACAGTATTTGGCGGCATTTTGGCTTACCTTGGACTCAAGTCGTTCCCTCAACTTTTGGAGGGTTCCAGGAATGTGCTGGTCATCAAGGAATCCGAAAAGACTTGTTGCATATCGACCATCGAGGAATCCGAGTATAGAAAAACAGCTTCAAACAAATATCATATACAAGAGAATTCTTTTGAACACGTAAATCGAAAGTAAGAGGTTAAATTTAGAAGATTTTTCATTTATTAATTAATTAATTGTTTTATTTTTAGATCAATGGATTTTTCATGCAGAACCAGCGGCACTGAGGTGCCCAGTTTATTGAGCTTAAACTCGTCCTCTACGTTTTTTGAAGAGCCTTTCTCAAATAACAAATCTCAGAGCATGGAATATGAGATGCCTATGAGATTCAGTCCGGAACTAAATGAAAAATATACCGTTAACAATGACGTGGATAAACCTGATTCTCCGCCACCACTGCCCAAGCGCAACTCCAAAACGCAGCTTTGAATTTTTGTAAACAAAGAAAGGAAAATAATTCAATTTGAGATCAAACTAAAAATAAATATGTATTTTAACACGAAGGCTTCATAGGGAGCTAAAAAAAGAATAGATTTTGTTCTGTGTTTTGTTTTTTCTCAGATTTTGAGTTGTTTATGCAAAACCCTTATCACGGATTGACAGCCATGTCGACTACCGTTTGTCATCAGCGCCGTATTAATAGATAAAAATATGATCCCTTATCAATGCCTTATCGCACTTTAGCTCATCGTGCAAATACTTTGATATGGATAATGCTTTGATATAAATTCTGGTCTTAGATTAGCATACAATTACGGGGCATTAGATGGGACATGCAGTCAGTGTTTGGTTTCTGTGGCGTGAGCCTCGTGCCTCGTTTCAATCGACTGATTGATTGATCAAAGGAATAATTATATAACCAATTCAATTTGAATGTTAATTATTTAAGAATTCGCCAAAAGTTCGAACAAATGCAAGTTCAGTGGAATATTTTATTAGGAGACCTACGCGAAGTACCAAAGACAGCTCTGTGATGCTGGGACATACGTCCTGTAATCCGTGTCGATCTTGGATCGGTCTCTACTTCTTTCTTGGCTGGGCCATATACTCTGTACTTTCCCACGATATCGAACACTCCAATAATGTCGATCCTCAAGTTGAGGACGAAGAGGTCAGCCAGGCAATTGAATCCGTCAAGGCTGAAATAAATAGAATAAAGTAAATACATTTTATATATATACATATGTATATAAAATTATTGATTTCTTTTTTCGAGTGAAGTGCCGAACTCAGCTAATTTTATTTCCGATTTATTGCTATCTCTGCGATAAGACCAATGTATCATTATGTTCCGCTAATGGATGCGCAGTTTTCAATAACTAATGTCTGTGTTTATTTAGCAGCAGGTCGAACGAGAGCCCAGATACAGTGGGTGTTCCAAAGTGCCTTAGAATCCAGTGTCGATTATTATGTGCCAGTGGTCACCAGAGCGAGATTGCAATGGATATATCCATAGCATTGGCGGATACAACCTATGTACGTATCCAGAGTCTTGTGTGCTGTAATTACTATAACAACTCCATTAATCAAAAAATAGAACTATCCGTGTGATATTATCGATGCTCTTTACCTCTACAACTATTCCTTCAACAATACCGTGGTGCCAGTTGGATTCCTGTCATTTTACACAAATAAAGTTAAAAAAATTGTATTTGGCATCTCAAATATTACCGCCTTCGAGAATGGAGCCTTTGGGAATGGAATTTTTAAGCAGATAGTTATGGAGGATCTGCGTTTGGAGAAAATCGATAGGGATTTCTTTGCTAACATAACCGACCGCTTCCGAAGCATTTCCATTATACAACACTCGTATCCTCTGCAGAGCATATATCCTGATTTTCTTGATTATGTTAAATTCCAAATTGACTTCCTTAGACTCAATGTGGGACTCCCGTGTGTGCGCAATATAACCGCCACAGATCCCATTCTCGGATCCCTTCGTTACGTCGATTTCAGCTTTAACAACTTTGGCAGCCAACTGCTTCCGGATACGTTCAACAAGCTTACCATGGTTGAGACCCTGATCCTGTCCAACTCACAAATCAGTTTTCTACCCTTCTACATTTTTCAAGGTAATAAATACCAAGTTAAGAAATCCAACATTTTTATATGGGATCTATTAATTCGCAGGAATGAAATATTTGGAGCTACTGGACATATCATTTAATCAATTGGTCACAATATCCAAAATGATTTTTGGCATAAACGATATAGGATTCTTCTTGAGAATCCGGGCAAATGACAACAACTGGTACTGCGATTGTAACCTTCATTTACAAATGACTGAAATCTTCAAGTATCATAAGACGGACCCAGATATATATTGTGAGGCGCCGGATATGTACAAGAATTGGTGGGTCTTCAATACACTGCTTTGCGGCGGAAATATTAGCCCAATGCACTCGACCACAACGACAAGTCAACCAGCGACAACTTCAGACTTAACAACAACAAGATCAACAACTAAAATAACAGAGTTTCCTACAACCACAACCTCTAAATGGAATTTACCATCGAGCTTTCCAGGCACAAGCGACTTCCCTGTATTTGTACCCACTCTGTCTACGGCTGCTACTGTTGATCCAGACGACATCGTAGTCCTGGAGTGTTTTCCACCCAAACGCATGAACTTGGATAAGAAAATTAATCAGCATGTGCGCTGGCCCAAAATAGACTTTTATCCAACGGCCTATGGAGCACTCACTGTGAAGATTACTGTGGATCAAAATGAAGCCCAAGATTCGTTTGGCTTGTTTTGGTTTTCCAAAACCACAAAGGAGTATTACATGATGGAACTACTACCAGACGAGTTTGGACTTGGCTGCTACTTTAGTATTCCACGCCAGACAATTGTCACGAACTTGGTGCCCAATGTTGCCTATTCATTCTGTCTGGTGGATGATCATCAATCCTTGATTTCACCATTCAGCTGCAGGTCCATTCACATCGGCGGAAACTTGGATAAATACTATAACGCTTGGCTTTCAAGAAGCATGCGGGCGAAGGTAAAACCTCCGAATAGTAATTTATATCCTTCTGTAAAATAATGGCACTTAGTAAATTGAATTTCAAGTATTATATATATTTATTTTACAGGGTATATCGCTGATGGTTCTTGGCGTCGTTATATTTATGTTCATTGGGATAATAACCGTATTTTTTGTCCTAAGAAAGAAGCCCATTTGGCTTAAGGGCAGCAAACACATAATAAAACCCAAGTACAGCTCAGGGGAAATTGTGGTCTTGCCCCGAAACAACACTGCAAAACGCCTTCTAAATAAAGAGGAATCAATCAAAAGTTACAACGAACGGTACATTGATTCAATATACTTTTATACTTTCCTAGAGAGCTATTAATAATCATAAAAATAAATCTTGTTCGCAGTTTCATTTCAACAAATTGGAAAAACGATTCTATGGAGAGCCTGACAAGCAGCGACAGCTATATGAGCATGAATTTATATGAGATTATTCCTGCTTACATATCATTCGATAGAGTTCCGCAAAAAATAGCACCAGGCCAGCCAGAGTACGAGCTATACGATACTTCCACCTTCCGTTCCCCGCTGTTCGAGAGGGGAAGTGTTAGGTATGCACAGATAACGCCACGAACGAAACGTATCTCTAGTGATCCATTGCCGGAGCTGCCAACTGACGTTTACGAGCAACCGCAGGGAAGTCAATAATATATCCTTTACCTAACTGTATGGGAAATCAATTATATGATATAATATTAAAATAAAAGCTCTTGTGACTAACTAACCAATCAAAAATAATCAAAAACATTTTATCGCTTTCCCTTCTAAACGAACATGATGAACATAAGATTGGAATTGCAAGTGATTAATTGTAAGTACTTTGATATCAGCAGTTGTATTAGTTATCAATCTATCATTTATATATTTCCATATACACATACAATATCATATAGTTAGGGATGAATGGAGACAATCACAGATGTTACATATGTATATGGGACCAAAGTTTGCAATAATAGAATACAATTTAGTTAATCAAGAAGAAATTTAAATGAAATGTCTTCTGCATTTAATAATTAATCTTAAAAGTGTGTGTGTGTGTGTATGTTTGTTTTTTTCAAGTGGTTACAGCACTAAGATTTCTGTAACTTTATACTTAATTTTTTTTTCCAGTGTATATATGATGTACATCATGGATACACTTTAGAACTTATGGAATAGTAACCTGGATTGTAAACGAGTGGCAAAGAATAAAATCCATTAGGCAACAGCCTCATGTAACTTAATTAATTTTAATAAATAATATTCTAAGTCGTATATATATATACGTATATATATATATATATAATGTGTTTAGATTTATGTTATGTGAATCGTGACATATGGACATTTTCTGTGCTGCCTATTAAGTAACCTATTTACATGTGTGCTCCTCGAGTACTTTTGTACATACATCGCATTTAACCTGGCAGCACCAGTGGAATTTGCAGTTGCAGCGTTCGCGGACGACTAAGTTTTTGGTGTTGTAGCCTCGGCCACAGCAGAGTATGCCGCAACCATCTAGGCCCGATGAGGACTTGTTACATACTCGACCGTGCGTACCTAAAACGCAAGACAAGAGCAGACGTAAGGACTTTCACTTTATTAATTGAACAGTGGACTACGAGTCTGATTTATACCTGACCACTGCAATGGACGATTGGTACGGCACCAGTCGGGGCTCTCATCCAAGTAGATTAAATCGTGCGCAGTGGGAACCTTAAACTGACTGTTTTTAACCTGCAGACGTCCACGTTTATTCAGCTTCACTTCCGTAGCCTCTTCATATTTCTCACGTAAATAGTCACCTAAAAATATAAAACAAAAAATTATTAACACATTTAAAATAGTTATTAATTAAGTTTCGAACTCACCAATTTCTCTAATAGAGGATAACTGCTGCCAACATGTGATTAGACTGCAAGAGCCGGAAACTCCGTGACACTTGCAAGTGATGCGTGTCTTTTTAATCACGGCCTGAATTTTCAATAAGAAAAAAAACATTATTAATAAAAAGTTATAAATTTTCTTAACACCTTTGAATGCTTCAGTACTAACCCTGCGACCAGCTTCATTGTTATGTAAATTCATTAGGCTGCGTGCCTTGATGTTTGTGGTTGAAAGTAGAGGCGCCTCTCCACTGACTGCCCGTTGGTTCTTGCGTTTGCGCTTGCGACGTTTCCCATTGGCCTCACCGTTAAAAAGTTTCGAATTTAATATTTCGCGATTTATTTTCTCCTGCAAAAAATTATATATTTAGTATTATTTTTTTAACAAATAGTTAAAATTTATTCAAGTCTTACCTGTAACTCGAGCATTTCTTTCTCTTTTAATTTTGAATTAAGAATTTCCTTTGTGATTCGTTCTTGAAGTTCAAGTAAATCCTCCGGATTAATACGAGGTTCACTTCCATCGGTGTCTTCCTGCGAAGCCTCTTGTTTTGGGGGCGCAACTGATGACACAGGTACTGCTAAGCGAGTAGCTGAAGCATCATCAGTGTGAAATTCGTTATTTTTACTGATCTGATCGGATTTGGCCAATCCTGTGGCACCATCAACCGCCATTTCAGCATTTGCAATCTTTGACTGTTTGTTACTCTTGGACGACGTCGTGCTTTTATCCGATTCAGCAGCTGCCTTTGCATCATCAGATTGCATTTGCTTGCGCTTTTGCTGGGCACCACGTCGCTCTGGGCTACCAGCACCTCGAGTGCCCCGACGCGTCTCCTTCTCACGCACATCTATAAAATCGGTTGCAAATCTAACAAAGTAGAAGGTGGACAAATTATTCCTAGACTTGGCACTTATGCTCAATCATAACTCACTTGTAGGCGTACTCGAGGTTATCCCCGCAGCCACCCCAAGTCCAGTCGTCGTGTAGCTGCTTGGGTCGGGATCCCCGCGAACAGCCGCACGAGGTAAGCTGTCCATCACGACAGGCCCGCGCCACAAAACTCGTTACAGTGGCTGCGGCTAGCGCATGTATAAACGCCATTTCAGGTGATCCTGGAAAGTAATAAAAGAAAGTAATTATTATTATATGTACCAAGGAGCTTTAGGCATCAATATCTTACCCAGTCCAGTCATGGGACCAAAGACGGTTACATCATCCGAGGTACTACAGTTCCAGCGACGATTTTTAAATTGAAATTGGCATTCCTGTAAAGAGGATAAATAATGTATTTGGGATTTGAATAAAAGCTTCCAAGGATTTCACTTACTTGTATTGCCGCACGTGCGCCACGGCTTATTGCCGGCATGACGCTGGTATGCAGGGCACATAGCTTCTTCTGCCCATATGTAAGCCCATCTAGGGTATAACAATTATCGGGATTTAGATCTATAGTTTCTGAGTACAACGCTGGCGTTGCCGTCGTCTCGTTCTCATGCTCGCCTGGCACAATTATTCCAAACTGATGCGCATTGGCGAGCATAAATTCGCGACTGTTGGTGACTCCCGCGGAAGTCATTATTATGTCATGGGCGAAGTAGTTGGACGAATGAGGAAGCTTATCAGCTGAGACAGCAACTTGATCCGTCGAGCCGCCGCCAATATTACGTCGTTTGTGCTGCGAGCGCGTAACACGCGACAACAGTTGAAGATCTGGAGCAACGTCGGACGGTGACGAAGCTGAATGTTGTTTAAAGGAATCGGGTATTTCGATAGACACAGCAAAACGCTTAGTGTTATTAATCGTCTGTATAATGGGCTCGAATCGAGGTCGCATAAATTCGGCCTGGCCGCGAAACCATTCATCTCGCTCCCGCTGCCGTTGCTGCTCCTCACGCTGCCGCTGGCGAATGCACTTTGGTGATTCGGGATTCCTTAAGCAGGCGGGTCGCTTGGTTGTGCGCTTGGTCGTTGTTTCTGGCGTTGTCGTCGGCACTGTCGTCGTTGGCACACTCTTTGGTGTGGTCCAACGCACTGTTGTCGTCTGGTCATCCCCCAAAAGATGCACCTGAGGTACCACGTCAAAGTTACCAGCATCCTTGCTTTGATCACCACCAGTATCACCCATGTTTGGAAGGTAACTGTTAGTTTCATCTTCGTTGTGATAGTATCCGCCAAAAGGCTTTTGGCCTGGAGTGTGTGCCCCCACGGGCACCTTACGTGTGGGTGGAGCTATTGGAGCGGCGTATTGTAGGACTGGTCTTTGGGGACGCTTTGCACTCGATGTGGATCCCGTTGACTGCTTTGTCTTTTCCTTCTGCAAGCTCGGAAACTTCACAAACTTGGACTCAAAGTTATTGTCAGTTTTTGTCATATTATGCAAAAAGAGAATATGTTTCTTCAAGTCGTCGATGTTGGATGTGGGATCCGGCGCTACTGTCGTGGTTGTGTATGTGGTTGTAGTTCGCTTTCGCGTCGCCAAGGCTAAGGCAGAGCGTGTGGGATGGGCGCTCGTCAGGCTTGATGAAACGGGCGATTTGGCAGCACTGGCCCAGCGTTGCTCTGGCGATGCATTCTTCAGCGCCATGGGAACAATAAACTTTCGATCCTCATCCGTGAGACTGGCTGGAAGACCGTTTTCGTCGGTATCCTCGTCGAGCAGTATAATTTGCTTCTGATCCATTTCCTCCTGTATGGGATGTATACGCCGAGCCTGAGCGCTGGGCGTCTCCAGTCTTTTGGTGAGATCTGCCTTGACATAGCCGGTCTCTGAATCACGTAGATCCACTGGCTTAATGAAGGTGCCCAACTTTCGTAGACCCTCCTGGTGCATGAAGGCTTGTTCATCCTTGGTTATGTTTAGCGGGATACTCGTATTGGCGAGCTGCTCCTCCTGCGCTGCAAATTCAATGAATGGCGACTTTAATCCTAAGCAGCTGAAAGTGCAGAAAAACCCAAGGTTATATTTCAGTTCAAACAATCGGTAATCGAAGTCAATCGATTATTATCGATCAACATACGTTACTGTAATATTGAATTGGGACAAACAGGAACAGAAGTCATTAAAAAAAAAAAAATAAAAGTAAATAAAATTTTATATATTTCAAAGAATTATTTTTATTTTCACTTTTCTGTTAGAATTTCAAAAGGGAAATTCACTTTCGCCTAATCAGCGCCAAGTACGTAATATATATAATATATATTCTTATATTACATATTTATATATATATATGTATATATAGCTTTCTTTGTCTATATAGAAATTTGTGTTTGGCTATCACGAGGCATTAGCATAAATGTGGAATAAAATCGATTTTTGGACTGGTCAGAGTGGAGCGTAACAAAAGGTTGAGTTTCCCCCCGAGATAGCCTCGTATGCGTTTCCATTGAAATGATTACTGAAGTCATTTTAGAGGTTGTTGAGACATCGTCAAAGAATAGTTACAGCTGTTTCAACATCTCTGAAAGAAATGCAATCTGAAGGTTTTTCAATTTTTGATACACTAATAGATAGGAGCGAGCACAGGTGTTGGTTTTACCATTGACGATGCTGTTACATTTGTATTATCGAAGTAGGGCAACTGTTGGCTGCGATTTCTCGACCCCAACTGGTTGTATAAAAGCCCGGGACTATTCCAGTCAAAGTCACAGTTCTATTTCGTCTAAAACACCTACAACTACACAATGAATCTAAGTCTGGCATTCCTCCTGCTGGTTGGCACGTGCGCCTCTTTGGCCTTTGGTCTGGGCGGCAATTCCGATGATGGCAACAATTATACATTCGGTAGAAAGGCGGCGACCGATGCCCTCATCGCCAGGGAAACCGTCAGCAAGAATAAGATCCTACTCCAGACCACCACCAAGACCTACACGCTCACCCAGGCGGGTACGGCAAAAACCATAAGCTATATTAACATAACCGATCTGAAGCGAATGCGCGGAGCCACCGCGGAAATCACCGACGGAGGCGTCGGCGCCGCAACTGTTACCATTAAGTTCACCTCAGCACGGAGCGCCGGTATTAAGTCTCAGGTTGAAATCTGGGGTGCCTAATAAAACTCATAAGATAATATTTAATTTTCGTATTTTCATTTTTAACTAGTTATCTAACATAAAACTTAGATCCCTCCTAATTAGTTCAAGGCTCTGGCAATCGAATAAATTTATAAATACAAGTGAATTCAATTTTTATAAAATTTTATCTTCGGCTTTATGTTGACAGGATTTGACATGATTTAAAAGTATTTGCTTTTTTAAGGTCTTAAAAGAAAGAACAGGATAAGTTTACATAATATTGTTAAATATTCTATTTAAACGCAGTTCGTGATATAATATTTTAGTGTCTAAAAGATGGTACATTAAAACTCGATATAATCAAAGATCACCTCGTACTTATATATCTTTTAGATCCAACGTAATATTTATATGTATATATATGTATATGTATTTGTGCATATATATATATTTATTTTATAATTTATTTGCATATGAAATTTGTTTAGTTATTTATTTTCCATAAATTTCAACACGAAATATTAAGCCGTAGTTATACTGCGATTGGAGCTTGATGTTGACAAAGTTAAAACCCGGGCCTCCAGAGTAAATGGTTGCGTGGCCGCCTGTGTTGTTTGTCACCTGGTCGAACGCTCGTATTCCCGTTATGATGCGCCCATTACCAATACCCTAAATGGTGTGAAAACCAAATTATTTATATTTTCGTTTTTTTTTTTTCAGATTTTTTTTTTTTTTTTTTTTCATTTTTCATAATAATCTGTACATTCATCACAAGCGCTTTCATCGGTGCGATTACATACAAGTTGGCGTGCATATATCGTATTGTATGGATAGTTTATGTATGTACATTATGAGATATTAGGGATGATGTTTGGGCCACGCAATGGAGGTGTGTCATAGATGGAATACACAACAATGGAGTAAAATGGAGTTAATGTCTTGGCTACAGTTTGAAGATCTGATGGAATGGGGAAGTTCTAGCCTAATTATGGAAATCTGAATCAACTTTACTTATGAAAATATATATATATATATATATATATATATATATGTGTACCACTCAGGTTTTAAAAGTCGTTGACCGTTGCCGACAAATGATGAAATACTTAATTGATTGATTGATTTTCATTGATTGCATTGATAAGCAAATATGATAACAATTTTCAAAGTGAAGCAAGCGATGAACCAACGGATGTTAAATATGAGCTAATATGAGTTTCAAATTATTTCCGATAAAATGTTTTTTTTTTTTAAGTGTTTTGATGATTTTTAAGTTGTAACCCTTTCTGCATCACTTTATAAAGAGATATGTACAAAAACTTTACTGAAAGGCACACTTTTTAAATGTATCTTTAAACTTTGTAGAAAAATTGTAAAAAATCGAAAAATCGAGTTGTGATTTTCTTAAGGATTGCTAGGCACATGCGAATTCCCTAGATATACAAACCGTCAAGACTAAGCACATAAAAAAATACTGATATTAGAGGTGATGACGCTCACATTTAATGGATATTTAATCTCATGGTTCACATATTTGCCCGGTGATGAGCCGTTCACCACGCTCTCAGCATGTAATAATTGCGCCGAATTCGAAATGTTCCCCCAAGTGCTGGAGACGGTCAGGGCGGATACCACGCAGCAGGACACCAATAGGAAACTCTTTAGAATACTGTGAGACTCTGACATTGCGGAATGCGATTATTTCCAGTTTCCGGACAATCGAACGTTTCTTAAATATGGATGAACTCGCTTCCGTTTACGTTTAGGAAAAAAAAAATAAAGCAATAACAATGATCGCTTTTAGTTAGCTAATTAGTTAGTTAGTTAGTTTAGTAGTTTTCACTGCTCGTTATTATTCCGTGTATTTTATCAGCCTTCGTAGAGTTTGTTTAGTTCTTGAATGCAGCATATGCCAAAGATCTCTCCAAAGATGGACTCAGTGTACATATATATATATATATATATATACACATATATTTTAGACTCTGCTGCTGCTACTGCCGCTACTCCTGATAAGTACAGATTTTCAACTAATTCATGGCTCCGAATGAGACTCTTTATTCAGATGATGGCATTCGAAAATAGCTACAGTCACAGATTATTTTCTACTTATACGCAAAAAATGTATATATACACACACACACACACACACACACATACGTATATCTATTATATATATATGTATGTATATACACACACATATATATATATAATAAAATAAAAAAAAGACGACATGGTGAGTCAAAGTTTGAGGCAGTGTAGCTCAGAGCCTTATCAATTCGGTGAGCACGTCAGTGTTCAGGGATTAAAAATAAAAAATTAGAAGAAACTCAGTCTTAAACGTGCCGGGAATTGAATACTCTTAGACAAATTCTAAGAAAATAATAAAATATAATATACCTATGGGATTTACACGAAAATATCTGAAATAAACTAGTAATATTTAAGATTGAAAAACTGTTTAGATTTTATTTAAAACTAAAAGTTGGTCACATCCTGCAACTCTAGGGTATTAAAAAATATGGAAAAATTAAAAAAAAAAAATAATAAAAATAATATTAAAAATTGAGCGAAACCCTCAAGAAATAATTTGCCTCAAAATTCCTACAGTCTCTCTTTGCTCTCTTATATTTGCAATATTTGTTTATTTTAAACAAATGACAAAAACCTTCAAATAATGGCTTAAAAATCACCTAAAAGAATAATTAAAACTATCGTCGGATCATCTAACATTAAAATCGAGAACTGAAAAAAAAACTAAAAATAAATCACATAAATCTGATGATAAGGAAAAAAGAACCCAAAGAGCTCTTGCCACATTCATGATCTTGTGTCGAATATAAACATATATTATATACAAATATATTTTCTCATTCTCAGCTTGGAAAAAATGAGAATATTCTCAATGAGAATTGCCTTGTGTTTGTTTAAATTAAAAAACATTTATTACATATATCACAATATCTGTAACAATATATAGACCTGCATTTTGGGCACAACATTCATTATGATGACGTTTAATAAGTTATCATGATTGATAATAAGGTTGTACGAATCGAGAATGGAATTTAATTTACACGATGTTATTAATTAGTATATATACTAGTATATATGTACAGTTCATCATTGATTCATGGTATATTTATATTTATATATATATATATATTGGCTGTACTTACATCCATGTGGGAACACCCTGCAAGCCAGAAGCGGTCTCCACTACTCCCACGGAGAGCAGGGCAAGAGGCATGACAAAAGTCCACAAAAGAAAATGTTCCCTTTCTAGAAATGACATCTTTGTTTTCCTGACTCTCCTCTAGTTTAGGTATGATATATGATTTCAATACGAGCTCTCAAGTTCTTGTTTATGTATTTCGATGACTGACTGGATCTGGCGCATAAGGTTTTAAAAATTATATATGAAGTTCTTGCATCATTGTCATCATTTGATAAAATACGTGAAAATGAGACTTTTTCATTTTATTTTTGTCTTTAGTTGTTTTTTTTTTTTTTATATCGATTTATAAAAACTTCTTCGATCTTTTCATTCCCTTATTTTTATTCTCTTGTCCTTTTGATGATTAATTTCAGTTCACGTCAACTTCATGGCAGACACGTTTGAAGGCAACTGGAATATAAAATTGTACAATTTATAAAACAGGTTTTCAGAGTAAAGAGAGACACTAATTTTAATAATAAATGTGTCTGTTTCTTAATCGGGGAAAGTATGCATTCTATCCACAATTATACAGTTAAGCACAAAAGTATTTTCTTTCTTATGCGCCATGATATCTGGAATTATTTAGGTTGCAGCTTTTAATAAGTTGAGAATTTAAAACCGGATCACTTGATCATAAATATTACATGTCGACGTCATAAAAACTACAATTTTATGTCGAAGTTCAAAAGAAGTTATTAAAATAATCCACACATTTTGTGTGGTCCACTCCGAAGAGAAGATATGATGCATCATAGTCTGTGAATCTTCGGCTCCCTTGCATTTTCTGCAGCTGCCTTCAGAGGTAACGCCCATTATCTTTTCTACTTTGCGACCTTTTTTAAGTAGTCCCATTACCGAGCGTCTCCTACCTTTCCTTTTCCTCTGTTCATGGATTACCAATTCGTTCCCGTCCGTGGCATTCCAATAGACGTATACCTGTTCTGCTATTATTGCCGATTGGCTATACTATGAATACGTTGATCAATCTTCTCCACGATTGTTTTATTTCAGCAACTTTCGCCGATTTTCCAAGTAGTGCTCCAGGTGCTATGGCAGACTTTAGTTTTGCTTCTGCGCACTACTGCAGACTGGCAATTCAATAAGGAGCCTTCCGAGAAGCGCGATAAGCAAGTTCACTAGCCATGTTTTCCAATTACCAAATAATGTCTGACTTTTTTATAACCTTAGGTGAGTCCCAAGAGTTGTAGGATTATACAAATTACGGATCCATTAGATTTGGATATTTGGATTTATTTCATGGTCCCCAACATACCTTAATGCAACATGAGAAGATCTGTATCGAGCTCATCAGTAAAATGGGAATCCAATGCATCCACGATGCAAAGACACCTTAAGTGCTATTTAAGATTTTCTTTTTACTTTTCGTGTGCCTTTAATCTAATTTACATTAATTTATTTTCATGGCGGTACGTTATATCTTCCATTTAGAAGAATGGGGTCCGTTTCGACCAAATTGATATTACTTCACCACCATTTTTAGATCTGCTTTGAATATAAATTGAAAATTTAATCTTTATTTTTTCTAATCTTAATATCGGTTTGTTCTCTTCATAAATTCAACAGGCAATAAAAACTAAATATCGTATGAAATAGATATGCAGCAATTGGATTTAAATCTTCTTAATGTAAAATACTAAAATTTCTTATTACAAATATCTTCACCTCAATCATAATATTTTAAAAAGCACTAAACATAAACAACAACAAAATTCCCAATTTCCCCACACGCATCTATTTATTGTGGTTTGTGTCTTTGGCTGCTTCATTTGGTTTTCAAATAGAGTCCAATTTTGTCGTATTCTGTTTGTGGCAATAAATTTGAAACGCAAAAATATAGAATTTGTATTTAATTTATTTCTTTTTGGTTTGAGTTTCCTTTGATATCAGAAATAGTTTCCCTTTTATTGCCCTCTAAAGTTTTTAATTGCGTCTACAGGAAAAAAGTTATGAGCCTCTGTATATATGTCCCCACCACGGACTCGTATACAAGCTTATACACGTATATACATACGTATATGTTGTATATATGCTGATAATTAATCCCGGTAACTAATACGCACAAGCACACTTTCTTGGCATTACATACATACATTTATGCACATTTACATACACACACAAAAGCACAAAATATATACGACACACCGTCTGTTGCATTTCTATTTCCAGTAAGCAGCGCAACAAATCTGTGTACCCATCTATACACACATTTGTACACACATATGAACACAGTTTCATATATAAACATACGTACGTATGTATGTATAAACACACGAGTAAAATCCTTTCGTTACAGCTTGATGTGGATACGGATATTTTCATTTATCATATGCAATGGGCACACACACCCCTTGTACAGCTTAAAAAAACAGACACACACACATACACTTGCTTGTGTTTGAGTGTTGAGTACGCATACAGTTGTATGTTTGTTTGTATATATGTATTTATTCGTGCACTGTGGTAGTACTTTACAAACGTGCGTATATATTTGTATGTAAGCTTGTTACCATAATTTGTAATTGGTTTCTTGTCTGACATACAATCATGTGAATGCATGTATGTATGTACATACGCGCATAAAACATACTGATGATGCTGCTCCAGATACCTTGGGCACTACATACAATCAAGATGCGTGCTTATTCAAAACATATACATATATGTACATACACACACATATACATAAGCAATTTTATATAGTAAACCATTCTTAAGCTGTCTGCGAGTGCCGTAAACATACAGACTTACAACACACACACTCGCGCACTTACAAACCTAAATTTAAACATACGTATGTGAATTAAAATAATTTATGTTTTTATGTATACTTTGTTTATATGTACCAACACACAGCTACTTAATATGCATCCATGGATTATAACATATATTTTGTTGTATATACACTTTGTTTATATGCACGAATATTTAGTTGCTGAGAGATATGTATGTACCTTTCATTTTGTTTATATGTATGATTGCATACGACACTGGCACAATTTCATCAATTGATTACATATAAAACGAACACACATATATTAATTTATATATTTATTAAAAATTACATACATTCATCACGAATCTACACGCATGTGTATGTATTTAATAATCACAAATCGTTCACAAGCGCGTTCAAAAGAAAAAAGAAGCGCGATGTGCTTGACTATGAACGGAAAATTGTAAATAACTGCAGAACTTGTTTTTCATTGAAGTCTTTTGTGGTGAGTTGTGAGCAACTGAATAATAACAGGCGTATCGATTTTTTCACCGATATGTTAGCGATAACAAAATATGTATATATTTAACTAGGTGGCAGCATCAAATGTTGCAACACATAGATTATGTTGCAGCATCTTGAGATTACATCTATACATACAATATATTATTAGATACATTTTCACTTACTCTTATATTCTCAAAGAATGTTGCGATTTAGAGGAGTCTTAGGGTAAATAATCTTTTCTAGCGAGGAGAATTTGAATTTTAAGTATGTTTATTGTTTCGTTCTTGTTTCGGTATATTTTATTTATTAATAAAATATATTTTATCAAATGAACAAGCACAATTTGATATATAATAAATATTAAACAAATTTAGTTTCTAAAAAAAAGCAACCTGGTCAAATATGATATTAAAACATGAAGTATAGAAATTATTTTAAATATTAAAAAGTTCATAAGATTTGTTTTAAAATTGAGTTTTTTCAGTGATTCAGTTAAATGAACGAACAAGCTCCATGGATTTAGCTTACAAAGTTCACTATTTACTTTTTAAATTTTAACAGCTATTATATGATACATAATATTATCATAATGTTGATTCTACCATGTTTTTTTTATTATTACCTACATACAGAAATAACTTAAATTTAATCTTAATTCTTTCACAATTTTTTTTTACTAAGATCTAGCATTATAATAAATTATTAAGCCGATTAAGCATTAATAGATAACATCTTAGTCTAACTCTGTTAGGCATATTTTTATAGACGTATAATTCGTTACCTCGACTCTGTCTTATTCCTATTGGTCATTTTTTAAAAACTTAAACTTCGCTAGCTCGTCTTTATCTAAAAAAAAAACAAAAGATAAGTCAAGGAATCAAGCAATTTGATTTCTCCTTGAAGTTCAAGATAGCCTATTGAGTTAATTTTCAGTAACTTTGCAGTGTGGCCGTTTCAGTATATTTTAGTGCATTTATGGAATACAGTTGAAGTATATTAACAATCGTAGCTTAGTGAACAATAACAGAAAAAAATTGTATATGCCATAGTAGTCAAATGCGTGATAAAGATTTCGACAATTTTGTCGGCTTAAATCGTGTTTTTATTCATACAAACCTGTTGCTCACGCTTCAACCCAAACCTGATCTTGTCAACATACATAACACACCCATGCACACACACACATTGACTTGAATACTTACTATCATGCACAGTCATATATACCCATACATGCAAGCACTTCAATAGATTTGTATGTAGTGAAGTTAAAGTTGTTCGTTCTTAGTATCAGTTCATTTTCAATTCTCGGTTCGAAATGTTGTATGCGTACGGACTGTAACGACATTAATGCTTACATGCATATGTACGTATTCATAGTAATTGCTGTACATACACATAAATATCTTTCTTATATCTATTAACACACGTATATATTTGACACAAGTATGCGTGCAAGTGTGAATGCATGTAAATTTGCATTGTTTCATGAACATAAATTCCAATATATATATGTATATTTATACGCGTGTGTGTGTTAATTTATGCAAGTGACAAACATACATATAGGAAGTGAAAGAAGGGCGAACGTAATTATGAAAAGCTGCTGATTTCCCTTTTTTGTTAAAAATATACACACATGCATATGCATGTGTGTACGCATACGTATATGTTTAGTATGCATGTATTTAAATAAGTAAAAAGTGTTACCAAGTAAGTGTTTATGCGTTATACTCTTGTAAATAGCCAAACTTACATACATATATATTTATATAAATATATATATATATAAATATGTGCTCAATATGTCTTCACTCTCTCCACTGCGTATATGCACATTATCGTATGTAAAGTAAACATATTTTGCATGTGTGTAGTAAATACATACTGTACGAGACTGCATACATACGTGGGCAGTTTGTATATAGCTGTATTAACGAATACATTCAGGCAGAAAAAAACTTAGATTTATTAACAGAGCACTAACCAAATAAATCTGACTGCTGTTGTACATTATTATATACTACATTTGTACGTATATGCGTATTATTTGTCACACATGCATGCAAGCCATTGCAAACGTATGTAGACATGATTGTATGTACGTAAGTATGTTAACTTCATTATTTTGTAATTTTCTAATTGAACAAATGCATTTTGTATGCAAGTACATGTGCATGCACCTGTTGGTTATTGTGAACCTGTGATGTATGAACGTAGATATTTTCAGACGTATGAAACCCAAGAAATACCTATAGATTTTTTCTTGCTAAATGAAAGATTAGTCATAGCAAACATGCATGGCAAAAATTTAACCTTGTTAACTGGTTGGCTGCTTATTTTATTGCTAACTACATATAAATATTGCGCGAAGACAATAATTCAGAACGGAATGAGACATTTTGGTATTTTTTGAGTGGTCATACTGGGGCAGGTCAAGCTTTGCAACTCTGTTTTTAGAAAGAAGAAGAGAAACATATGATTTTGAATTATTTTATCCGAAATAAAAAAACTGTTTTAAGAGATATTTCAAAACAAAAAATGTTGATTTTAAGTAGTATTTTTTATATGCTTTCAGCAAAAGAACAAAAACAATTAAATTATAAATGTATTCCTTGAAAGGTCGCGGACTATGCATTTCCCTAACTTGTGATCAATAAAACAGTATGCCATATTATTCATTTATCACAAAATTGTAAAAGAAACACACAAAATGAACAACAACGCCTCTCTGGATAACACATGCGATCAGGACTATACTGAATTTCTCAATGAGTATTTACTACAAACAAATTCAGCTTGTAATGAGCCGGAGACACACTATGAAGGCAAGCACACAAATATAAATTTGCAATTAAAAGTAATCTATTAACATATATTTAAAATTTAGATGGCGAAATGGAAGCCGAGTGGTTAATATCAGCTGGATATGCAGAACTGACCAAACCTTTTGAACGAGTAAGAAATGAATTCCTATTGGATAATTTTAAAATACATTTAACTTAAACATCTTGATGTTTATAGGGAATTGAGTTACGCTCAACGGATTTGGAGCCAATTTTGGCCACCTTGTCCAGACCCCATGCTGAGGCAATAAAGCAACGTGTTCGTGCACTCAATCATACTGTTCGCGGACGCACAAAAAACCGTTCAAAACGGAAGCCAGATATTCGTGATGTTTTCCGCGACTTTGATGTAAGTATTATATTAATAATTATAATTGAAAACTAAGAGGATTCTTTGAAATTTGTCAGGAATCGAGCACAGGAACGCGTTCCCGTAGCGCAACTCCAGATTCATTAGATTCGGTACATGGTGACGATGTATGGGGCAATCCTTCAATGTAAGTTATATTACATCTTAGCATCGTTTGTTAAATAGCTTCTAACACAATTTTTACAATAGACCAAGCTTTGTTAGCATCTTTGACCATAATGCTACAAACTACAGTACTAATGCATATCCGCCGATTAACAAACACCTTAAGCAGAAGATTCGACGAACACCTAGCGCCCCACTGAAAAGTTCAACATCCACAGATATTTTCCGTGGTGCTCAGGTGCGATGCGACATACCAATGAATTCCTCAGAAGGTATAGAGTTGCTCGGCTTTTCACGTATTGGCACCATACATATACCACGTAACCGTTCCGGCTCGGATCCTTCATGTTCTGTTGGGTAATTATGTGTATAATTTAAACTTACCTGGAACTTTGTATCATCAATAAATTTTGGTATGCAGTCGGGTTCGTGGTCAAATCATGCAGGATTCACAAAGTGAAAACAACACATCATCAGGTGACTCTAGTGATGAGTATCTTCCGGCTACAGCTCATATTTCATCGACATTGTCGACCCCTGAAAATATATTGAACAAAATGAATCTGGAGACACCTCAGCAAAAGTTGGGAAGCTCTTCGTCATCACGGGACGGAATAAGCTTTGAAAGTATGTGCCGAGATAATTCTAGTCAGGATGGCATTGACACCGTTGATAGCTGCGTAATAACACAAGAATTTAGCTCCGATATCGACACAATTAATGAAATCGAGTTAAAGCGTTTGCAACCCATATTTTGGCTGGAGTTAGCCACAATCTTTGATCGAAATCATGTATCGTTAGACAAGCGAAAACCATTTAAGAGGCGTCGCAAAGAGGAGGGCAGCCTATTCGGAGTTTCATTAAATGCACTTATACGTCGTGATCAACAAATTACTGGTATGGACTCAACATTAGTTCCACATTTCTTAGAGGGCCTACTTGAGGAACTTTTAAAGCGTGGAACCAGGGAGGAAGGTATCTTACGTGTAGCTGGACAAAAACACAAGGTGATTTTGATAAGCAAGATAACTTTTATAACTATTATTTATTATCCGTTCTGTTTGCAGACTGAATTAATTTACAACGAATTAGAATCAAGTTTTTATCAGAAGCCAGAAAAATTTGCACAACTGCTTAGCAGCGCAAGTGTACATGAGCTGAGTGCCTTGCTCAAGCGGTGGCTACGCGAATTGCCCCAGCCATTGCTTACGAGCGAACTAATTCAACTATTCTATCAATGTCACACACTACCCCAAACAGACCAAATGCGAGCCCTATCAATATTATGTCAAATGCTTCCACACGAGAACCGTAACACACTTCGATCTATTTTACGATTTTTAAATTCAATAATCGATATGAAAGATATTAACAAAATGAATTTGCATAATGTCTCCACCATAATTGCACCATCGTTCTTTCCACCACGACATATACATCCGATTGATAAGAACAACATTGCAGATCAAGTGAAAATGGCTGCATTGTGCTGTCGCCTGACAAACGTGCTGATAACGAGGGGCGAGAATCTGTTTCAGGTTCCGGATAATCTAATCACGGAAACGCGCAACCAAAAAGCTAGACAGGTATGCATCTTGTGCAATCTTCACCTATTCAACAATGTTATAATCTTGATTTTCTTATTGGCAGGGTAAACGGGGTCATCGACGTGTTACTAAGACAAATTTAATACACCCGGCACCAACACCAGGCCCCTCCAGTCTTGCAAGTAATAATGTCAGCGGCAATGTCGCAAGCATAAGTCGGCGCCCGTCGTTCAATCCAAGTCATGTGCATCGTTTTGTGGTCTAAAAATACCACCATCTAATTCATCTAATCTATAACTTATTTGGATTTTACTAATGTTTCCTTGTGCTAGCATTAGTCTTAAATGGAAGCAAAAACTTCGTAAAGCTTTAGTTTAGTTTGGAAACGTCGAGGATGTTTTGGTACTCACAAAGAAATTAGATGCGGATTAAAATAACATTTAAATGAAGTTTGGCCCAGAATGAATTACCTTTAATTGCTAATATTAATTTGTCATAAAAATTAATCATTTATTATGTACAAATAACTATGTATTTGTTGTTATGCGAATTGTATTGTATTATTTTTCTAAAACTGTTAACGGGTTTGGGAAGCAATAAAAAACATTTTACTTGATTGCACAAAAGTTAATAAATAAGTGAACAAATGATAAAAACTTCTCGTTTTAATATTCGACAATAATAAAAATAATCGTATAATTATAATTATGTTAATGGAATTACTAATTACTTACATTGAATTGCCTTCAAATCATCAATACAGCGTATTTAACATTGTTTTCAGGAATTGTTTGCCGGTTTCATATTTATTCACATTTTAAAGTATTTTAATTGATTTCAAGAAAAATCATAAATCGTCAATATTTTCAGAAAAAACAATTAGGAATGTAGAATCCCCGAGATGAATTTAAATCTATTTAAAAAGAATGTTTTATAAATCAATATTTTATGGATAACAGCGCACGCTTTGAGTTTTAAAAGTTTTTACGACAATACGAATTATTTAATTTTAATGTTATGTATTTATTGAAAACTTATCGAAATTAAAAAAAAAAACATGCACATTAGTAAGTCCCCGGACATTTGTATATTACAATAGATATAGTATTGCTCACAAAACGGATAATACATAAAAGTATGAAATGTAAACATATGATTTTAGGATGTAAATTATTTTTTAATTAGCCGTGCAAACGAGAATCAAAGTCAGGCTTAACCAGCCTGCTGCTGCTGCTGTTAGCCATGCCTTTGTTGAACTCAACTAATCGTGGCTTCTCCTGGGACACTTCTGCCGCTGCCTGATTTTTGGGTCCAACCATAAAGAACGTGCGAACCCGTGGCTTTTCGTGCTTCATTATTGTTTCTTGCATTTTCAAGCTGCTCTGTGTTACATTGATGTTGGGTGTAACCTTGTTCTTCATTTGCCATTTAGTTACATTTGGTCGAAAATTATTGGGTATCATATGTGATTTAAGTTCGAGTTCTTTAGTATTAAAGACTTCACAGTCAACTTGCATCATCATTATATCGCCATTGTGGGATGGCTCTGCAGTGGGCAGCAGTAGCGACACTTTTGGACGTCCGTTTTTATAGTTTGAAGGTGAAAGAAGTATGTGATCACTGTTAAAGGAAACTATATAAAATGTGTCCTCTTGCCGCTTTATTCCTTTGAGAAGTTCCATTGATTCGTCAGTGCTATTCAAATTGTCCTTTGAGGTAAGATCATGAGTATCCAATTTACGTTGCTTGTTGTCAATATCCTTAAATCCTCCAAATGCTTTGCGTTTTCCGAAGCTCGACGTTTTTCGTTCGATATTGGGGAGTTCTAAGTAGTCCTTTGAAAACTTAAAGCCATGTAGATTATTTCGTTCAATGTCCATTTTCGTAGTCAAGCTCAGGTTATGATATCCGCTCGCATTAATTAGTTTTTGCAAATTCAGAGATAGACGGGAATATTCAGATTGATTGCCAGAAGTAGAACATAGACCATTACATTTCGATACCGATGGATAAGTTAAGGGTGGCGGATCTTTTCCCCCATTCAAGTTAGATTCTGCCGTAGCATTCCAATGGTTTTTATTAGTACCATTGTTTCCTCGACTTATGGGTTTGAGGAAATGTAAAGGCGGCATTGCCAGTTCCTGTATTTGCCGTTTGCTACGATTAAGCTTTTCGTTGTATTCTTCTTCAGAATCTACCCAGAGCAGATGTCTGCCAATGGGAATTTGCTCCTTTGAATTCGTATCGGCAGCAGCCGAGCTATCGACTTCAAGATTTTGTTTATTGAGATACGACTGAAAGTTTCCTGCATTCAGAGTGACCATGAAGGCCATTGCAAAGAGAACGGCCATATTTTTCTTAACCGTCGCTGAGTTCATATGCTGCCTTATGCTTTTCGAATTAGGTTTCGGTGCAATTTTGGCATGTTGATCAGCTCTGGAATTGTTGTTCAGGGAGTGCAGTACAAATTCACAAACGCTGCCCTTCCGACACTTGCATGTTTGAGCAAAAGCAACAAGTTGGTTCCGCAGGGACACATTTTCCTGTTAAACAAAAAATCAATTAATATTTTAATAATTATTAATAATTTTTTTCATACTTACTCCCTTAAGGGTAGAGTTCTCTTTCTCAAGATTACTTATTCGAGTCTCTAAAGCGACTACATATTCCTTCTTCTTTTTTCGTGATAGTGATGCAGATTCCCGATTTTTAATCATTCGTTGTTGCTTCTTGTACATCTTCTCATCGATTCCACGACAAATATAGTTTGAGCTTCCCGGCTCTCTAATAGGCAGAACGCGAGTGAATGTGGGAGGCAGTTTTTGAGGCTGACTTTTGACAAAGTTGGATGCACCTTGTGTGCCAGCCTGTGCCGCATTCACTAAATTTTTATTAATGGGTATCTTAGCATTTCCTGTCTTTAAAATGATTTTAGGAACCTGTGTATTAACGCTTCCATTGATCTTAGCACCCTTAGTACCAGTTAAGTTCATCTTCTGCATCAGTGCCTTGTAATCATTTGAGGATAGGAATATGGTTTTTGTTTTACCAGGAACTTCAACTGATGGCTCTACTTTTATAGGTTTAACTGCCAAGCTTGCATCCAATTTTACAGGCATGCGCACTGTGTTCACAGTCGGTACATTGTTTACTACTAAATTCGCGGCCGGCACGTTGTTTACCAGTATACCTGCAGCCGGCAAGTTGTTAACCAATATTGGGGTATGGGAAACGGCTTTAAAATTATTAGCTAATTGCCCGTAATTTTCTTGATTTACAGCTATTGGGGCTGTAGTTGGTGTCGTAAGTGTAGTTTTTTCAATACTGTCTTCATTTTTTATGGTAAAACTTTGAACATATGGTGTTGGTTGTGATATATCTTGCATTGAACACACTGTGTCAATTTGATCGGTTGGCTTGCTTTGCCATCCATCAGATGTGTCACTATGAACACCGCTTGTTGAACTTCCACTGAAGCTGCCGCAACTGTCTGTTGGGGATGGTGTATCCCGATTTTGGGTATACTCAAGTAAGTTACCTAATGTTAACTTCTCAATTTCTGAATTATCATTACAAATATTTATTAAATTATTACAGTTATCGTTAGTTTCCACAGATGACGTTGAAGAACTACGATCTGTATTTAAACTTTCAGGAGAAAATCCCGATAAACTGTTAAAGTTAAATCCAAAGTCATTGTTTCCTGTTGTCTGGAAATATTCAGAGAACAAGTTGTCACCTTGTAGTGAAGCCTCGCTGTCTGGCGGAATAAGCGTACTTAAGTCCAACGTAGAATCAAGGTTTGATACTGTAGAGCCTATGATTTCGTCAAAATCATGATTGTTCATACCATAATTACATGGTGATGACAACAACGATGACAGTTCGTCTAAAAACAAAATTAAATTTATGTTTAGTTTAGCTTTACACATTTGGATGAAACTTATTGCTTGTATTTGAGAACCTTCAAAGCTCATACTTATCACCTGTGTCCTCTACCCAAAGAGAAAATAACAATCTAACGTAAACTAAATAATGCTATGTGAGAGAACTGTTGACATTATTTCGTGATAACGAAGAAAAATCAATCAGATAAGTGATTTCGTCGCCACTGATAGAATTTAACGTGCGCACAATAACTGGGGTATCTTTAAAACAGGTTTATTGATTTTTTAAAGTAGAGAATTTGATGTCTAAAAGCTCGAAGAAATAGGAGAATCTAGATCGTCTTCAAGGCAAAACAAGCGCGAACGACAATATTGCCGCTGCATTGCAAATTATGTACTTGAAATACACATGGTTTACTGTGTTAGTGCCATTTGATTTACACACAAGCGAGTAATTATGTTTAATACATTAGCAAGAGCCACATTTCAATAAAACAACTTAATTTTAAACTTTTTCACTTCTTCATTTCATAAAGATTATATGTTTTTCACTTTTTATCTAATAACACCCTTTTAATTGTAAAGTGAATGCATGCAATTGCATGTACATACATATATACAACAAATGTACTTACCGTAAAGAGAGTCGTCCACATCCATGTCTTTAATGTTTTGATGAATCCTATTCCATAAAGTAATTTAATGCACCCATCACATATAGATTATAAATCATTTAACACGACTTGTATATTATTTTCGGCGAAAATTTACCGAACTCCGTCTTAACAATTCAACTGTCTACGAATGCAAAAAATAGGAATGTTGATGACACAAGGAATGCATGGCTATCGTAATAAGCTATCGTTTAAGTAACTTGACATCGATATGAAATTATCGTTAGACTAATACTCTGTAAAAGTCACGATTGATCGTGAGCGTGAATAGTACTAACACCGATACGTTCCGATAGTTTATTCAATTTAGTGTTGTACAACGTGATAAAAACAGAGCGTCAAGGTGATTTAAACCAACTTTATATTTTTAATATCAATTTAAAAGTTATTTTTTATCCTTAAGGTTAAATTTTCTTAACTATATTTTTATAAAATTAATATTGTATGAAACTACGTCTTTGGATTATAAACTGTAATAAATCAGCGTTGATTGTCTTTGCATTGCAAATATTTTCAGGAAATATCCAAAATATTTACGATATCTGAAGATGCTTCCTTACAGAGAGACCTAATAGTAGTACAATTAATATAATATGAGCTTTCACTCTGAACGCTTTTGATGTTAATTGAAAACTATCAATAAAAAGATTGTGTGTACATCTTCCGGGTGGCTTGACAAATGTTGTAAAGTTGGGAAAACGTATAATTTCCGAAGGCTACATAAAGTTAAAATAAATATTACATTTACATATGTTTTAAATATTGGAAAATATACCAATAAGTACTTACAATAGATATTGACTCGTTTGAAACACGACAAAAGGTCATGTGCATGCCTGTTATCATTGCGTGCTCCACTCGCTTTGTGAACAACGGCTCAGACCAAGGCAATTGATTTATATGTGAAAGAAACGTGCGATCATGAAATTCTATAGGATCCGAGATTAGTAATTTGTCTATAAAAATAAAAATAAAATAGTCTATAAAATATTATCACACATATAAGGTTTGCATAACATACTCAGCAAAGATTCTTCTACGACTATGTCTTCGTCAGTCATGTTAGCTCGACTACTTTTCGTTTTTCCATAAATTGTGTTGGGCATGTAATCCAAGAGATTGCCGTTGTACAAAAACAAGTTTTCCACGTCCGTCATATTTAACGAATAAAACTGATATACGCCAAACATCTCAAAGAACTCCCTTACTGGCGTCATACTGTAGCATCCAGCTAATTCTATTTTCGGATAATATGTTATAAATGACAAACACATCTCCTGTTTCGTTGAGTAACCACCAAAAGTGGCTCTCTTCCGATGCATAGTTTCATAGGCACAATCAGTAATGATGTAATCACCAGGTAGGATAACCGTTTCATTAGCCAGTTGGTGAAATTGTTGATAATTATAATCATAGTTATCATCCTCAATAATCCGTTTTAATTCCTTCCCACCTCTTACATGACGCAGACTCATTTTCCGACCAGCGCGATGCGAGTGGAGAGTACCTGATATTATTTTAATTCCATCGTCGGGAAACAGCTTAAAGGATTTAAATGTTAGACAAAACCTTTCTTATAAATCAAAAAGCGTACCACATTAGAACAGGACGGTCCACATATTCCTACATTTCTATACAATTTTTGGCCAGGAGGTATGATTTGGGTGTCGGAAATAGATACTCCACTAATAATAATACCACCATCATTAGGACGAAGTTCGGGAGTATAGTGAATCCGAAAACCAGAGTGATCAATAGCTTAAAAAAAACAAATTTAATATATAAGTAATCTAATTTTAAGGCTACTTTATGTTCTGGCTTACCATGTAGTCCATTTTGATTGTCATAGTGAATTTCAAGCATATAATATTTAACCCCTGATGAGCCACCCATTGGGATACCAACGTGAGCCGGTAGGAACTGTCCAGAGGAGCCGACAGACCAGACAGCAACAGGCGTGGAACACGAGTCCCAATCACGCGGGGTCAACGAATTGCTGTTGCACACCGTACCTGTGCTTCTTACCCAAACGTCCCACGATGCGGAATCTGAGCCAGGATACGATTTCGTAGAACATTCGAAAAGAGTCATGTGATGAACAACGGTTTCATGTTTCTTACTACAAAATAAATTTAAAAAAATAATATAAAATAAACCAATTTTTAAAGATGTAAACAAAGAATACACTTACGAAACGTGGGTTAAAAGTGGCTCATAGCCAATAATATGATGTTTTTCATTCAATGTGGGAGCACTCATAATTTTACACCAGTAGAGGGTATCCATAGTAGACTCCACTGACACGTTATTAAC
Source organism: Zaprionus lineosus (assembly GCA_035044505.1). Classification (NCBI taxonomy): domain Eukaryota; kingdom Metazoa; phylum Arthropoda; class Insecta; order Diptera; family Drosophilidae; genus Zaprionus; species Zaprionus lineosus. The sequence goes on from JAWNNX010000049.1 coordinate 65,164, forward strand.
TGTAATATCCCATTGGTGTGTTTTCTGCATGTTGATGACACTTTGTTTTCGGAAAACAGGAGTTAGTAAATGCATTGACCTAGCACCTCGATTTTGTCCATGACCATCTAACTGACCATGTGTTGGATCGATATCGCCAAAGGACCAGAGTACTTTAATAGTGTCATCCTTAATTTGAAAATGAATAAAAATAAGATAATCTAAAATAAATTATAAATATACTAATAAATTAGTGCTTACAGTGAAGGGCATATCATATGGATCGCAAGTTTCAATTAAACGCTTAAACTCAACATATGTATGTGTGTCGTTTTGATGTCCATCAATGATATGATAATTCTGTGTATCATCTTGCACTGGTGCGCCATGGGGATCAAGTGCTGAGCCGTGACAATCCTGATTATAAAACATAAAATAAAATTATTAAACTATTTCTGTACACCGTTGACACCAATTAGAATCATTTAACAAAATAAATAAAAAATCTTTTGTATATTTATAAATTAGAAATGTATTGTTTTTTATGATTACTTTGTATACACAAACATACATATGTATTTATTTTGATAACAATAATCACAGAAAATAAATTGATCAAAAATAAATGATGTGATTATGTATTTATATACATGAACATATTTATATATATATGTATATATAGTAGCTATTGCCTCACATACTTAGTCAAACCTAATTAATCGAAATTTTTGGGTAATCCTAATATACCTTAAATTTTGATGACATGTGCATAATGTGCAACATTAAAACATTTTAAAATATTAATCTCTAAGGTTACACCATTTAAAATAAGCAAATCTAAAATACATAGTATTTATTAATATAAATTTTAAAAATATTGAAATATTCAATAATTAGTTCAAATCGAATAATTTAAATTAAATGACATACCAAAGCCGTTGCCTTTCCTGTATGATCGTCCACCCATAACAAAACCATATCTGCACTAGACATGCGACCATCTTTTCGCGAAAATCCAAGGCCAATAAAGCCACGCGTATTGACCGTCACTTTAAAATGAATATCCTTTTCAGTAAGCGACCACTGTAGCCAGTACAAACCGTTCCCGTCCATCATTTCTATTCGTTGCCAATTCAAATGCTGTACAGAATCATTTTGATCAACATTTGTGTGATAAGTTCGAGCAGTGCTTTCCCGTAAACAAACGAAAATTACACAAAGCCCAATACTTGATAATATTTGAAACATCATATAAACGCGTATATTTCTGTGTTAACTTTTAAAGTATTTAATTTTGATAAATTATTATTCGATTTATATTGATTTTATATTTATGTATTTTCAAGGCTTCAGTTCCGCGCGCCTTTTGTTCTGTTGCATGTCTTTTCCGTTTTAATTTGGCTTCACTACTTCGGTTGTACATATACTTGCAGGGGAAGATAATTTCAGAAACCGGCAGATGTTTCAAAGGAGATCACTCACCACCTTTTGCACACAGGTATACACAATATTTTAAATATACATGCATACGTATGCCTTCACATATATACATTTTTACCTACATACACACGATCGACTGGACACAAATTTCGATAGTCCCAAGAAAATGAATATCGATAGCAAGGATATCTATAATGAAATGTACTTTGAAGAGAGTCTACAAATACATATTCTATTTATTGTAAATAAAAATTTACTTTCAAAAGCCGTGACATGTTTAATTAAAAAATGCAATTCGAGTTGTATAAATAAGAATATATTTTAGTGTATATATACTAAAACTGGATTAACAATGATCATGTTACTAGCTTAATTGTCAATCCTGAATTACAGTATTGCTATCGATAGCACAACCGGTATTAATTTGAAGCCATAGTATTTTGCGGTTTTAAAACTTTTAAATCTTTAATAGTATTCCCAGATTCCCACATTGTTTTCCAATGATGTAAGCTATTATTAAACAACAAATCATAAATTAAATAAAAAAAAGAATAACAGTGAGTTTATTTACAATTTACATGGGATGATTGCAGCGTTTTAAGAATAATACTTATAACGTTATTAAACAGTTTTAAATGAATTAACTAGTTTGTATGTTGCTACAATACAAAATTAAAATAATAAGTTATTACTTTTAAAGGGTAACAAATTAAAATTAATGAATGATTGTATATAAATTTGCTATAGTTGCATGATTTGCTATAATATGGACGGACACTAATAACCTACTAGAAAGTCTCTCTCAACATATTGTTATATTTAAATAAATCAAGATGTTCTAAGTTGCAGCCACTGGACCAAGAGTCATTGTCTGTGGCTGTGGCATTCGAGGACGGATCATCATTGTAGCCTTTTTTAAAGTGTAGTCCCAGCCTCTCCAGCGAAACCATACAATCCCCTGTCGAGCAGTTAAGTCTTGAGGATCATGAAGATACAGTCCATTCAGGCCGCGACCACAAGATTTCCACCACCAGCCACCCTTAAAAATGAAATTTTAATATATTTATTATTTATTTTTGTTCATGTAATTTTCATGTATTTTTATTACCTTTAGCATACTTGCACAGTTAAGTGAGCTTCGGTCATTGTCTTTATTATATGTTGAAAAAGGACTATTGTTTGATCCATACCAAGGGTCATTTAAAGAATCTCCGGCATTTCCTTCGTATCCATCAATTTCTAGTTTATAATAATCCGCTTCTGAGTGAATTTTAAAGTGCGAATACTGAGCATATCTGTAAAGAAGCATGAGTGTTTTAAATGCATATGTTATCATTCCAATTATGTTAAACTTATTAAAAACTTTAGAATATGGCATTGCCAATGCACTCACCGTTTATTTCCTTCAAAATCTTCTAGTTCTACCCGCAGTGCATACTCTTCATTATTCGTTAACATATAAATGTTTTCATTTCCTAACCAGAACTCTTTTGCCGGCTCACCAAATCCATTTTTGTAATCCGCCCAATCTCGGTTGAAGTTTTCTCGCGGCTCTCCAAAGTCATCTCTCCGTTGAATCACCTATAATTATAAAATAATTATTTACAAGAGACTTTTCTGTAAGATGTAAATTTATTTCTTACCGTCCATCCGCCGTCTGATATGCCTTGCTCACAATATACTTTTAAGAACCAATACGTTGTTCCACGAATTTGTAAATAAAAGACTCCAGATTGTTTCATGCCAGCATTTAACAGATCCACACAAGAGAAACCCTATAAGTTTTAAATAAAAATATTAAATGTAATGTATAACATCTAATGTTTAAAAAATATATTTGGTTTATGTATAATAAACGAATGTAAAATGAAAATTTTTATTTATATTTAAAAAGTTTCAAGTATATATCTCATATAAAATATGAATAAAAATATGTAAAGTATAAAAAAATGTTAATTCTGCTCTTTCTCAGACTGGTCACACCGATGTATATTGAGCAGTTAATCAAGTAAATCTCAATGTTGACCACAACAATATTTATTGCAGTTATATTTAATTTGCGTTTTTCATTCTGCGAAGAGCAAATTATAGATGTTAAAAAGACTCTAATCTGGGGGCCAGGACTTAAACCAGGGGATATAGTCTTGCCAGCACGTTACTTTTTTATACATCCCGTCGATGGGACAGGAAAAAAGTAAACAAACAATGTTCTAAGGTTTATGGTCTTGATAATTTTAAAATATACATTTATTTTCAGGCTCCAATCTTCAACTAATGTAAACTTTAAAATTAAATTAAGTGGGCGTTCTTCGCATGGAAATTGTCGATCCAATGTAAATCTGATAAATCGCGAAGATGGCTCCACAATTGTTCGATACACAATTAGTGATTGGTGTGAAAACTTTGAGATTAATGTTTTTTATAATAACACCCACGTAGCACAGTCCCCGTATTTGATTGAAAAAAAGGTGTATTCAGAAAAATGTTATTGTCCTCAGGAGCTCAACATTTGGCTTTCGAATAATGACTGTGCTGCTTTTTCAACAGATAAACAAATACTATGGGACTTGCACTCATTCAAACGTGTAAACTTCAGTGCTATTCGAGAAAATTTGTTAAAAAGATATAATGCTCCTGAGAGTATTTCACTATGTCATTATGTGGTTAAAAATCAACAAATTTGGAGAAAGTGCTATGGAAAATACACCGGTTTTAAAATGTTTATGGATTCAACGTTATCTGCATTATCTCGCGTTGTTTTGTTGCCTGATATGGAATTTTATCTAAATCTTGGCGACTGGCCACTTTCAAAAAAAGGGGGCCAACAGCGAACGTCTGGGCCATACCCAATATTTTCGTGGTGCGGCAGTGACGACACCTATGACATAACGTTACCCACCTATGACATTACAGAGTCAACAGTTGAGAATATGGGACGGGTGATGCTTGATATGTTATCGGTACAAAGCAATGAATACCATTGGGAAAGTAAAGAAGAGAAGGGATTCTTTCGGGGTAGAGACTCTCGAAGAGAACGCTTGGATTTAATTGACATATCTAGAAAACACCCAGACTTAATTAATGCTTCTATTACAAACTTCTTTTTCTTTCGCAACGAAGAGTACAAGTACGGACCAAAGGTGCCACACATATCATTCATGGAGTTTTTCAGGGTATATTCCGGATTTATTACCGTAATGAAGCAGTATAATCGTTATTAAATATCAACTTTTATCTTTTTAGTATAAATATCAACTAAATATCGATGGAGCGGTTGCAGCATATCGACTTCCTTATTTACTTGCTGGTGGATCCTTAGTTTTTAAACAAGATTCGCCGTATTATGAGCACTTTTATAGTAAGCTGGAACCGTATAAACATTATGTGCCTATAAAGCGTGATCTGAGTAACGTAATCGAAAAAATAACTTGGGCAAAAGAAAATGACTTACGTGCAAAAGAAATCGTAGCTGCATCACGCACATTTATTGAGCAAAATCTTTTGCCACAACATATTTATTGTTACCACATGGTATTATTTAAAGAGTGGAGCACTCGACTTATTGCTCCAATAGAAATTTTTCCAGGCATGGAAAAACTGAACGTAAATTACCCTTGCTCTTGCAAGGAAAAACACTTAAAAGATGAACTTTAGAAAATTGATTTTTAGTCCAAATTATTTACAAATCAAAGGTGTTTTAGCTATAAGAGATACAGTCTATATGCATGATAGCGCAAGCCAATAAAACTGCTAAGTTTTGGAATCTCGTTTCATATATATTGGGTCGGGTAATCCGATCCTCTGGCGTAATGTTATACACTTTATAATACAAGCATTGATCCAGTATGCATTCCATTAGAGCAATAGTGAATTTTGTACGGATTTTCTATAGACCTTTTGTATTAAAAATAATATTTCATAAAGTAGAGCACATCGAGGTACAAATATTTATAAAATCATACCTGCACATAACCCTTAATTTTTGGAGGATCTTTAATTTATATAAATATATTTGGCTAACTAATTTTAGATGCTTTTATTTGATACAAATTGTACTCTCGGTAAAATATGGTAGACCAAAGCTGATAAAGTGCACACGCGCATATTTAATTTTTAAACTATATTTATTAAGCACATTTGTGAATGAGAAATGCGAATAAATTTAATAGAAATTTAAAACCACCTGAACTTTTTCTCAACATTTGATATCATAAAAAACTAATATTTTTTGTAACGATAATAATTTCACTTTTATAATTTTTTCCACACTTCAGTAATCTGAGACTTAATTAAAGAAGGCGCGTGTTAAAAAGTGTGAATACATTTAACAAATCAAGTATGGAAACAAAAGAGTCTTTTCGAGTCATCTGCAAAAGCAGAAAATAAATTCACATTTAACATCCTATAACGCTTTGTTGTACGATTCAATAAATTAAAAAAAAAAAAATAAAGTTTAATTTTAGAAGTATAGTAATTCTTGAAAAAAAGAGTTAGTAGAAAATTATACGGTATTTACCTTGACATCTTTAAGTGTGAAAATATCAGTGGTAAACGTATTGTTCACAACCGCTGGCTTGTTCTTGACACTGGGAAATATAACGCCACCCTTTCGGAAAACAGATTTTGTAGGTGTTGAATTCCAAGACGAAGCAGCAGTGGATGTCGGCAAAGTTCCATTTAACGGAAGACCTATTATGCTGCTTAAGTTCGCGCTGGTAGACGTTGTATGGTTATTTGCCGTCATAGCACTGGTAGGAGAGCTAAGTGTCGGATATGGTGTCGTTGAAGTGTTGGATGTCGTTGATGTTTTCGTTGTCGATGCAGGCGTTGTTGCTGGTTCTATTAAATCAGTTAAACTCTCATCAATGACAGAATATCTGTAAAATTGCCAATAATTACATAGTAAACAGTCAGTAAAAGAAATATAAAATAAAATAGTAATCCTGCCAATTTCTATACCTGTTAGGATCGTACTCCACCAATCGATCAATAGTAGGATCGACTAGAAGCTCTGAAGTGCTAGGCCGTTGGGACAGTATTTGTACGTCATCCTCCTGTTTCTTTAATCGCTTCTCAACCATGTCCAAATTGTTGATAATTAAATTAGTTTTTGTTTTAAGGTCCTGATGAATTTCACCAATGGCTCGTTCCTGGCGCTGTGTTTGTGTGAGCAAAGCATCTGACTTGGGCAATAAGTGATCGACAGAAGACTTTGTGCCCACCACAACGTCCCACACCTCATCCATTTTTTCAGACACGGAGACCATTGGGCGCATTTGCTTCACAAGCGCATCTATTTTGCTAGATTTGATTGCTGGAAAGGCTGTTGTCGTGACATTGTATCCACTCAATTGATCGTGATGATCAACCACAGCATCATGAATATCGTGGATCATTCGCAGCATACGGCCAATGTTCTCTGATTCAATATTAATATGGAATTGCAATTTTTTGTCAATGTTGTCAGTTGAGTCGCGGAGTTGGTTAACTTCTGCCGATACGTGAGTCATAACCTCCGCCGTCATTGCCTTTGTAATTTCAACTACGTTCATTGTAATGGGTTTCTTTTCGCTAGCTTCAGCATTGAAGTCATCAACTTGTAAAAAGTTATTGTCAATTTGTGTTTTCAGCACCTCCAGCTTTGAATCGATGTCACTGACTTTTTGGTCTAACCTAACTAGTCGGCTATCAAGTTGGAATGTGGATGAAGCAGTTGGACTCTTTGGAGCATGCAATTCGTCGTCCGAACGTGCACCCATTTCGGGTAGAACGTAAACGACGTTTGACAGTTTTGAATCCAAGCTGTGCAGTTTGGACAAAGCCTCTTCTGTTTTCTCTACATTATTTGATACACGATTTTCCAAGACTTCTATATGTTCCATCAGATCCTCAACAGATCTCCCAAGGTTATCAATTCTTTTTAATTTTCCTTCGAGGGTCGTTATTATGATTTCAAATATACTTAACAATTGTTGTTCCCTATAAAAAAAATAATATAAAAAAAAATCAGAGATTTAACTACTTAACTGAACGTAATCTTAATTGTCGATTTGTTGGATTATAAACTATTAGTTAGCGTACTTATGATATTACACTTTAATATTTTCCTATTTTATTCACTCTGTACTCCGATAAAACATTTTTATATACCATTAACTTACTCTTAATTGTTTATATACTAAGTACCAACGATGTCTTTGTATATCATTATGTATATTTGACGATTTACAAGTGTGCTCAAGATAATATGCATAATCTGATATAAACGTGATATGCGTATGAGCATAAATACTTAATTTTCTATAAGTAGTTTTATAATCTTCGAGATTGACATTGACGAATGGTAAACATTTAAACCCACAGAGTAATATCCAGAAGACTGAATTATTTGCCTCTGAAAACTGGATTTTTAACAGCTTTATTTTTGCTCCTATACTCTCTAAACATTTTTATGATCATCATGGAGCATCAGATCACACTGTATATAGGATATTTTTTTGATTGACTTGATATTCTATTGATTACCAGACATAAATACCATTGCATTTTTATTTTTTACTGTAATGGTAAGTACACTTTGTTAGTTGATGTGCAAAACTAAGATGTTGATTATTTGGGGCAACATTTTTTTAGTACCAACATTTATTTGTTGACCTCCGATTTTCGTACAACGTGTAGCCATTAATGCAGCCATCAGATACAAATTTAGTTCACAAGCATAAATTACCAGAAATTGGCAAAATTGTGATAAATAAATTATATACCAATTGTGTTCACTGACAGACTATTTGAATGTGAATAGAGGACTAGTAGAGTCATAACTTATGAATGGCACAAATGAAATAAACATTATTTTTGTAAAATACACTATATTATTTACTGAAGATTGAATAGAAATTTAATTTGCTTCCTACATCATAACTATATAACTATAGATTCTCTTGATTTCTCAATGAAAAAGGATAAAAATATGAATTAATCAATTAATATTATCCTGAGGTGTTAAGCATCATACACTTTCTCATATTGCTGCAAGTTTAATAAAGAAATTGGGCGAGGGTACTGAAAGAAAAGTATTGGGTGTCTTAAATAGAAATACTATTGGTCATTGCGTTGTACCATAGTTAAAAAATTTAATAATTTGCATCACATTCACTTTGGTTGAAGCAGTCGTAAACAGCGCAGTTTGGCTTTATTTGCCCATTTCCCACACTCTCGGACACAACAGACCGGTTTTCCACCAGTTACAGTACTAGCCAATCAACGAGACAGCCACCACCACACTCATAGTCCATGCACAAATGTTTTTTGATACCCTGTACCCAAATAAGGGATACAGAGGTATTTCAAAGTAGAGCAATCGTATGTAGGCAAATAGAGTAATAACTTTCGTAAGAATATTTACAAATATATATATAGAATATATATATAGAATATATGTGTAAATATATGTGTAAATATATACATATATATGCGCACATACATATATCCTTTCCCGTTCATTTGATCTTTGTCTTTAAACTTTTTCAGTAAAGGATTTATTGTTTATAAGTTTGATTTTAAAAAGAGTGTTAATCAGGTTTGTATAAAGTGATTTGAGTGATTCATATTTCTTGTTGTTTATTGAATCAATTTACAAATTTTTTAATGAATATTAAGTGATAAAAATAAATTGTTAACGAAGTTAGCAAAACAACCTTTTTTTTAGATTTATAATTAAATGGAATGTATTTTAATTTCCGATCTTACTCAATATTTTTGTAAATTATATATAATGAATTAATATATAGGTTAATTAATCATACCATCTTGAGGTTGAAAGAGTATTCAGCCTTCCGGCAACGTTTATCAAAGTTAGTCTAATGCAATATAAAAAGACAACTAATGTTGGCGACTGTCTATTTTTGTCGCAATATTCAAAAAGTTTAGGTGTACAGAATGAACCGTTATTTGGGCGATTGAATATAACCATTCCGCTTTTGATTTTATTTAATATTTGCACATGTCATTAATAATATCTTATTTTCTTTTCATGCAGAGTATGTGTTTTTGAAGACTACAGTTACCCAGTGTGCGAAACCAGTTTGTTGCCGCAATCTTTTGTTTTGACCATTTGATTTCACACAAAAGCGCACAATGTACATAAGCTTATAGACACGAATGCAGCCACTACTATCAATGCTGCACGAGGCTGTGTAAATGGGTTTAATTTTACGTGTGTGTGCAATGTAAAATCTACATTTAGTTACGAACATACGAATAGGCGCACACATACATATAAATAAATAAATATATTGTTCGTAACTAAATGCAGATTTTACATTGCACACATGTACAAAAATTATATACATAAATATAATATATATATATAAATATAATATAAATATAATATATATATATATATATATATATACATATATATTTTTATATTTATGTATTTTATATGTTTATTTGTCATTGTGTATAATCTAAATTTATAAAAACCTTACCTTGTCCGTAAGTTTCCATTGCGCGTTGAGTTTAATGTTTTTGCAGCAAGCTTAAAGCTTGCCGCAGAATTGGCGCCGCTATTTATTTGGCTGGCACTAGTCCGTGGAAGAGCTAAACGTAGATTTGAATTTCCATTGCTCGCAATTGAACGCGTCGCACCACCCGCCGCATTGGTTGCCGCCAATGCGCCCGAATATGTTGTGCTCGAAAATACTATATTTGCGATCAACAGAACGGCTGTTAAAGACAACCGGCCACTGAGCGGCCGCGTCTGAAAGGCTACCATAACTGCGGATAACGGAGCCAAGTCACTTGAATTGGGTTGCATTTATTTACTAAGTTATAGACAATATGCAGTCACGTTGTTGTATCTACCTTTATGTGTATACTTTTCTTTTGTTTTATTTTATCTTATTTTTTTTTTTTTTTTGTTTTGTTTTTCGCTTAACTAGCAACTCAACAGACTGCAAACAAGAGAGTGCCGCGATGAAACATTTTGTAAAGATCTAGTTTGTAAAAAATGCATATGTACACTGTTATATAAGTATGTACGTATGTATGTATGGTTGTATGATGATGTGTGTTAAATACTGAAAATATAAAACGACCAGCGAGGGTATTTCATAGTTAACTTAACGGTTAAATAAATAGTATCCAATAACGGTTAAATCAAAAACCTGATTGGGAATATGCTGTCTATTTATTGTTATTTCAATTTAAATAAATTTTATCAAGTATTGCATTCAATTCAATTCAATTCAATTGAATAACAAGTATTAAAATTCATGAGCATCATACTTTTGCCAAGGTATACTTGATATTACGTATACCACTATGGATATTTTAATTTTTTTATAACTATTTAAAGCTTTATATTCAATCGTAATAACGAACACAAAGGATTATTTTTAGGATTTATAGATTGATACTCGAGATTTTGATATCGCAAGTTATGCACATTTATGTATTATGTTAAAGGATTTTAATCAATTATTCGCGGTGTCAGTTAGAGACCACTTATTGAAAACGTGTTGTATTATTTTCAAATGACGGGCACTATTTAATGGTACACAATTAGGTGTGCATTGGTTTTGAGCAAAAAACCTGCGGTATTCAACAATTCACAACCGAACATAACCGTGGGTGAAACTTTTCTGTATGCGAGACGTGCTTAGATCTCGATTTGTCTGAGCGACAATGCAGCTTGCTGAAAGTTCGGCCCTAATTAACGGAACAGCATAGCGCAGCTTTACAACACACCCGATGAATTCACCTCATCGAGAGCAAAAGTGGAACCTGTTTGCGGTGCCTAACGAAAGTGAGAGTGGTTAAACAATGTAATTTTATGCATGAGTTATGTATGCACTCGTATTTTCGTCTGTATTGTTGTGTGGTAGGTATGCGAGTGGTTCATGTACACACGTTCATACATAAAGCTTTGTGTGTTTGTTTGTATGCACAAATAAACTTACAAGAAACATTTGTACATACGTGGAAAATAATTTTGACATAATAGTGGAGTTGGTCATCCCAGGGCAATAGTTATGATAAGAGAAATCAATTGCCCTTAAGGGATTTGTAAACAATTAATAAACATTTTAGTCTATTATTTAAATGCCAACAAACATATTTCGGTTATGCTTTATCTATTAAATAATTTCTATGATTACATTTTTACTATTTCTCTTCACGCAATAACAAGTTTAACCATATATTTATGAATCCTGTTTTTATGCTGTCCGTGGAGTTTATTGAATGCATTTTGAACTCTATCCACATATATAATTTACACCCATTACGCAATCAAACAATTGTTTTTTTTTTTATGTGTTGTGGTTTAGCTAAATGTTTGTTAATTCAACATCACTCAATTTACTACGATCGTTCAAAATGCATACTTTTCATAGTCAAGACAAAATCTCAGCCGAATTGTATGCAATACGAACACTTGAGAGCCTATACATACACTGTGAAAGATTGGAAATAGATTGGTTATAAAAGATAATAATAAACTTTCAAAAATATATATACATATATATAATTTTAATGTACAAAATTTGTTCGTAATTTAAAAGGCTTTAATAACACTGAAATTAAATTATTGATAGACCATTACGAGTAAGAAATTTTTTTTTTAAATATCCTTCGTTGCCGGTTAAATATGAAAAGAAACGCAAAGCATTGATTCTTGAAAACCTTTGAGATTTCCGTATATTTTAAAACAATATATTGAATTCTTTATAATCATCTCGAAACTAAAATACACTTAATCTACTTAATTACTTCTAAAAATTTCATTTGATGATTTCTGCAAAAGTATTTTTCATTATGCATTTGCATTTTAACATCCATATACATTTATATATATAAATATATATGCATGTTAATTTTCATCATATTACAACAAAAAATTCAACGTCATCAAAAATCTCTGTATTATTTTTGGGGTCGTCCTTTGCCCGTGTAAATGTTTGCTCTTTTAAATGATGCGAAGAGCAAAACTGACCAATTTACAAATTAAATTAATTTTAAATCAATATAAAACTTTAATAATTTTGCAAAAAATTATAAGGTTACAATATCTGATGTATGTACATACGTAAAATATTTGTATCACTTATCATTAAATATTCTGTATTTAAGGTAATGTTATTGTTATGACTTCTGCATATTTAATTTTTTACTTTCTAGATTTTTTTTTCTTTTTTAAAACTTTTGTTTTCCTTTTGCTTTTTACATCTTTTCGCCTGTCACTTTTGACTGATTCAGTTGACGAATATTTCTTTTGGGTTTTAAGTTTCTTAAGCTTCTTGTCTTTTCGTTTCTTATCATCATTGTGATCAGTGGATGCAGAAGAAATATCTCTTTTGACAGGGTTCTCATATTTTGTTATTTTGTTGGTAGCCGACATATTTTGAAATTTCCTAAAAGGATTATCTGGTCGGCACGGCCGTGAAGCAATTGATGAAACCAATCGCGTTTCTCCTGTTTTGGTATTTCCATAGTTTCTATCATTTCTATCATTTCTATCATTTCTATCGTTTCTATCGTTTCTATCATTTCTATCGTTTCTATCATTTCTATCATTTCTATCATTTCTATCATTTCTTTCATTTCTATCATTTCTTTCATTTCTTTCATTTCTTTCATTTCTTTCATTTCTCTCATTTTTATCATTTCTTTCATTTTTATCATTTCTTTCATTTTTATCATTTCTTTCATTTCTTTCATTTTTATCATTTCTATCATTTCTATCATTTTTATCATTTCTATCATTTCTATCATTTTTATCATTTTTATCATTTCTATCATTTCTTTCGTTTCTATCGGATTCATGTTTCCTTTTGTCACTTTTAGAACTCAATGAAGTAGGCCTGTCCCTAATTTGTTTAACTTTACTTGATTCCGAACTTTGTGATTCTTTGTGGGTGCTGTGATCTCGATCATTGGATTTACGATGTCTCTGATCATCATGTTTTCTGTCCGATGTTGTATTACGATCCTTGGATCTTTCCCTCTTACGCGTACTATTGCTGGTAGAGCTAGTTTTGTTGTTCCTGTCATCATTTAAACTTCTTCCCGAATTTTCTCTTCGATTGGATTTCGAGCGCTCTGATGAGTAGTTTTTTTCATCAACAACTTTGTTCCCAAGTCTTTCTTTAACTGATTTGTTCGTAGTAGATTTAGGGGAATGGGAACGATCTTTATGATCACTCTTTATAGAAATTGACCGATCCTTACTACTTCGCATTCCATCTATAACAATTTTAAACTCAACTGGTCGTATGGCATTGATAGCCTTTGCAAAAATTGCGTGTTCTGCCTTTCGAATAACATCAGATGTAATTTCCGAGTGGTCTTGAAGTTTACCGCAGGATACTTTTCTGTTCGGATCCGATAGACTACCTGTTAAGTTATCATCTAGTTCCCATCTGGAAATTTGTATATCATTTAATTCATTATCTTTAGATGACACGTGTTCTTTCTTTGAATCGTCCATATTGAAAACATTTTCAATCCTGTCTGACATATTAAGGTCAATGCAATCGCTTATTGGTTCTAGCAAATTGGATGAAAGATATTCAATATTCTCGTCACATGATTCCGTGTTGTTTCTTTTTTCTGGTGTGGGCTCAACACTCTTGGAGTAGCTCTTTCTGTTCTTGTCCTTCTTATCTTTTTTATCCTTCTTGCTCTTTTTTCGTTCTGACTTAACTTTCTTCTTTTTCCTTCGATCCTTCGACTCAAGATCGATCTTATCAATATTTTCCTTTAGAGTATTGTTAGGCTCTAAATTAACTTCTGGTTTCATTACGTTTGCGCTATGTGCGGGACTAAAGGACTCTCCGACAGATTGCTTGTCGATCTTCTTTAAATCTTTTTCTTTTTTATCCGGTGTTTTTGGAGAATCGTCGAAGGGTTCACTACATTTAGGCTTAGAAGCCTTTGGCACCTTGGCCTTAGCTGGTGGTGTAAGACTTCGAGAACTATTCTCAAAAGCTTTTCCACTCTCCGCAGCATTACCATGAGTTCTTTGTCTTTTCCTGGAAAGAGATGGGTCATCAACATTCCTCGGAATATCTGCCTCAACTTTCTTAATAGTCCTGTCTATCTCGGCAACATTTTCAATCTGTAATGATTCAAATCCTGGAGGTGGAGGCTCAACTGTATCTAACTTAGGACCATATGACTTAGGTATAGATTTCTCTCTTGGACGAGGCCTATATCCAGCTTTTGGTGAAGGTGACCGGCGATGAATGTATCTGCAATACAATTTAAGTAATAAATCAATCAATTGAAGAGATTAAAAAAAAATTAAAATTAAATAAATTATTTTAAAAAGTTTGGTTGTAAGCATCGAAAAGCTGCATTTGAATTCAGGACCATTAATTATTCTACCTTCACTTGTACATATTGAGATGAACAGACGGACAAAGCTTTACTTTAACCAGGTTATATTGTACAGTTCTCACTTTTCCGACTCGCTTATACTTTTTATTTTCAGATTTCACATCTTACCCAGTACGTTTAATATTAAAATGAGGCAATATCGTACACAGCAAAGATTCAGTGCAAATGTAAGTTATAATTAATAAAAAAAAAAAATAAAAAGATTCAATGTCTACAAACAAAATGAATGAAATTGAAAAAAGTGAAACTTTTTATAGTAATCATTAATAAGCCGACATTTAATGAACGACGACTTTAAATATACTTATCTTTGAAGTAAAACTGTTTAAAAACAAACTACGACTTTACTACTCATAAAAATATATAGTTATGGGATAATAAAAGATTTAAAATTATAATAAGGCAAAGCTTACAATTAAATAAAATTCACTTCATATAAAAAGATAAGTAGGTAAAAGAGAGACTAGATTACCATCTTACAACAAATAAAAAAATGAAGAAATAAAACAGGAAACTTCACAATTTGTTGGTTGACATGTCTCTTTACCTGCATGGAAGTCAACAACAATTTAGATAAAAAAATATTACTGAAAATAAGTATTATATAATTACTTTTTAAAAAATTATTACGCATGGTAACAAAAACAATATGATTTACCGAAAAACCAAAATTTCTAAACTTTTACCATTTTGTAACGTGAGTTAGCAATTAGATTACCAAGTTGTTGATTACAGTAATCGTTTATTTTTTAAAAGAAAGCTAACTATATTAATATAGAAACTTTTTTAAACTGGCTTATGATTTATATCACATAATGATATATCACTTAAATACTGGAATATAAACCCAGATTTTACGGAGATCGTTATATAGAATATATCACATGACTACAAAATATGACTACAAAATGTTTTCTAACACTTTGTGTGGCGTTATCAAAATTTGTAAGGGCAAATATTTATAGTCTGCAAAAATAGTTAGGAATAACCTCTTCTTCTTGTCACTTGGGGAAATCGATCCGTTGCTTGAATGACGTATAATACGTGCTGGACGCCTTTCATGACTGTAATCGCGTTTCCTCTCTCGTGACCGCGGTCGCTTGTCTCTAGGATTAACTTCTCGTGATGCTCCTCTCTCATACACCGGAGATTTAAAGCGATGTCGCAGTCTTGCAGGTGATCTGGATCTGTGATGACCAGGACTTCGTCGACGTTCTACTTTTTGTTTTTCCTTTTCCTTCATTATTCTGTTGAATGCTTCCAAAGGATCATCTATAAGTCTGCAAAGAATAAAATGTTTAGGTAATTAATTTTTACTATTATTTATTTTATTGATTAATAAAGTTAATATTTGGCAGACAGGGCAACCTTGCACGTAAAGTTTACTATAGTTTTTTAAGTTTTACTAATTTTACAGATATAACAGATAATTGAATGTAAAATAATAAGTTTTTCTTACCCAGTGCCAACCTTTGCTGCAACACCTTGATAGATAGAAGCCAAATTGGTTGATTGAAATGGTTGCGAATTATTGACATTCATATTGCCTGGAGGCATATATGGTTGATTCATTTGATGCACTGGCTGATTTTGATAGTGACCAAAGCTGTAATTAAATAATATAAAATATGTAATAATTAATACAAATTTTATTATTAAGCAAAAAATATAACAAAAATAAATATGATATTTAAGCAGAAATATTGTAGATTTAATTTTAAATGGGGAAAACAACTTACTTCATTGGTGGTCTATGTGGCATGTTATTGTATCCATTGTTGTATGGGGGCATATGCACAATGGTAGGACACCGAGGCATTTGCATGTACGCAGGTGGCTTATAAACACCCATACGATGTGGCTGGTCCATGTTCATTAAAGGGTTATCTCTTTGATCGTTCACATTGATATTCTGATAATGTTGATTGATAATTGGTGTCGGTAAAAGGCTCCGTTCATTTTGAGGCTTCACGACATCGTTTTTAGTATAGTTTTTGGACTGTTTGATATCCAGCTCAGGTTTATATTCATGGTTTGGCTCACATCGTTGAATGGTGTTATTTGAAGTCGGCTTTTGTATATAAGAAGGCGAAGCCTACGATAGTATAAAAAATTAGTACGATATTTATATTTCGAAATAAAACAATAACTTACTCTTTCTTTATTACTGTCAGTGGAAGGTAATGCAGTGTGAGCTAATTTTTGCGGCATTTTAATTGTTATATTATCCTCATAGTCTGAATCTGATTTATCTTTTTCCTTCTTTGCTGTATCCGTATTATTTATGGGTACATTTGGTTCTTCCTCAGTTTTAGTTATTTCTTGGGTTTCTTCTTCATCTTCTTCTTCTTTCTCCTTTTCTTTTTCCTTTTCTGGTTTTGGTTCTTCTTCCGCCGGAGCAGGTTCCTCCTTTTTTTCAACTACCGTATTTGTTTTATTCACTGAAAATATCAGATTTTAGTAGCAAAAATAAATAATACATTTTTTACAATAGTTTTCTTGTGTGTGCTTAAAAATAGCACATATTACGAAAAAATAATATAAAATTGTTAAAAAAATTGGGTACAAATAAAATATCTTAAAATCTTACCTGGCTTAAACGACGCCAGTTTATATCCCGTTTCATTCTTAAATACGTTTACTGAATTTCTTAAAAAACGATTTGGTATTAGGGACCCTGGTGAACAATTCTTTTCCTTACAGTCCGGACACTCGCTATCTTCCGATTCTAGTAATGATGTTCGAACACCTAAATAGTTTTGGAGAAAAACATAATTAATAAATATAAAAACTTTAAGTTCATTTTCTTAGTTAGGAAATACTTACAGTCATCGCAAAAAGAGCTTCCACAGCAAGGTATCATAACGGCATCAACAAAAATGTTCCGGCAAATGCCACATATCAAATCTTCCGGAATATCTTGCTCTTTTTCAGTGGATAGCAAGAAATTTGTTGTTTCTTGCTCTGCAGAACTGTTGTTAAAATAAACAGATTATTAAAGTGCATAAAACAAATTAAGTTCACTTATATAAAAATAGAAATAATAATATTAACATTATTCAATTCAATTTTTTTTAATTTAAATGCAAATAAAACATACGGTTCAGTTTTGCCTCGAAAAGATCGAGGAATTCCGGTGTTTCGTTTCACTTCAAACTGCTCTTTACCAGACGAAAAAGAACAATTTTTTATCCAATGGCCACCCCTCTTGCATTTATTACAGCGATATGAAGCAGGTACTTCACCCACTTGAGACTGTCCCTTGATGCGATGATAACTGCATAACAAAAAATATAAGTAATTTATGATTGTTATTTAAAAAGTGGAATACTCACGTTTTGGGATCATAATCAGCTGTGCTTTGCATCATCATAGCTTGAATCTTATCCTCTTCGCTTCCCTGCATCTTGAAAAGATCCATACTCAAGCTATCCGTTTTGCTTGAAGGTGCGCTTGAAATAGCATTTTCGCTTGAAGGATCCCATCCTTTTTTAACTGGGTGTGCGATCGGAATTCTTGATATTATAAGTGTCGTATTTTTTGGAATTAAAAAGTTGTCATCCTTGTATTCTAAAATTACATTACATTACATTTCAAATTTTAATATTAGTATTAATTAAAAGCAAAGCATTTACTTACCTTCCTTATTTTGGGCATTGGTGATTTGGAGATCAAAATCAATAATTTTACCAAGTCGTTTTTGTTGTACAATTTCTCTTTTCAAGTCAGCAACAGAGATGTGCAGTCCGTCAAAAGTTATTGTATCAAAATTAAGGGTACTTTTAAATTTATAATGTACCGACATTTTTGCTTCTCTAAAAGATTAATATAAAAGTAAAAAAAAAAGTGAAGTAAAGCGCGTTGTAATGTTATTTAAAAAATTAAAATTCGAAATACCGGCTGCTAACCCACTTAAGATCTACCTATACGGCTCTAAACATACATACATATGATTGTTATGTGTTCTTATATTTTGTCATTAGAAATATGCATTGTATACACACAGCACTGCTGGACCGGCACAGTTTTCCATGTGCTACCGGTTATAACCTGTTTACCAAATTGGTTGTGGTTAACACAGTTGATAATCACAATGTCACTACTGTTAATATGATTTGGATTTGTAAGTTACTTTTATAAATTCATTATATTCACATTCGGATAAATTTCATTTTGTTAAACAAACTAAATACACGTCGTTTGTTGCTGATTTTACTACTGATAACAAAAGCAGATAGTGTAAATGCCACCCTTTGAACAAATATTGAAACTTTAAATTAAAAGTTACTACACACATCAAAGCATAAACAACATAAGTATGTTGTTAAGTGGAAAATGTGAAACATTTGCACTAATATGTAAGTGTGTGTATGTGTAACTGCATGAAACGTATACGAGCGACTGTATGTAAATAACAAAATCGTAATACACATTTGTAATTTTCTTATGCGCAGTTCATCATTATATTTGATTTACTCCAAAAATGTACATAATAACTTTTGCTTGCCGTATTTTCAATTTAAAGGCAGGCACAAATATGTACGTATGTATACACATGTTCGTACAGTTGTAAATATGGCCTAACCATTTAACGCGTATTATTACAATCACTTGCCGAACATTTGCAAACCATACTTACACTTCTTTAAACAACGGTTATGCGCATATCACAAATATTCTGAATATTTTTCCGACAAAATAATGAGTTATATTATCGTTTTGATTTTGTCACAACAAACCGAACTAGTTACATAGACTGGAACCAGTAAAAGAACCATATCGCTGTCATCTTGTACTCAATGCGTTGTTAATCGATCTATCGATAAACTATTTTAGAAGCAACCATACGCTCAAACACTGCACAAACAATACTAATAATAAAATTTATGTTATTGTATGGCTGTTACAGTGTATACAGAGTATACTATAGTGTCAAATATTCCTTCACCCTTCCTTAACAAATTAAACATTATCTGCATAACAATTTAAAAGGGAAAGTTATCTTTTTTAGCTTGGCTTTTAATCAATTGGGATTTGTCTATTTTTCCATAACAGAAACTAAAAATGTGGACGTTACTTTTAGGAAATTGTTAAGCTGAAGAGATAAATAACATATATTAAATGTTGTTATTCAAATTAAAATACACCAAATTTTTATTTAATAAAGTTTATTCGAAAATTGGTTGAATAAATATGAGTATTACAAGTTAATCTATATTGTTTAAGTCATCCAAATGTAACGTCCTCATTGGGCTCGGAGTCCTTGAGGGTATATTGTCGTTACCAAAGTCCTCAGAATTACCATCGGCTAAGAAAAGTAAAAAATACAATTATTATTAGTTAATAAAATAGTGTTTTCGTACTTACTTTGATCTAGAAAATTCGATTTTCTTAATTGGTTTACGGAATTTAATGAAGTGTTGAGTTGCTTGTTTGTATGCTCGGCTGTTTCCAAAGTAGTTGGTAAATCCAGTAAACGCTGATTTTGAATACCATCTCCAGGTCCCATATGGGAAATATGGTTAAAATTCGTAGGACCCGATATCATTTTTGATCTTCGATCACTTTAATAATAGAATTTTTATATATAAGGCGTACACGTAATATATATTAAAAGTATGATATATAAAAGATTTCTTACCTTTTAACTGTTTTGTTTACTTCTCTAATAGAGAATCTACGTTTAATATTGCTTTGTCCCTTTCGATCCCCATCACGATATTGTAATTGTCCCTCTTAATCAAAAAATAATTCAATATTATTTAAAGTTCAGATTCCTTCTAATAAATTAATAGAAGCAAAAGGCTTAAACTAAACCCACGACTTACTTGTATGAATATTAGCCAAATAGACAATCAAAGGTGTATCATTGATAGATGTAAGCACAACGTTGCCTATGTTATTCAAAGGTAATGACTGTTTAATACCAATGGATTGAACCCATTCAGATGTTTGTGTATTGAATATATCTAAATGAGTCTCTGAGAATACTAATAAATGTCCATCGGAATACGCTAAAATTAAAAAACAAACTGTTGAAAAATTGTATAACAAAAAAACCGAAAGAATTTACTTATGTATGTGGGAAATGCTGGATACATTATTTCTCTGTCTCGTGATTTTCGGCCCTGCAAGTCTACGTATATTGCTAATGTTTGAAATACTAGTAGATACTCTCCAAAAGTTCCGCCGGTAGGAGACAATATTTCAATAACTCTTACAGCGTCTACCCCAGAGTAGTTTAAAAATGCACATAATTGATTTTCAGGATGAACCAATGCTAGAAATAAATTAAATCAGAAATTCGAATAAAAAAGTATAGAATTTCATAATTAAAGGTGACTTACACATTGCTGTTGCCTCCCCTCTTAAGAAGTATGCCGTAAATCCACTTTGATGTGCAACAACTAGACGCATATCCGACAGAATCTGAAGGTGTTGGGCTAAATACCCAATCGTAAACTCGCATGTCTTTTGGTGTCTCGTTCGCGTTCGATTTATTTCGTAGACTATTATTTGGGTATGATTATTAGGTCGTTTTAATGCAATTATAAATGAATAAACAATGCTAGGGTAACGGCGAATAATTCCAGTACAAGCGGATATGCAATTCTTAGACTCTATGACTTTTATCCATTCAACATCACTTGCTCCCAATGCCCTTATAGGTAGAAGCCTCAAATGACGTTGCTTTCCACAAAGAATAACAATTATTTGTTCTTCTTCTATGTACCACAATTGAAGAATTTTCTTTGTTTCTCCAATGCGTGCAATTTCTAAAAAAAAAAAAAAAATAAACAGTATGTTTGTTAAGATCAACAACAAATCAAAAAAAAAAGTGATCAATAACCTAAAAATACTTTCAGGTCTCCATTAAATAATATAATATTATATATTTGTATATTGTTAATATTACTTACCAGATTCATCCAAGTTGAGATAAAATAACCCATCCTCAGTACCTAATAAAATTTGATTAGGATACGTAATAACAGAACACAGCGCATTTCTTATTATCGATAATGTGTTATCCAATATTTCGTTGACTTTATAAATAGCCGTATTTGGTAGATTATTTCGTTTTAATATACGATGAAGTTCACCCAATGCAATTACCCATTTTGATTTCTCCGACTCGTTATCAGCCAACATTAAAGTATTCAATGAAACTCCACCTTCAATAAGGGCGGTTTTTATCTAAAAAAAAAAGAAATCTCCGTGAATGTTAAATTTTTTAAAAACCGTTTGCTCTTACCTTAAAAATACATGGTACATCTTTTTTGGCTGCATGAATCACATCACTTTCTCGAACGCTACCAACTGAAAACTCTGGATCTCGCATGTCCAAAACTTGGGACACGCTAACACTTGGTAATGCTGAACGATCAGTAGATATATCATACAAAAATAATTTAAAATCGCACACAACGACAAATTGACGAATCCATCCTCTCTTTATGACACCAGATTTTGGGACCTTAACATAGCCTTCATATGCAGTTCCAATACCCCTTGTAGGATCTATACCTAACGGACGCTTAGTTTGATCCATAGGAACTGGACACATTGTCGGAACTCTTTGGCAACATATAGTATGACATGCAAAGCCGCAAATTTCACAAACAACTCCCTGTCTTGTCAATCCAACCATTAATGAAGTACAGTGGTTACATTTTGTGGGACTACTGAATGTTCGTACAAGAAATTGATGAATTGATGTATTGCCGCTAGGTTTCTTTTTCGATTCTTCGTAATTTAAGCTGCTTTCTGATCTTATTTCATCGTTGGCGGAAGAATTTTTTGCACTTAAATTGTCCTTAACAGATTTCGATGTATATTTTGTTTCATAGTTAAAAAGCATTCCGGTATTCGATGTTTGAAAGAGATTCGATGAGGATGAAATATTGTCCCTTGCATCGTTACTGTACGATTCGACAGACTCATTCATATCAGTATTTATGGATATATCTTTAAAGAAGGCATTATTATGATGGGAAGTTTTGTTTAAAAATGATTCCGAATATTCAAGATCTACTTTCTGCAAGTCCCTCAGTTCGTTCTCTTTCTTTTTCAAGTCATACAATATTGATTCACATCGTTTTTTATAATCACAAGCTTCTTTTTGCGTTGACATAAGCTCAGCCCTTGTTTGACTGAGCTCTTCGGCTATGAACGCCTTGGCTTGGATTTCCCTTTGAAGTGCACTTTGCAAATTAAGTAGCTCCATTTTATCCAATTTTTGTGATCGCCTATTTCGCCAGTTTTTATGATCAACCGGATTGTTATTAAAGGTTCCAACATGTTTCAGATATTCGATTTCTTCGGTCATTTTTGTAGCCAGAGCTTGTAGGTAGCTGCGAGCATCTCTTTCATCCGATACCCATTGAATAATCTCTGCCATTTGTAGCTCCCAATGGTTAATGGCTTCACGCTTTACTTGCAACTCCTTCATTATTTCAACCTTTTCATTTTGTAAGTCGCGTAGATTTTTAGATTTTACATTCACTTCAGTGCTTAGTCGTTGTTTCTCCTCGAGCCATGCAGATTTCTCTATGTCATAGTGCGTTTGCATCTCAATAATTGTATCCGCAGAATCATTTATAGAATCATTGGGAGTATTCTTAAGTTTCTCATGAGCCTGCTGCAATTCATTTGCAAGAATGGCATTTGAAGATTCTAATTCATTGAGCTGATCCCTTAAAGCTTCTATTTCTAAGTTGTGACGTGTTTGTTGATGATTTAGCTTTTCCGCATATTGTAGCTCAATACGTTCTACTTCGTATCCAGCCATACCTGAAGAAATATTCATGGAAGCTGTTGTGTCCACATTCGATGATGATTTTCGCATATCATTTTGCAATTTTCTGCAACATTCCTCGGCGTGCTCTCTTATTTTTTTCTCCTTAGACGCTTCGTTAACAGCATCCTCAATATGAAGTTCGAGTTCTCTTCTTGTTTTATCAGACTTACGTAGTTCAATTCTCAAACTATCATTTTTTTGAATTGCTGCATCGAGTTCCTCTTCTTTATCTCTAACCTGTCTTGAGAGTTTTTGTTTTTGGTTTCGAAGTTCAGTAAGCTTTTCGGTTACCTCCGAGTACTCAGTCATTGCGACATTACGCTGGGAAATGGCTTCCTTAAGTTCAGAGTCTTGAACTTTGAGACGTTCAATGATCTCATTGTACTTAACAGATAGTTCACCTTTGTCATGCTTATATTGCCTTAACTGTTCAGTTAACGATTTTATTTGCTTATTAAACAATTCGTTTGAGCTTTCAGAATCTTTAGATATTTCACTGCATAAAAGGGAACTTTCGATAGCGTCGTCCAAGCCAACATTTTGATTTTTTAGTTCTGGGGTTAAATCGACCTTTCTTAAATTGGATGAGTTACAATTTTGTGAGAATGTAAAACCAATAAATGGTAAATGAAATCCAGAAAATGCTGGATTGGCCGACGGAGGGATGGACTCTGTTAACCTGACATCGTTATCATCAACATCAAAATTAGATGTATCTGTTGGACTCGAAACTTCCGGGATATAAGGTGCGAGACCAGATCTTATATTTATCCAATCAATTCCATCAAACCATGGATGATCCATAAAATCACGTAATCCCTTTTGACCAAGACGATTTTCTGGGATACAAATTAACTTACAAAGTAAGTCCTTTGAAGATTCAGATAGTTTACAATGTAATGTATCTTGTGAAGGCAAGTTAAAACAATTTTGATGATTCATTATTTTTCCATAGGTTTCCACTAAGCTTTCCGCATAGAATGGAGTTTCGCCATATAGCATTTCATACATACACACACCCAGAGACCACCAATCACATTCTGTACCATAACGTCCCTTACCATCCTCCATGGCCCTTAAGATTTCGGGTGATATATAATCAGGAGTACCAACTGCAACATTCGATTGGACTGTACCATCCTTATCCAAGCGTAAGCATGAACCAAAATCGGCTAAGCGTACGTGACCTCTTTTGTCTAACAAAACATTGTCTGGTTTTATATCTCTATGAACATATTTGAGTTGGTGAATACTATTGATAGCCAGAATCATTTCTGTAATGTAAAATTTGGCCATATCTTCAGGAAGCTTATCTTCAAACTTGCTTAACAGAGTTAAAAGATCTCCTCCACAGTAATAATCCATGACCAGGTACTGAAATTCAAAGAATTAACCATTTAAAAAATTAAAATTGTTTCCAATGTTTCCAAATAAACAAATGGTTACAAAACATACCAAATTAATATTATCCTGAAATGCATAATGCAAGTTTGTTATCCACTGACGATCCCCTAGAACCAATACATCTCGTTCTTCGCGAAAGCAAGCGGTTTCAGCACGCTTTAACATCTCCCATTTGTTTAAAATTTTCATGGCAAATATGTTTTCTGATGATAGCATTCTTACAACACATACTTCACCAAATGCACCACGTCCTATAATTTTCAGAATTTCAAAATCCTCACGAGTAAGCCGAAGCTTTCGAACAATGTGAACAAATGGTTTAGCTAAATAAAACAAAATATATTAATTAAAGTCAACTAATTATTGACTTTTTTGAGCTCCATACCAAGTTTTAGAAAATCTGAAACGCTCTTTTCCCTACGAAGGGATGAATTACTGCATTCATCATAAAGCAAAATAAAAGTATCCAACAATGCATCCATAGAATATTGGTGTCCTTTAAAATTATATTCAAAGTTTAAACTTTGATTTAACTTTTTCTCGCCATCTGGTTCGTTTAAAAGAGATTCCAAAAGCTCGAGCCTTTTGTTGCAGCTTAGAGTGACTAAGTCTGGCAGAAAGATAAAACAAAATTATTAAAAAAAATGTACACAATGAATGGTTAAATGAATTTAATTGGGTTATTGATGTGAATCGATTTGATCACACATTTTTTTAAAACTTTTTCCGAAGCCACAATTTATTTTAACAATATACTCTAAAACCATAATTACACTATTTCACTTTTTGGATGTTGTACGTAGGCCATGGTTCTTTTATTATTGTTTACAAATAATAGAATTTTTAGCCCTGTGAATTATTGAAAATCTGGAACAACATCTATAGTCACTTAAGGCACGTACTATAGTCTGCCCCCAATCCGTCTACCGCTTTGTTGCATTGTATGTCATAGATTGGGGCGATACAGTATCTCTAAAATCTTCTGCACTGTGTTTATTTATATATAAATATGTATGTATATATATATAAATATACATCTTTGACGCATATGTATGCATATGTGTTATTTTTGTACATATGTATATACATGTCACTCATGTCTTCAGTTTGCGTGGGATGGTCTTGCATACATTGGTAGTAATGAAAAATTACAAACATACATATATTACTACGTCAAAAAAATAACTTCAATGTTTTGTAAAATCATTGTTTGAAATTACACATGTTTAGTAAAGATGTTTGCACACAAACGTCTGAGTATGTGTATATGTATGTAAATATTGAAATGCACGCAAATACACACAATGCTTGCACAATATGCACATAGTATACAATATATTTGAAAACCTTTAGTTCAAAGGGACACATTATTTCTTCTTTTAAACTTTAAATTTATTTACCACACAGCTCAGGCAAGGACGTTTCATAATCCATTTTATAAGTGTTTGTTTGGACTAATCATATCCACGGAGCAGTTGAAAAACAATGTAAAAGCCGACTTATACTGTCAGGGATGGAAATATTGAATTTAGGACGTTCGATTTTTTTTCTTCTGGAGAAAAGCAGTGTTGACATACAATAAATGCCAAAGAAATCGATACATTTATCGGTTTCGTTTTACAAATGAAATAGTGACTGCTTAAATATCGCTTTTCATTTGGCATAACAATTGGCGCCAATTGATAATTTAAATTTAAGCTTAGGGTTATTAAGGAAAAAACTCCCTGTACACAAAAAAGGTTTCGAGCAATATTGTCCCATGTAATAACAACTTTGAATATATTTAGTATGTAATATCACGAATATTTTAATCATATAGATATTTCGCGTTTTTTGATTACATGATTACATTGTCGTACTCATCAGACTGCTTTTTGGATTCGACAAAAAGAAGAATAACCAATAGTTTACATGAATAATCTTACTTTATTTTGTAGTCAAATGCACATATTAGGTGTTAAATAAACTACACCTCTTACAATTATTTTAATCGAAGCTATAAAATCTTAACGCATACATATTAAAAGATACGATTAATTTTAAATACAATAACTTAGGGAAACATAAAACTAATTTTTGGGGTTTTACCTCGCGTGCTGAGAGCCTCCGTTCATTTTGTTTTGAATTTTTAATATATTGCATTTTTAAATATTAACGCAAAATAAAAAATATTACATGATTACAAACGATAATTTGCATAATTTAATGGCTTCAAAAACCTTTTACCTAAATGGATATGTGAACCCGAAAACTTAAGCAAATATTCTTTTCAAACATATAATTTTTCTATTTTGCGTTGATATGTATGTTAGGTGTTGTAACAATAAAATTCGTTTTAAATTTTGCAACCAGATCCAAAAGTATTTAATTGAACATTTTTAAAGCTAATAAAAACTGGAACGTAATGAACAGATTCCTAACAAATGGAAAGCGCCAGTAAAACCACAATCAATTTCCCCCTTAGTTATTTAAAAGAGTTAAATAGTTTGTGTATCTATAACTAATAAAATAATTAACAAACAAATATACACTTTATAATTGTTTTCTAACCATTTCAGACAACAATGCTGTATCGTTGTTGGACATGACAGCACCTGTGTTTGCTTCTTTATTTCTATATGAAGCATTTGGGACACGTTGAATTGTTCTGTCCTCATAACGCGTTCGTCCCTGAGATGCCATTGGTCTGTTAAGAGTATTATTAGCATTATTTGGTGAACTTGGCGGGGTACTGTGTGCTGCAAAATGTTTATTAACAAAATCTTGTTCCTTCCATCCATTTTTCTTGTAGACCTCACGTAGCTCGTGATGCTGCCACATTGTGTACAAAACTTGACTAGCAAACTTTATAACACAAGAAGTGTATTGTTCTTTGCGTCTTGTAATATTCATAAGTCTGTCTACTCCGCCGGCGTCTAAAAGAGAACGAGCAAACTCTGGATTCTTTTTTATAACTTCATTAATGGTTGCCAATACTGCAGTAATGGTATCATCTGATGTATTTTGGTCATGCTGAGCGTTTCCAGAAGGAAGTTTTTGGACCAAATCACGCATTGCATATTTGCCAATTAATTCCTTATTTCGCTGGTCAATAGCAAGATTGCGTAGCGCAGTTGCAACAGCGCAAACGACACGATCGACTTCCATTCTTAACAGCTCTACGAGTATTGGAAGGCCTTTCTCCTTACGTACAGTTGCACGAATATCAATACTTGGTTGCCAATAACAAGCAGACAAATTTTGGATTGCACCAGCAGCGGCCTCA
The DNA here is from genome assembly GCA_035044505.1 of Zaprionus lineosus. Taxonomy (NCBI): domain Eukaryota; kingdom Metazoa; phylum Arthropoda; class Insecta; order Diptera; family Drosophilidae; genus Zaprionus; species Zaprionus lineosus. The sequence goes on from JAWNNX010000049.1 coordinate 93,453, forward strand.
AGAGTCTCGGGATTGGAACAACTTTGAAGCAAAGATAAATAGAATTGTACGACCTCGGGCTGCCATAATTGTTCGTATCCTTTATTTGTTTGACTGTTTGTTCCTGAATTCTTTGAATATTCTGTTGAAAATATATAGTCCTGTTGAGACTCATTTAAAGCTAAGTCCTTTTTCTTTTTACTTGTTCCAAAACATCCTAAATTTTCACCTATAAACAATTTTTTTTAAATAAATCGTATGCAATTAAAAAAGTTCAAATTACCTTTAGAAGATGATGGTACAGCTTTTTCCTGTATTATAAATGGATGTTTGTCATAATTTGGATCTTCAACTTCCTGGCATCTGTACGATAAATTTCGAAGTATGCACACACAGTTTTCAACTGTTTTATTGCCTATATTGTTCTTTTCAATGGACGATCGTACTACGTAAAGAAGCGACTCAACTAAGTGCTCACAATTACGTAGACATTCTCGTGCATGTTCTCCGGCAGAACTGACGTTTCTCAATACTCCAGAAGCATTTCGGAAAACTGTCGAAAAACATGTCTCCCCGCAACAAACAGGGTCCCAGCCAGAATGGGGCTTAATAATATTAATTACTATAGCTGCCAGCGCTTCATCAATAATTGACCGTTTTATATCCTCACAAGAAGACATATTCCATAATACACCGGTTACTAACTCTTTTACCTCAGTTTCTTGAGATCTGCATAGAAGGTGTACCAAGGCTTCTATTCCACCGGCATTCTTTATTCCACGTTTATTTTCATCGTTTTGTCTACCATACGATAAATTACGTAAAGCTCCACAAGCATTTCTATAAACAATTAAAAATATACATACATCAACATTTCATAAAATTATAAGTTTACTTGAAAAATAGAAATTACATATACTTTAAATATTATCATAGATATAAATTAATATTATATTTATTACTTACTTATGAATTTCCGGAGCGTCATATGATAGCAATCGAACTAATGGAGGTATTCCTCCAAGTGTTCTGGTACGTTGCTTATTTGGATCATCCATGTAGCATAAATGTTGCAAATAGGCAGCTGCATTTGCTTTAATAGCATTATTAGGATTGCTTAAAAAGCTTATTACTTCAGAAAGGTTGGGATCTCGCCATCTCATTGTCGAGCAAAGGTCACTATCCGATCCCCCCATGAAATCTTCTTTTTCCCCAATTCTGGGTGGTACAGTATTCAATGAATTCGTGGCAAATGGTGCTAATTTAAAATCTCCCTGAGGCTCAAAAGATCTGCATTGAGAATCAATGGCTGGTTCGGATCCGTTGAGGTTATTGTCAAACGGTCTCGAAGCAAATGGTTTTATATTTGCACTTACACCCGGCAATCCATATGTACCATCAGCGTTAAAACCATATGGAAGTACTGGTTCGTCAGTATAATGAGGTTCTAAGCCACATTGTGGTAAACCAGAAATACCAAAATCTGCTGTTTCATCGAACTGTGGAGCTTGTATGTATCTTACGGTCGGTACTAATGCATGACCCTCCATAGCAGGAATGGGTACCTCTTGTGAAGTTGCTTCTATTTTATTCTGAGAACCGATCGAAGAACAATGAGGTGCTATTCGCGTAAGAGTACCCATGCCCGTAGGCTTTGAAATATATAAGGGTGCATTTGAATATCCTGCCGCTGTATATTGCTCAAAGTTTTGAAACGCCGTGTATTGAGTTTGAATGTGACCTGGTTCTGGGACCAACGACGGCTCAATGTTCAAGTTTTGTTGGGGATTCATCTTGGTATTATGATACAAATCTGTAAAGAACAAATGTCTTATGAATTTTTAAAGGTATTTCTGATAGCATAAAATAAGTTGGCTAACTTATACCATGGCTTGTTGAATTTATAATATAAAAATGTAGACAATTGGTAATTAAGCCACATTCTTTTCATTGGTTCTATGACTAAGATTAAGATTCACATTTATGACAATAATTACTTGCACTGTTTAATCCAAAGCTTTTCGAGTTCTTGTGTAAATTGCATATTATACATTTAGTATAAAAATGTTGATACAAATATCCATTTTAAACCTTGAAATGTGAATAATAAAAAAAAACTTTTCTTTTGAAAGAATTCGTTAAATCACAAATTCACAAATGCCACGCCCCTCATATATCAAATGTTCTATAATATCATACACAAGCAAAAAATTAAAAACATATAGCTCCTTCTTTAACATTTACACATTTGTAAATACATACATATTTGTAAATAAACTTCCAAGACACTTTCGCCGACTTAAGTCAAGCGGTTTTTAAACTGCACTGTGTGTACATGGATATGCATGTACATGTTAAAAAATATCGATTTTTCGCAGGGATGTCCCTTTGCTTGATTTTTGCGTGAAGACATGTATCTATGTATGGTTGTATGTCAAGTAAACCTAACTTTAATTTTTAGCTTTAATTTAACGTAGCATATCTTTGTTTAATTAATAATAAATTTAAAAAAATATACTTTGGATATTTGTTTCACTATTTCTTTATACTTTATGTGGCACTGGTGTTAAATTGCTTTTAAATTTGATAGTGATTCAGTATGTACACGTACGTGCACATACATACATAACTATTCATATTCATTTTCTATACACGGTTTGGTTGCTTTAAGCTTGATATAATTACCCACCTTAACAGTACCAGTAAGATATATTAATAAACATATTTATTGATAGCAAGACACAAATAAATTTTTAAGCTACAATTTTTTCGTACAACAGTATAGCAATATTATTCTTTGTCGTACTAATTCGAAATTGGAGTCGAATTACTTATTTTGAAGCTGTTTAACTTCACTGGTTCTTTTGCACGAAACTAGCGGCAACTTTGGGTCACTGGAATAGAACATAAGATATCGATAAATCTGTTTAGATAATAAATGTTGGTTCAAAAGAAAATTTTAAATATAATTGCTAAGATAAAAACATTAACTTTTAATAAATTTTTTTTATAAAACCTATTAAAATTATATTAACAAGTAAAAACATACAATTAGCTCTTGCACTTTCGCAGGCAATGTAGTTCAATTTACAAATATTCCAGATGAACGGTAACAAATTTAAGTTGTCCATTAAATTTAAATTGAAAAATTATACCAAGTCTTGAATGTTTTTTAGATATATATATTTTTTTTAAGATTTTACTGATGTTTGGTATTTTCCAACGCCCCAAAATCTTTATATTTTAAATTAATTTTCTTTATTTATACTGAAAATACAAATTATGTAGAAAATTTTCATACAAATTAGCAATCTTGACCGAATACAAATATTAATCACTGTTTCATGCATGCTTTTAATATTAAATGCATTTCACAGAGACTTTCGATTTTGTAGTCTATTGGCGATCAGTAGCTCGAAGCTTCTCTTCCACAGCTTCACGGGATGCTTCTGACAAATCAGTAGCTTGTATATACTTTTGGACACCAACCAATGACTTCTTCAGAGCATCAAAAGAGCTGGAGTACAACATCTTCTTCTTAACCTGCAAGATTACATTTATTTGTTAGTTCAAAAGGCTTTTTATTGCCTAATTTAAAAAATTTACCTTAGCAGTATCGGGACACCACGACATAAGGAACAACTTTTGCTTCTTTGAGCTTTCTGACGTGCCTTGGCATTGGTGCATATATTCAAAGTCGAAAAGGCCATACCTTAAAAAAAATTTAAAACAGCTCTTGTAATATTGCAAATAAACGATGTCTATCCCATTTTAGCAACAACTTTAGATAAGAAAATTGTTTGCTTTAAGTTTTAAAGCTTTCACTTCAACTGTTAACTTACCGGCATTCTCCAGGTCCGCACGCCTGAATATCTTCTAGAAACTGGTCGTATTCACTATTGCGATCTCCAACAGTCTCAACATCAATCTGCTTTTCATCGCGAATAAAGAAGATTACATATCGGTGTTTTTTGTCCTTTTTTATTTCTTCATATGTTGTTTTGCACACATCCGAAACAGTTACTCCAGAAGCCTAAACAAAACGAACAATAAGATTATAATTAATTTAAAAACTTCTTTGAAATATCAACGAAACATCTTATTTATATTTAAACATATAACTTTGCGTTTCGTTTATTCAGGCTTAACTTACGATAATTTAGCAACGGTATAGACACAAATTAATGATTTAAAATTGTCAAAATATTTAAATATAATAATTTATTTAAATATAAATTGTGCAAAGCCGTGGTAAAATTATTATTATGAATTTATTTTATTCATTCTCGAGTATTCATGTAATTTTAATAACATAAAAAAAAAAAATTAACATTGAAAATCACTAAAAATGCAACCGTGCAGCATTCAGGATGCTAATAAATTGCAATGTCTGCCGCCTCCCGGCAACCCTACCCATATTAAAATCAACTCTTAAGAACTTCATTTTGTAAATGAGAAACTCATTTGAGACAGCACTGCAGCACACACATAAATAATCTTATTGTATGTAGTTATGAAAATGTTTATGTGCACATACAACAAAATTTGCCGGTAATAAGCCGAGTGGAATAAATTTGCAAACCGTTTATATGTACACTCATATAAATATGCGCAACGTATATACGAATTGTACTATAAAAAAAATTTGCTAGGATAATATTTATTATAGTAAAGGGTTAGATTTTGTTATTTTTTTGTAACATTTAAATATTTTTGCACGTGCACATACATAAACTAAGTTAATGTGAAGACACATACATATATATTTTCTTTGAACCAAATGTTTAAGACACCATATGCACCTGCAAAATTAGCAAGAAATGAAGTGTGTACATACATATATTCAAGCAAATGTACGTAACAGTACAGATTGATAAATTTTGGAAATTATTTTATGAGCATTACTCAGCCTACTCTGACTAATGTCTACTGTACGTATCTATATATATATATATATATATATATATATATGTGCATGTATAAAGTATATATAGATTTATACACAGGAGAATACATGTATATGCCTGTATGGAAAAAAATTATTTATATATATATATATATTTGAATGTGTGGATTAAAAATATATATGTGAAATACATATTTTTTAATGTATACACACGTATTCATAAGCATATGTATGTTTCGCCTTTTCTGTATGCATTAAAATATGTATGTATATGCATATGTATCACAAAAAATATTTTTAGTGTATATGTAGCACTATAGCGAATACATGCATACACATATTTATGTACAAATGAATCATCGTATTTTTCGTGGGATGTACGTAAGTGTACATATTTGCATCAATTTTGAATATAAACTATAATTAAAAATATTTCAAAAAATTGTTCTTACCATTTTATTTTAAAATGCGAGTAATTTTACAAATTTCAGAAACCAATTGTAATTTGTGCAAGTACAAGTTAAAACACAAATACTTTTTAGCCTTTCGACCGCAACGAACAACCGGACTAATCAATTTGGGTGGTGGTTCATATGCAAAGATTTAATCGCAAGAGTTGCCACTTGTACACAAGTTTGCTACTTCATGAAGTTCGTACACGTCTAAATAACAATTTTTTGATACTGTGGAATTAAAACGATATGTTCAGTGTTGGTAAATGAAGTATCTTAAATAAATATTAAATAGCAATCAAATACATGAAAAATAGTTTCCAAAAACAATCTTTTATGATATTTCATATTTAATTACACGTGTAACTGCATGTTAGTGATGTCTGCACTTAAGAAAAATTACAAAAAATTTATTCATTTATTGAATTTATTAAATAAAAAATAAAATAATTTGAATAAATAAATAACAGAACAATATAAACAGCGTATATTAATTTAATAATAAATTATATTAAGTTCAAGATTAAATTAGCTTGGAAAATATGATTGTGGTGGAAACGTTGCATCCTCTTATCGTGCGATAGTTTATTATCAAAACATATTTCAGTGCAACACTGTATCAAACGCGGTTTGACAGCCGGAAGTGTTGAAGAAAATATCTCTTTCCTTTTCACTGTTGAAGTGTTAAATACATATTTTAAGAACACCAACGTAAGTAATAGTGTAAAATATGAATGAATTGTTTCTAAATGACCGTCTTTACGTTATAGATGCCGCGTGAAATTAAAGAAGTTAAGGACTTCTTAAATAAAGCTCGTCGCACTGATGCGCGTGCCGTGAAAATAAAGAAGAACCCCACGAACACCAAGTTCAAGATTCGCTGCTCACGTTTCTTGTATACGCTTGTGGTGCAAGATAAGGAGAAGGCAGACAAAATCAAGCAGTCGTTGCCCCCAGGACTGCAAGTGAAGGAGGTCAAATAAACCAACGAATATTACGTACCTTTATTCGCGTCATACTTGTCTGTTGGTGTACATGGTTCTTCGAAAAGTTTCTTAAAATATGTTCTTTATAGAATAAAGAAAAAAAAAGTGGTGTAAAATACAACAGACTTTGTTTTAATAACATCGAAGTGTACTAAGTGTCTCATTTTTAATTGCAAATGCTATGAGGAACATATTGTTTGTAGCCTGATAGCCAATGTTAACACAAAATGGTCATAGAAAAGAAAAACATTTGTAGATAAAACATACAAATTCATTGTATGTACTAACATATGAAATAGTAAACGTAAAACTTTACTTTTGATATATTTTATTTCATTTTCAGCCTAATTCCTAATCATATTTATTTGTGATGTTAACAATATATTCACTGACGAGGTTAATCCAAAGTTCCCAAAGAAACTTGTTATTGTTTGCTACTGTCGTATATTTTTAATAAATCTACATGACAGCTGAGCTCCTAGTTTGGTGAAACCTTAAAAATGCTAAAATTATAAATTTTTTTTTAATGTTATCCATTTTTTTGGATATATTTTCGCTTTAAAATCCCTCCCTAGCTTAACAGCTGACTTCGTGAAACATTTATAAATTATGTGACCAGCCTCTAAACAACTCTCGACTTTGGTTTGCACCGTAATTTGGAAACATACATTTACTATGAAAATATAGTTTTTTTAATCAAATGTCATAGCCTAAACTATTAACTTAACTTAATAGATAATGGTAAAAGAAAATAGTCTTAATGAAATTTATATATCACAAAAGATACTTCAAATTAAAAGAAGAAAGGAAAATAGTTTAGTATTAATATACCAAATAATATTAAAACTGTATAAGCATTTTAGGAAATAACATCAAAAAATTCCATATCCAATAAGCTTTGGAGTCAATTAAGAATTCATTTTTAAAGCTATAATAATGTTCTTTTATTTTTTTTTATATCTTATTGATTTTTATCAATTTCTATTTTTAGAATAAACAAAATTATTCAATCAATCTCTTAAGAAACAATAATCTGTAAGATTTTAATATTTATACCACAAATATAATCGAGTTTTATTGTAACCTTTTTGTTAAATAGCGATACACGATATATCGATATACTCCCATCCGTGTATCTATGTATGTTACGTATGTGTATGAAAGTATGTAATTAAATAGAATACGGTAGATATACATATTTTAACCGTGAGAAAAGCAAATTCATTTGAAAACGAAAAAAGAAAATTAACGATTATAAGTATTTAATAATAGTGCTTCTTACAAATCCAAAATGACAAGTGAATGCCCATAATAAATTATAATATATCTTAATTAAAACAATGTACATGCATATTTCTGTATATATATTTGTATGTGTTCGTATGTAGATGAAAAAATAAAGTTGAATCTTAATCTGAGTCGCGCCGGCTATAAATGTTCATATGTTGTGTTTATGTACATTATTGTGTACGATACGATCCAAAGATGCTATATATCAGTATAAAGACATATTGATGTATGTACATGCGTACACATAAACACTTAAAAGGAAATACATTGTTAAAAAAAAATTTGGTAGGTAACTCTAATTAAATAAATAAAAGTATATTTATTTTGAATATTCATTTATAATATAAAATGAGAGGCAAACTTGCCTATACTAATTTAATGTCTATCTCTAATAAATTAATTATACATCAGTGTGCATGTATCTAAAGGCTTAGCACATAACAAATACTAATGAAACTTCTGAATATTTAACAATTTCAATACTTGTAATCATAAAATATTACAAAATAATTATTTACAAAGTGAAAAAAAAGGGCTTATTCTAGTTTTCAGTAAGTTTAAATTAAATATTTCAATAGCTAAACAAGAGATAAGCAAGGTCTGCAACAATGACAGCGATGACCCGACCAACTGTTTTGAAATGTTGTCAAATTAAAAAAAAAAACAAGAAAAAAAAAAGCATACATTTTTATAAGGTAGTTGTAAAATATCTTTCTTTAATTTACTTTGTCTTTTGTCTTGTAGGCTAATATAAAAAGATAATATGGACGAAAGTCAATCTATGGTTCCGGATCCTACGTTCATGGAACATCAAAGGATACATAATGCGGATCTATGTACGAATGCATTTAACTATGAGCCACATGGAATGTTGTTAAATAATTCTGCGATGGCTATGAATCATTTGCCACCTTTAGATCCAGGTGGAAATGCAAATGAATGTACCATGATGCCTGCTATATTAAATCCTTACACCAATGTAGAAAGTCTAGCACCTGCACCACAACCAGCTCCAGCACCACCACTGGCACCAGCATCAGCATCAGCACCACCACCAGCACAACCACCACCACCAGCAGCAATGACAACAACCGCCACGATTACCACAACAACACTACTACCAACACTACCAACATCAGTAACAAATGATTTTACAAATCAACCAATGGACGATTTAATTAATGCTCCTCATGGTCAAAAAAGAAAAAATACTGTTATTAAGGATGAGAGTACAATTACTAAAAAAGGTATGTTGACAACCACCGATGAAAAGAAAAATAGTCATCTAAGGAAAAATATAAGAGATGTCATGAATGAAAATAATTTGGATACAACTACACTTGCGGCTCAAAGAGAAGAATCTGAACGTTTAGCACGTGTTGCAGGTCAACAGAAATCAATGCGTGAAATACGAAAACAAGTTGTACATAAAAACTTTTTTCGTATTTTTAATTTGGAAGATTCAAATGAAGGCAACTGTGGCACAGTTCCAAACCCTGTTAATAATTCTATTGTTCTACCCGAAGATGATTTGGCATCAGTGTCTAGTGATGAATCAAATAGTAGCTTAAGTTGCAGTATTGAAGATGTTTTAGACAAAGATACGAGTACTGAGCCTTCAAATGAAGTTGTTACAATTGATGACAGTTCAGATGACGACTGCATACTTTTATCGGAAGAAGAGGAAGATTTTAATGAAAGTGATGATGCAACAAATAGCGGATTGCATGTTAAGGATCTGTATAATATTCCTGACGAATATGGACGTGTTGTTGTAAATATTGCACATCCTGAAGGAGAAGAAACTTTGTATTTGGCCCCCCAAATAGCCAAAGTAATTAAACCACATCAAATTGGAGGAGTTCGGTTTTTATATGACAACATAATCGAGTCCACACGACGATTTAAGAAATCAAGCGGCTTTGGATGTATTCTTGCTCATTCAATGGGGCTGGGAAAAACCTTACAAGTTGTTTCTTTCTGTGATATATTTTTAAGGCACACATCAGCAAAAACAGTTTTATGCGTTATGCCAATTAATACATTACAAAATTGGTTAAGTGAATTTAACATGTGGATTCCTCGCCATTCAACAGACAACAACATTCGTCCTCGAAATTTCGAAATCTTTGTTCTTAATGACCAACAAAAGAATCTAACAGCTCGCGCAAAAGTTATTTTAAACTGGGTACACCAAGGGGGTGTACTCTTAATAGGATATGAACTATTTCGTTTACTGGCACTAAAACTAGTTACCACTCGAAAAAAGAAAGGGAAGAACTCACACTATGATGCTCATGATTCTAGTAAAGATCTCATGAACATGGCCTTTGAAGCGTTGGTTAAACCTGGACCAGATTTAGTTATTTGTGACGAAGGACACAGAATTAAAAATTCTCATGCTGGCATATCGCTGGCCCTTAAACAGATTCGAACACGTCGTCGTATTGTTTTAACTGGTTATCCTTTACAAAACAATCTGTTGGAGTATTGGTGTATGGTAGACTTTGTACGTCCAAACTATTTGGGTACACGAACGGAATTTTGTAATATGTTTGAACGACCCATACAAAATGGACAGTGCGTAGACTCAACCCCAGATGATATAAAACTGATGAGATACAGAGCTCATGTTCTTCACTCCCTTCTACTAGGCTTTGTTCAGAGACGTTCACATACAGTATTGCAAAGTACTTTGCCTCAGAAATTAGAATATGTAATACTTGTTCGCATGACAGCGTTTCAACGAAAGCTTTATGATACTTTTATGACGGATGTTGTGCGGAAAAAGGCATTTCCTAATCCATTAAAAGCGTTTGCCGTTTGTTGTAAGATTTGGAATCATCCAGATGTCTTGTATAATTATCTAAAAAAATGTGAGACTGATTTAGATTTAGAAATTGATGACGAATCTTCCAAAAGCACAACAGCCACCGTCATCGATCCAAATGCTAGTGTTGCCGACAACGTTCCACCAGTAATGTCACAGCAAACAAATCCTGCAAACAATGACCTGTTAAATAATTTCAACAAACTGCAAAGTGCTACAAATATTGAGAACGGGGATGTATTTAGAAACACTGCTAACTCAGAAATAAATAAAAATTTCACTGAGAAAAGGTAATATGTTTTAACTCAGCCGTAAGATGTTTTATTTTAAATCTGTTTTTTTTTATTTTTTTTGTAGTGGACAATACCCTTCGGAGAAAGAAGATCAGCTCAATTATGGTACTTACAACACAGAGGCCAAGGGAAATTATTGGCTGGATGCAAATATTCTTTCTAAGCCAAGCTACGCAGAACCCATAAGACAAACAGATACAAGCATGTCTAAAGATTTTGAGAATATAGTTGGTTCCTCGGAAATAGTTGATTTGGATACAAACGAAATTAAAACGGTTGAAAGAACTATTCCCACAACTTCGACAAATCAACAAAAAAATGTTAACTTCATCGATAATAGCGGCACAAACGTCAGGAGTGGCATCGATCCGACAAAAAAAGTGTTAAAGGCAAAAAGAAATGACGAGTTTTCATGTTCCTGGGCTATTGAATTAATGAAGAATTATATTTCTGGCCAAATTTCTAGTTCTCCAAAAATGGAAATATTTTTTTGCATTATGAGGGAGAGTATATTCTTAGGTGATCGTATTTTGTTGTTTAGTCAAAGTCTTTTGACACTAAACTTGATTGAAGGGTTCCTTAAATCAAGCTATGTACCAGGCAGTGCAAATTTTTGGATGAGAAATGTAACCTATTTTCGTAAGTACACAGTTAATGCTCATGTACTTTTTCCTGTTCGTTTTTCAATACCGTATTTTTTACATTGTTTTTGTTTTTGTTTTTAGGCTTAGACGGCTCGACTTCATCACAAGAAAGGGAAAGGCTCGTTAATGAGTTTAATTCAAATTTAAATGTTAAGCTTTTTCTAATATCTACAAGGGCTGGATCATTGGGCATTAACTTAACTGGAGCTAATCGCGTTATTATATTTGATGCTAGTTGGAATCCCTGCCATGATACGCAAGCTGTATATAGAATATATAGGTTAGTAACTGGTAATTGATTGTCATAAGCAATGTTTAATTAGAACTTGGAACCTTTTTTAGATATGGACAAACTAAACAATGTTACGTGTACAGAATTGTAATGGACAAATGCCTTGAGAAGAAAATATATGACAGGCAAATCAAGAAGCAAGGAATGTCGGATCGAATCGTGGATGAATGCAATCCAGAAGCTCATTTATCCATGAAAGAAATAACAAATTTATGTCATGACTACAGTTCAGATGACGAGCGTGTAGATACTGAAAATCATAAATCAAATGAACCAACAGCTGAAAGTAACGATATGTGTTCCCCACCTTCAACGACACCTAAAGAAAAGGAAGATAATTCTACTCCTAAAATGAATCATTTAGATACAATAATTAACACAATTGTGGAATTGCATTCAAACTATATAACAAAGGATCCATTTCTTCATGAGAGCTTATTAGTTGATCAAAAAGATAGACAGCTATCGCAGGCTGAAAAACGCCAAGCTCATAGAAGCTATGAGCTTGAAAAGAAAGCGTCTGTAAATCAGAAGTTTACATATGCCTCAGGGAAAATGCAATATAAAATTGTTAACAATGATGGTACCGTTATAACTCGACCAGTGGCATCGGTTTGTATAAATACCCTTGATCTCCGAAACTAAATTTTAAAATAATTTAAATTTTAGATTAAACCGCTGCAAACAAAAAAGAGTAGTCCCGTGAGTGGAACGCGATCAACACGTTGGATTCCTGCTGAAGTATGGCAAAGGCAAGGAATGACTGCTCAAGAAATGACGTTACCGCTGGGTAAGCAAATCTATGATCATTAATAATATTAATATTGTGCAAAGCCATGTCTTAATAATTTTGAGTAAAATCATATTTTAATTTCAATATTTTTTATTTTTAGATGTTGTCATTCCAACGAATTCTTCAGAAAAATCTAATATAATACTCAAAGCCGGCCAGAGAGTTATGGTGCTAAAATCGACAAAAGGAATATATATGCAACTGGATAGTGGAAAGATTATCGCCATTAGAACAACTTCCAAACGGACAGATAATGAGAAAACTAACAAGGACGATGTAATTGATATTACATCTGATTGCGATACTGATACTCCAAATTCCAAAGCTTCTGAGAAAGGTAATAACTCATACCAATTAATTATTTATTACAGTTATATTTATATTGTATTAAAATATTTTAGAGAAAACACCTGAGAAACCTTCTGAAGTAAAGAATACAAATGGCGTTGTAATTAAAGAGAGTACGCAAAAAGAAACTCCAGAGACGACACCCGTTCTAGGAACAAATATTCTGGAAGATCCTCAACCATCTAAGCCACAAATGTTGCAAAGTAATCAAAGTCAAAGTGTTGGTAATATGCCAACTACAATGCATCAGATGCCTGCCGAGCCTAACTATCTAAAACAGCAACAGATTTTTAAGCAAGAACCTTCTTTGCCAGCTATTGAACCATATAATAGTTCTATTAATGTTCCTGCTAGTGCATCACTATCACATCAACATTCACATTCACATCAGCATCCACATCCGCAACAGCAATCACAGCAACACTTACAGCAACACACACATCAGCTTCCCCAACAACATCCACAACAGCATCCGCAACCACATACTTCAATTGCTAACAGTGACTTGACTGAAAATACGTATTTTTCAACCAAAAACGTTCAGCATTCATTTCCACCCCAATATTATAATTACTATGACAATAAGAACACACCCGCTGCTGCTAACTATCACATTAATAATTACTCTCCCTATGGTCATTTTAATTTTTCTCCCTATCATTCCAATTTTCACACATCTGCGGGCTATAGCGGCGGCTCTGCATCTTATATTAATTCGAATGTGTTTCCTAGACAGCCTTGGAGCTCTGTTACAAATCATCAGACAAGTAATGAAACAATACGTCAGCAACCGTATATGGGAAGTTCTTACTCATTTAACGAATGGTCCTCCCAATAAAAAGAATGTAATCATAATACTTATTTCTCAAAATAACTTTGAATAATTTATTTATTAGACTAGAAAATTCTCTTGAAAGTAGCACTAAATATCAAATAAGAATAGTTTGTCATTCCAAACAATATAAAGTTTATTACAAATAAATAAACTTAGTTAATATGTATAAAATATATTCGTATTTTATTTATATATTTTATTCGGACCAAAGAAAGACTTTTTGATATTAAAATGGGATTTTGTTAAGATTTTTTAATATTAATTTTTATTCTTTAATTCAATTGCATCAACCATTACTTTTGTTACTATTGTTTTTATATATTGTGTAATAAGTTCATCAATCAATATTTTTATAACATCACTTTCTTTGTGCTGAAAGTTTAACCATTGTTTTTCTGCATGGAATATGTCATTAGCAATGATATTTTCAATAGGATCATAAGATTTAAAGAATCGCGAAGAGTTACTTTCATAAACATTGCATAAATTTTCATCTTTGCTTGTGCTAAAGTTGCGACACCAGTTTACGGGATTATATAGCTCGAGGATGTGCTTGAAGTGTAGAGCGTCATTTGGGCTTGTAATTTTTTTGTATTCTTCTAGAATTTCAAAAATGATATCAAGCACCATTCTTCTGGGGATAAAGGAAACGTCTACGCAAGACGATACTATGTATTTTTAATTATCTACTATACAATTAATCCCTTATCAAGTTATACTTACCAATCTTTGGTGAATTTATAAGACTGTCATAAGAGAATTTCAAACTTTTCACACGATCCTGTAATGGAATGCTTGTGGACATATAAAATATTGAAAGTTGTTTTAACAAGTCTTCAATAGTTCCGCAGTGTTCTACATCAACGTCATGGATAGTTTTCTATATGTAAAAAAAAGAAGTAAATTTCATATTAAATCGAAATGAATATTATTTTTTAATATTTTTTGTGTGTAATTCTTACATCTTCATTAATTTTGATTTCACTTGCTTCACTTTCCAGTGAATTTTCTATGGCCGTATCATACTTAAAGGAATCATCATCTAAAAGAATCTTATCATCTCTAAATTAAAAAATTGATAAAAATGTTTAGTAAAAAAAAACTTTTTACAATTTTGTTTATAAACTATAAAGAAATAATTACTTTGCTACTAAATTATTAAAGTTTGCTCGTGCTTCTTCATCAGAAAATTTGTTTAAAATAGATAAGTTTTGCTGAGAATGTTTTGAAATTGATTTTCCAGCATCAACCAAAGCTTTTCGATTTGAATTGTGGTTTTTTGGCTTTTTTTGATTATATTGCAGTAATCTAAAAAAAAAACAAATTGAATATAATATAATTATAATATTAATAACAAATAGAATCACACTTTTTAATTTCTTGACGTTCCGCTTCCATTCCTAATAAAAGTTTTTTCTGTCTTTTGATTACTTGCAAAACTTGACTAAAATTACCTTCTGATGTAAGGTGAACCTTTTGAACTTCGAACCAAGAAATCAAACTTGTTGTCCGTTGTATTAATAATTTTTCTCGTACTCTAAGAAGTCTTTTCATTTTTGTGAAATAATTGATGCTAAGTTTGTTTTCAATCCCCTAAGATTAATAATCATAAATAAATAAGATAATTTATATGCGTCAATTAATTTATTTAAGTTCAATAATATACTCACCGATGCCATAAGACCAGAATTACATGAGCAGCAACTACTGGAACAATTTTGAAAACTCTTTGCAATTTTTGTGGTGATATAAAATTTTAAAATGCTTAAAAGTTTCTTTAATTTATAATGCTGGTAAATTGTTGAAGACTTTAACAGCTTTTGTACACAAGACATTTTCCTAAGATTCGGCAAATGTTTGCACTTTGCGTATAAGCTTCTCCAAAGATCTGTTTGGATATATCCGGAATAGTTCCCTATTATGCTTCTTGGATGGAATCGTGTATTGAACTTAAATTTACTTCTTTGACAATATAGTTGAACACTTAATTTCCGAGTAATAAACTTAATGTTAACTGCTAGCTGTTTTTTAAAAGTAAGTTTTGTTACTGGCAATTGATTTTTGCATTCTAGATTCTTATTTATTAGCTTTGAAGTAAAGCCTGATATCATTATTCTTAATTTTGCTTGAACTGCCATTATAAAGTTGCACGGATATCTTACAAAAAACTGTCGTCCGTTTAGAAAGGAGAACTCGTAACCCAATCCATATGCAAAAATCGCTTGCATCGTTTTCATTTGAGTTTGAACTCTAAGCTGTGCACAATTTATTTAAAATTAATAATTTATAATTTAAGATCAAGCGAAGCCCTTTTAAAATGTATTTTCTTGCTAATTAATGCTCCATTTGCAAGTACAAACTCAACTTCTATTTGAGGTAGTTTAAAAAATAGATTTAAATAGTTTAGAATTTTATTTTAATATGGCTCATGGCACTCTACATATATTCAATAATTCTTAGAGCATTATAAATTGTTAATAAATTTTGCAATTTGACAAGGGAATCTCTTCTGGCATTTAAAAAAGAAATTCAACTCATCTGCACACGGTACCAACTCTGAAACAATGGGCGTTGTACTTGATGCACACGTCACCAACTCTCTAGTTTTTTTGGAGAAGAATGTGAAGCACCTTAAAATAAACTTGATTTGTTTATGAAATTCTTGAATGTAGACAGATGTCTGAATGTGTAATCCATTCATTATTAGGCTCCATAAATTTAAAAATAACTCAAGTCGTTTATAGTTAAGTTCTATTTTAAATTTGATTTTATTAATTTACAATCAGTTATGAAAATGAATACAAAAATAATTTTTACCAAAGAAGTCACATATTTATGGATAAATATAACACATAGGGTCAAGAAGTGAATTATTGTTCATCTCTCGAAAAATATTAACCGTAAATTAAAGTTGTCAGGAACATCCTTAACTAAAAGGTAAAAAAAAAAATGTATATTAATTAAAATTAATAAATTCAATTTTCAAATAATTTTGTCGTATTTTTAAAAAGATTCTAAATAAAATTTGACCAAATTCAGACATTGAGAATTTGTGGTTCATTATGTAATTTAGGGCCTTTTATAAATATTTATTTGACTTAAGAAATCCAAAACTATTTTCGATGTACTTACTCTTTCATTAAATGTGCACCCGTGTCTGTTGACAAGCAGCCAGCACCACCGCCAAATCCGTAACCCTTAGGACCGTACTTCCTTCCGTGGCAGTTTTTACAGAATAGTGTCTTTTCGTGCTCAGTGCAGTTTGTTGAATCCAAAGCCTTGTTGCACATACCTTTTAAGGAATGTATATGCATTAAGTGATTGGGGAAATAAAAATTTTAATTTCCTGTGTTATCACTTACTGCATTTGAAGCAAGTTTTATGGAATTTGTAGCCACCAGCAACACGCTCTTCCGCAGCATAGACGGACTTGCCGCAAGCTGGGCACTTAGGAGTCTCAACGGGTACGAATGGCATTCTGTAGCTGAAGTTGGATGAGAATAAAACACTTTTATTATATATCTGACCCTACGTATGTATAGCTTCAATATCTATACATACCGACGAAGGTACACTTGTAAAGAAGTTCCTGTATGTCAAAGACGCTGCCGACTAAACTGGAAAGATTCTGCTCACCGGTAGTCTATATTTGTGGATGCACACGGCACAACAAGAAAATACATTTTGCGTAAGAAATATAGAATAAAAACGATGAATATAATCGAATGTTTTTTGTTGACTGCTTCGTAACGAAATTAAAATTATACTTATTACCAAAGTCTTTATTACACCATATATTAAATTGAATGTCTTTTATATTTAATATGAGTAACTTTAACTTATTAAAACTTTCCTACTTTGTGGATTTAACTTAAGTTTTTTATATTAATAATGGGCTTATATTGACATATGCATATACAAAACTGTATATATTTAATTTTTTGATGATTATATATGTATGTATATATATATATATATATATATATATATACATGTATAGTATACGTTTGTATATATAGATGAGTAGACTTTTCATTACAATGACGATATATGTGAAGGTATAAATATTTGTATGATGAATATATACTAAAATATATTTATATTTTTATATATGCATATTTTTATGTATATAAATATTTAAAATTTATTATATTTAAATTCTCCTTATATATATTCCATAACGATTATTCATGTTTCTATATACACACCCCCATTGGCACATATTCTTGCAATTATATGTACCTATATAGAATTTGTATAATGTTTTCTTTTTGTATTTTTACATATCATTAACAAATGCCATGAAAATATTTTGTGTATGTGTAAAAATAGCTTGTAGACGATTAGCCAATTTGTCCCAAAATATTATATTTATGGTTAAATATATAAACTGTATTTCTATGAGAAATTGCATCGTATACAATTTAACTGATTGTAAAAAATCAAATAAAATTTAATTTTTAGGAAATAATAAATGTTCAAATATAACAAGATCTGGCAAACCAGATGATGATGGGTACGACTAGAAGATACCCTATGGCCTAACTAATGTTTATACAAACATTCATATGTATGGTGTATATATACATATATACATTAGTCATGGGCGGCCCCATGGCTGGCGAGCCCACAACCGAAAGCAGCGACGCAAGCAGCGCAGCCGGCAGCAGGCATATCCACAGTGCAGTAAGAGCGGAAAATTCTTCGTTCTGTTTGCTCTCGGAAAAAAAATTCGATTTGTTTACTAAGTTTGTTTGATGCTGATTCACTCAGTCGTATTTTTCACAGTCTTACCGAATGTTCAATTATAGTATTTCTAGTTTGTGCCTATAAAAAATACACACGAATTGACTGGAAGCCACGGAAGCGCTACGTTCCACATAAAAACTCAAAATTGTTGTAACAATAAAGTATTTAAAATAAAAAATAAAAAACAACAACATAATTTTCTTTTAAATAAATCAATAGCATTTTTTATTTATTTGAAATATAATATGTGCTATAGCTTTGGTATTTTTTATTTGGTTAGTTTTTATTAAGCTTTGTAAAATATACTTCGATTGGTAGTTGTGGCACACCCGACACGTTACCCAAGTTCTTATGTGATTTAATACCATCATCGGTCAAAATTTTCTTTCTTTCTATTGGCATTGCTCTTTTTAAGTATCGCCCATTATCATTGGATATAGTCATAATGGCAGACTCTGCTGCAATATCGGAAGTTTCATTTATTATGCTACGAGTCTCCTGGATTTTCTTTTGCCTAAAAATTGTTTTAGATTCGTTGCGAAAATTATGATCATCAATTAAGTTTTTGGATTGTCTTGATTTTATTTCATTTGTGGGCTTTGTAGCTTTTGGATTAATACTGTTTGTTTGAGTCAAATTAGAGATATTTTCTTTTGGAATGTGAATCTTTGGATTGATATCTATTTTCCTACGTCTCAGATAAATATTGCTTGTTTTATTTCGACGATGTTTAAAGGGAGTCGATTCTGTGGAGCTTGTCAGTAGTTGAACTGAAGGATTCTTAATGGATAACCGTTTCTTAAACTTTTTCTGTGTACTTTCTATTTTTGATGTAAATAAATTAATAAAAGTGGAGTTTTCCCTACTTTTAGTGTTATTTTCAACCACAGTTTTTAAATTGTTTTCTTCAGTAGATGTTTTCGAAATTTTTTCATCTAATAAATCATTTGATGTCTGATTATCTGCATGAATTTCATCTTTTTCGCAAAATATACAAGCTGCTTTAGTTGTTGTCTCAAAAGTTGCATTTTCCTGAAGAAATGTGTCAGTTGTGGGAAATATATTATCCAGTTTAGAAATAAAATTAGGTATTGTAGTGAAGGAATCTAAGGATTGATTAATAGATGGGAGTTCACTGGTAATACTTTCCATTTTTGGACTAGATTTTGGTAGAAAGTTGAAGTGCGATAATTTTGGCGATGTAGTTTGGAAAAAACTCTCCAAAGTAGTCCTTGGGCGGGAATCGAATAGATTGGAGCCGAAGACATCTTTGGTAATATTTTTGAAATATTGACTCTTTTTAGTTGTGTAAATATTTTGATTAAATGCGTCATGGACGGTACCTCTTTTCTTCTCTGATTTGTAATTATTATCAGAATGAGGTATAAGCACATCATCTAGAGTGAAGTAGGTATGAGCAACATAAGGTGTATATGGAAATTCCGGAGTGGGTGAAATGTTATGTGTTATATTTGAGGGGCTTCTAAAATTGTGCGGATACGTTATTGGAGTCCTTTCAGTTGTTGAAGTAGTAGTAGCTACAGTGTTTTGGTTTTCTTTGCAGCTTTTAATATCTTCATGAAAATGATCATGCTGTTTACTTTGTATGTAATCCGGACTGGGCAATTTCTTTGGTATTGTTGTCGATGGCAAAGCCACTGGATTTGCATACGTTTGTAAAGGTTGCATTGGCAATGAACTTTCGTAAGTATTTCTTAGCGTGTTCCTTGATAAAAAACAAATTTATAAAATATAAATATTTTATGAAAAGTTTTAATTAAAAATACCTTAAAGAGCTTGAAAATGGTGTGACAATTTCCAGGGGAGCACTGCGATATCTTGGTTTCATCTGTAGGCTACCCAACGAATGTCGTTGCATTCTAGTTGTAAATAAAGGATTACGGAGCGTATACCAGTAAAGATTTCTTAAATTGCTTTGATGATTTGTCATTGGATTGTAAACAATAAAAGCTTGTGGATCAAACGACCAAATCTTAAATAAAATATATTTTTTATTGTAAAACAGTTTTCAATTGTTGTTCAAAGATAAGCGCAAAACAGAAAATAATTCTCTGTTTATAAACTTACTCCTGCTTGATGTCGACTGTTGTCCGAAGACACATTTGTAATTGATATTATAATTATCGTAACTGAAAAAATTAATATAATAAAAATTAATATTACAAAAATACACTGAGTTAAATTAACTTATAACTTAATAAGCTTAAAGAAGGTGAGCTTTGAATTCACCGTCAACTTTTTTAAATTCGTGGGGAAGTTCATGTGTACACCATGCTGCATAAAACTCAACACGTGGCATAATTATACCACTCTGCAGAAACACACCTAACTCAACAAAAATACACAGAATTCAACACGTTGCTTTAAATACAGTGTGAGAATTCCAACACAGCAAGAAGGCTTTTTGCTTATACAAAAAATATAGAAATAAGAGAGTTCTCCCAAAATTTCATTCTTTGGAGAAATAATTCAGCATAAGAGCATGTTATGAGCTATTAAATATATAATTAAATTAAAATTCGATTGAACGTTAACAATATTTTTAACATTGTATAATTTTCAATGGAAGAATTGATCGTAAATTTTAAAAACAATAAATAAGTTTTTATAAATTTTGCACAACTTTTATAAAAATTATATTGTTCTTTTTAAACAATGTTTCACTTTTCTTAAAATATAATCTTGGAAATTTAAATTTTATATTAGTTTCTTTTTTACCAATATAAAAAATATCGACCGACAGCAATTTTATTCCGAACATTTTGCACAACTCTTAACCAATCCAGACTTAAGACTGAGATGTAAAAGAAAAGACTTAAGCATCCGATGATCAGTAAATTACAAAAATTAATAATGCATATAAATACCCTCTAAATTTATTTAATTTCAAGGTCATTTCTTCGTAATGCCAATTTTGTGAAGAAATCCATATTGAAGGTACTGATAATGAAAATATCATAGCTAAAATACATGTTTAAAATGTTTATAGTAATTTTGTAATAGAATTAAAATAAATAATTTCAATATCTAAACTAAGGTATAATTTAAGTGTATTTTAACGTCGAGTACTCTTAATTGAAGTAAATATATGTTTTTTTTTTTTTTTTGCAAAAACCAGTGTTTGGTCCGTGAAGCGCAACATTGCATGCATGAGCACTTTCTTCAAATCGAATGAAAGTCAAAAAAGATTTGATTTTTTGAAGTACCGAAGATTTCATACCTCTGCAGCATCAAATAATTGTATCATCTTGAGGTGTGTGCAACAAGTTACCTATGATTCTCATGATACCCTCTTCATTTTAACTTGAGACATGAAGCATCGAAGAAGGAGTAAACCGAAATATTATTGTGAGTGAATGCACTGATGCGTGATTGGACACGTTTTTAGACTATAACAACGAAAATTATTGCATTATGAAACTATCTGAGGCTCTAAGTGGCTTGGGGTTCTTAATTTATGAATAAAAACATAAAGCTTCTTAAAGAGCTTTCTTCATTACTTAATATACTTAAATTTGGAATACGTATACATAGTTCAGCCCACTCTTATTTGGCTGGAAACATTTCTACATTTAAAAACATACCATTTCTTATTCCAAAATCTAAATTTGCAAAATTTCCGTCACCGTCTGTATTTTTGGACGGTACAGAAGGCATTGAATTAAAGCCAATTTTAAATAAAAAGTGATGAAAAATTTAAAAAAACATTCGAAATTCACGACGTGCATGACAATCATAAATTATTAGTCGACTGAACTTCAGACACAGAGACATTCCTGATGACGGGCGACACCCACAATATTGTTTTGCATATGGCACCAGGAACTGGCAGTGCGTTCCAGCGCATCTCTGTGGAAAGAAAGATTTGTTTAAAAATTCTTGTAAATATTTATGAAGTAACATAAAAATACATATTCTATATTGTATTTAATTCTTTATTAAAAAAATATTTTACTTGAAATACAACTCTGGCAGTTTTTTTTTAATTTTCTTGAAGACGCTTTTTTTCTCTTAGGACAAATGAAATACTAAGTGAACCATTTTCAGTTTTCCGAATGCCGGCCACTGCACAATAGGCACCCAAAACTTTGTCTAAAATAACACTTTATTATACATATGTAAGTAAATTTAACTAAAAAGCTTTCGTCGACTAAATATAATTAGAAGATACCCTATACACAGATTGAAGAAACCAATGGACACAAGGGCTTTTCAGCCTAAGAAACGCTTTAAGTTTTTGCCTGAGCGACTAAATTTATTTTCTTTTAAAAAATATATTTAGTTTATGATTTTTATTTGTGAACATAACTAAAAAATTGCCATAAGTTTTGTGAGGAAGCATGATTTAGAGATTTTTGGGTAGGGTATTGTAAATGCACATGCATGCAAATATGTATGTATTTATGTAACAAAAAACATTCATCACATACCAATGCATGTACTACTTATGTATGTATGTGCTTAAGTACGTACTTAGCGAATTGCATATGTATGTATGCACTTATGAATGTGTGTGCATATGTAGGTACGGTTAGATGCTTGGCAACTAGACAATTTTATCCCCCTTATGTGTGCATGTATTTATGTGAATACTAAGTGTTATATTCATGCATATATATATACATAAACATATACACAGATATGTTTCAGGTGCATGTATTATGTTTGTTTTATATACAGATTACAATTAAAGATACATACCTACATGATTCTGCAAGTACCTACATACGTACATGTTGGTCTTAGAAGTGCATGTGCATTATTTTTAAATTGCGAATAGTATTTTTTTTTTTAAGGAAAAACTTTTGTTGTGATCAGCAAATATCGATCAGTATATTTTGTTCAGTCGTATAGTTGTTGAGATGCAGTTAAAATCATTCAATTTTGGTGATAGTTTGTTAAAATTTGTACCTGTGTAACCGGAAGAGAATATAAATTCGTAAAATATTTACAACATAAGTGTGTAAATAAATTCGAATCCGTGAATTATAGTGCGACAAAAATTGTAATTTAAATTCTAAGTTTAGCGACTGCGAAAGGAGGTTACGCAATATTCCTATTCCTATTCAGTAAATTTGAAAAAAATCCCGATAATAAATATGTATACAAATTAAGTGTAAGTGTTTGATTCGAATGATTTGAAAGATGTACAGCGAAAAGTTTTGATACAAAAATAAAAACCAAATTATGGCTGAAATTATGAATACAGTAAGTACACATAAAGTGAATAGATAAATGTATATATATATATGTAATAGATTTCAATCCATGCATATCTAAATATATAGTTACGATTGAGAGGGATTGAGATATTTGAGTGATGAGTGTCAACCATTCGACAACTCGAAATCTATTTTTTTTTTTTCATTATATTCTTAGACTGCATTACTATTGGTAACCGGGTCATCAGTTTAACAAGTCATTGCAGCATTCATATGTGTGGGTGTGTGTGTGTGTGTATATCACATTGGGCATTTGTATTTGTAACTACAGGCATGTGTGCATTCTTTTTTTTTTATAGTATACAACTACTTGTAAAGAAAACTAGAATTATAAGTATATAAACAAAGAGAAAAAATGTAAATATACCTACACATATGTAAATACCGGTGTCTCTTCCATTTTTTTCATTTCAATTTCAAATTATTTTTTAGCAGATCTTCATTGAGCCGTAATGTATGCTTGAATTTTAAAAAAATTGTTGATCGTTTTTTATATTTCGAATAGCACACTATGTACAATATTAAATATTTTTATGTATATTTAATTATTTAAATTATTATTTATTTTAGAGCTTAGATGTAGTTTTCGTAAATCAAGACTATCAAGCCCAAACGAAGGACGCCATTAGTGTTTCCCGTGGAGATTTGGTTGAACTTGTAAAAACGACAACAGTTTCCGGTGAAACAAGGTTAGTAACGGAACGTCAAGCTGTATGTCACCACCAACACACCACAAGCCACCACCACACATAGACAATTTTGGGTTCAAGTTAAACATACAATAAAATCTGCCTATCAATATGGCACCAACAATTTAAAAATATATTTGTGCACACAATTTTAAACGTAGGCGCTTGGTTAGAAATCGCTCTCTTTGTCTCGCCACCGATCTCTATTACATTCTTTAGACATTATTTATAATTTAAAAAAAAAAACTAAGTTAAGAAAATAAAAATGCGGATGTTGCCTTAGCTCAACATGAAATATACCTCGTAAATGCCAATTATTAATGATGCATTTAAATTGTTTCAACATTAATCAATTTTTAAATATTTACTTGTTTTTAAACTTAATAGATGCTTTGTACGGGTTTTTGACAACTTAAAATCACCCAAGGAAGGATTAGTTCCAATGGAGATTCTAGAGATAAGTCCGAATTCCCTTTCCTTGAATGGAAAGGGAAGTGCAGATTTGGAATTTAAAAAGAGGTAAATAAATAATTTAAATAATTAAAATATTTAATTAAAGCATGATTTAAATTTTTAGTACCATCGTCGGCGAACTTATCGAAACTGAAGAGGAGTTTTCAAGGGACTTGCAATACGTTGTCGATAAGTATATTAAAGCACTTGATAAACCAACGGCCCCGAGATCTGCGCGCGACAATCGAGATGTTATATTTTGTAATTTTCTGCAAATTGCTGAATTTCATAATATGTAAGATTCAAAGTGCATTTTTTTAATTACTTTATTGACAATTATTTCTGATTTTAGGGTTCTTAAGGAAGGTCTCAAAAGTTACAGCAATCAACCCAAAATGGTAGCTAAAACTTTCTTACGATTGGAACGTGATTTTGACAAGCACGTAAAATATTGCCAAAACGAGCCCCTTGCCCAGGAGTTTCTTTCTTCGAATGCAGAAAGCCAAAAATATTTTCAAGTAAGTTTATTAAACTAAAATAATAGTTCAAAATTATATGTACTATCCTAGGAGAGTATATATAAAAGACAGCATGATACATACTTGACATTAAAGTATCTGTGAGTAAGCGAAATTGCGTATACGTAAAAAACCAATACGTTTATAAACAAATGAGTTATTCATAATATTATTTACATTTCTGAATACTGAGATAGGAGTGGGCAGCTATGGCCAAATGCCATTGGCTGAAAGACACAGTTGGGAGCTGCTCATTTGCAGCAAAAAAGCTCTCAAATTTAAATGAAATAATTATTCGGTTGTAAAATATCCTACATATATCATTTTATATTCGTACCATTTATTAATATGTTCGACATGTATGATGATTTTGGGTGATGGCATATATAACCCTACCACTTGGAAGGGTGCAGGGTATCAAACTAAGTAAATAAACAGGAAACATTCGGAAAAAAATTGACATGAGTGATGAAAGTATAAAACTAAAAATAGTATGCGGTTCTTCTGGTTAGTCTTTAAAAAAGCGCCTGAAGTTTTTCATGGGAGAAAACTAAAAGAGAGTAGCTTTCAAAGTAAATAATATACCCATTTACAATTTTACTAGATTTTTAAAATTATTATATTAATACTACTAATTGCAATTGCAATTAATTATTTTTTTGCACAGTATTCACGTCAATCAGATGGAGTATGTTTTCCAATGTCGTGAAAATGAATGTGTGGACAGATGAAAAATATGTGGAATATATAAACTAGGGTGCAATATTTGCAATATGTGTTTGATTTCCACTGGCCATATGTTCAATGCTTCTACGAGCATTGTGTGTATGTAGAATACAACAGTTTATTTTTAAAACCAGGCGTTTTTGAATATTAAAGCTTTTGCACATTTCAGTGTCGTTTGAGTAGTGTTTGCCGACGTTTCGTGCTATTTGTTTCTACACGTGGATTTTTGCTCTCCCTTTGGTACCTATTTTAATATTAAAAACCTCAATTAATGATATACATTCTAAAATAAGATATGCCATCATTGTTATGTTATTTGATAGTTAGAGTTATAAAAATATGTTGCAAATTTTCTATTTTGACCATGGAATTTTCATGTTATGCAACATTGCGAATCAAAAAGAAAACATTACTGTATATTTAATATATTTAAATGAATATGTGTATGTGTACCAAGTACTTTAAATTTATTTTGTGAAAAATATATAAATATATATTTATATCTTAAACATACACATTCGTACACTTTAAATCCCATTTGCATCTATTTCTGGGAAGTGTGGCATAATGTTTACCACTTGGGTATCTGTCCCTGTTTGTCAACTCTACAGGTTGTCAGAGCGTCAGAATAAACACCTTCACCTGCTTTGAAAACACTCCGTGTCCCATATTAAGCTAATGTGCCTCTCTGGGGGAACTCGACCCCTTGTCGAGCAACCTAAATAACCTAACCTAACTATATAAATCTTTCCATTTATAAATAAAAATTTGTATGTATCTATGAATGTCTGTTTGTGTATACGATTTACAGTATTCACGCTCATCTCTATGTGCTAGACATATATATTTATATATATATATACATATATATATACATAAATATTTATGTATTTAAATGTCTATGCATAGAATTTCGAAAATATTAGCTACTTGATAAAAAAACAATGATGTCCGAAAAATGGTCTTAAGTCGATAATAGATCATTACTTATATAGTATAATATGCAACAGGTGTACAAATAAATTCAAAAATAAAATTCAAATTATGTGTTTTCGATATATTTCAGGAGCTTTCATCGACGCTTGGGGACGATAAATCGCTATCGGAACACCTGAAGCTTCCACTTCAAAGAATTAACGATTACAAGCTTCTATTTAAGGTTTGAAATTCATGAGTTATAAACAAATTTGAAATCTCATACCTATACATAACATTTCCATCAGAAACACATACATATATGCACACATCTACATCTACATATGCAAAACGATTAAAATAATACTTTTCGTTTTATCATCTGTCATAATACAACTTGGTGTAACTTTTAACTTTTCCAGGACTTAATTAAACTATCGCAATGCTTAAATGAAAATGTTAGGGACTTGGAGAGAG
Source organism: Zaprionus lineosus (assembly GCA_035044505.1). Classification (NCBI taxonomy): domain Eukaryota; kingdom Metazoa; phylum Arthropoda; class Insecta; order Diptera; family Drosophilidae; genus Zaprionus; species Zaprionus lineosus. Next base: position 120,871 of record JAWNNX010000049.1, read on the forward strand.
CCTTAGAGTTAATGCTTAGTGTGCCAAGTAGAGCATATGATAGTAGATTTATAACAAACATTGAAGGATATCGAGGTAACATTAGTAAATTGGGCAGGTTATTGCTTCACGAATGGTGCACATATACAGACAAGGATGGCAAATCTCATGATCGGTATTGTTTTCTATTCAAATCAAGACTTTTAATAACCAAAGTTCGAAAAATATCAGAGAAGAAATCTGTTTTCATTTTGCAAAATATCATTAAACTTCCACTTTGCAATATCGAGGATCGAGTAGATGAAAAGCAAATCTATATCTCGCCAAAGACAGCAGATGATCAATCAATTCTACCCGTATATATCAAGCCACATAATGAAAATAGTCATCTTAATTGGTATAATGAAATCTGCTCATATATAACTCATGAAGTGACACTGCAAGAACACAATGCAGATGATCTAAAAGTAGACTCTTCAAATATTGGCACTGAAAGTGAATTGATTCTGCGTTTACCCAATAAAATTGAGGCTCATGACCCCAACTTAGGAATACGTCCTTCGGATGTGGCTGAGAACTACTTCTTAAGCAAAGAAACCAAAGAGCGTCTTCAATTAGAACAACAAGAGCTTCTTCGACTAGAACAAGAAGCCATAGAATTGTATAAGAGCCAGCAGAGTAAACAAAGTGTAACCCAGTCAAAAGTTCAAATAACTGCAGTTACAGAAAACTTGCCTCAAGTTCAAGTAGAGTACAATTTGGAGACTAAAAAAAATTGTATAGTAGAGGAAATAAAAACCGAAGTAAAGCAAATTGAGTCTAAGAATCGTACTGTAGAAATAGAGGAGATAAAGACTTCTATAGTGCTTGAAACTGCAGACAACTCTAGCAAAGTCTCAGAGAAGGCAACTATTTCTGAACAAAAGAAAGAGAAAGAGGAAAAGAAGGAGAAAGAGGAGAAGAAAGAGAAAGAAGTGAAGAAAGAGAAAGAGGAAAAGAAAGAAGAGAAAAAAGAAGAAAAGAAAGAGGAAAAGAAAAAAGAAAAGCAAGAAGAAAAGACAGAAGAAAAGAAAGAGGAAAAGAAAGCGGAATATAAAGAAGATAAGAAAGAGAAAGAAGTATCAATTGAACTAATTGAAGAGAGTGTAAGAAGAGCTTCAGATGTTCGAATTTCAACAGAAGAGACGCAACTAGTTGAAATACGTGAAGAAATAATATCTGAGGGTAAGGACGTACAAGATTTAAAACTTCCCAAGCCGATAGATTCTATTCCAAGCATTCAAATAAGCAACCCAACAGAAACTGCAAATAACTTCATTAAAACTAAACACAAACCAATCGAGCTTCAGCATATTGTTGGCTATAATGAGTCCCTGCAGGATAGCGATAGCATCATAAAAACATCCCAAGGTCGACAGGGATTTTCTAATTATACTAATATAACCGATTCTGCTTCATTAACACGATGGAACAATGAGCTCGCCAATATCGCACACAGAAATGATGGCGATCGTTCTGCGCAAGATCCACCTCCACCACCCATACCACCACATTTTGTTCGAATGCCTGGCTTTTTTCAACCGCTTCCGCTTATTGCGTATGAGACCACCATAGAATTACTAATAATTAAAACGCGCCCACCATCTCCACCACGAACGCCTCCAACAATTAAACGTGTTCATGTATATACCGAAAGCCTAGAACAAAAAACGCAAAACTTTTTGGAAGGCATCTACGACGTATCAACGTCAGACACGTCGCTTCGCAATGCAAAGCAAAAAATACGCAATATTAAAAACACAGTGTTAAAGTCAACCGATTCTACCAATTATGCACAAGACACTGTAAAAAAAGCTAAAGCTCGTGATTTCTTGCATATATTTACCCCACCCATTAAAAAAAAACGACCCATTTATGAGATAGTTGAAGAGCCCGTTAATATATCAGAAATTGAAGGCGAATATACTGAGTCTATTGCTGACGATTTCAGAGAGTTAAGTGCCGATATCGAAACCCGGGGCCAAAGCGTTGGCGTTATGGATGATAACTATTCTGGGTATTCCATGGCCTCTAGGCGACGTGTTGAAAGTAAGTTATGTCTAAAACGAATAACAACTTAAAGTATATGTGTAACCATCGGTAACCAATGGGTGTAATTCTCAGAAGATTGACACGTAATTAACAAGATTTGTGGAGGTACTTAGGGTCAGACTATACTTTGTACATTATTCATAACAAACAGGTTTCCCCTCTTTTAGCAAAACTCTAGTTGATATTAAATAGATGCCTTGCGTTCCGACTATTATCCGAATCAACAGCATTATTCTTTTTAAATCAATTGAGAATTGTATATATGTACCTTTATTTGTATATCCGTATTTACATACCGTCAATCACAGACACAATTTATAGCAGTTTGTTAAAATTGGTGCGAACCCATCTTAAAGCTGTGCAAATCCATGCAACTTCTGAACTATTCTTAATAACGTTTCAGCTCCATTAATTGAAATTGTATTTAACTTTCGTACTTAATTGAACCAATTGAATGTTTAGCAGTATAAACCAAGTAAACTTGTATTGACATCAGTCATTGTAATTTCCCGTTGCTTTAACTGTTCTTATAATTATATGTTGAATTTGTGCTCTTCCTACTTCCATACATATATATGTATAATAAAAATAATAATAATAATAATAATAATAATAATAAATTTAAAGATATTAATATATATATTATCTTTACGTATATTAATTGATCGAATCACCGTAAAGGAATCAGCCGGACCAGGGACTATGATAGGGGAACCTCCTATGACAGCACTGTAGAGAACCAGCACTATGGTGTAAGTAGCCGAAGAGATCGAAGCACTTTAGATAGAATTGAAGCACATTCATCTCTATTGTCTACCGGCCGAGCCGAAAGTCGAGCTGAAAGCCGGGCAGAAAGCCGTGCAGAAAGCCGTGCTGAAAGCCGTGCCTCCTATTCGCATGCAGAGAGCAGAATCGGTAAACGTTCATCCTCTCATATCGCGGAAGAAGGTCTGCAACGTTCTGCCGAAAAGCCGGTGGTGATCAAAATGCTAAAAAGTGTGCACGTAGAACGTATGTTAGAAACGCATGTATTTGCAATGCAAACGATATAATAATATTTTATACCTCAATGTAGCTGGAGAGACCGCGCATTTTGAAATTCAGTTTAAGGAGCTGCCAGGATTAGTTACTTGGCTGAAGGATAACAAGCCTTTAGACGATCGTTTGGCTGATCGAATTATCCAAACAAGCGCTCCAATGAATTCATACCGCTTGGATATCAAAAACTGCAGGTAAGCACACAAAAAAACAAATATTAAAATATAAATAAATTTATAAATTTTTAAATAACATGACATTAACTTAAAATATATTAATTATATGCTTTTAGTGAGAGTGACGCTGGAACTTATACTGTTCGCGCACAGTCGGCATCTGAAACAACGACTCTCACTGCCCAGCTTGCTGTTGGACAAGGTATTAAAGGATATTATTAATGATAATTATATATTTGTACTGAAAAGCATCCTTTGTTTTAAATCCAGCATCTGGGCATGACGAAACCAAGACTAATGTACCACCAGCTTTTCTAGTCAGCTTGAAGGATGCAGAAATGATTGAAAATACTCTGTTTCGTTTCATGATCAAGATTCTTGGTGATCCTAAGCCTAGAGTAAAATTGTAAGTTTCTTTATAATTTCAAAATATATTTTAATAAATGAATTATCGTTAATCGCTTTATTTTCAGCTACAAGGATGAGCAGGAAATTCTCGAAATTAATGATCGAATTCAAATTATTAGAGATAAGGACTACTTAGGATTCTATGAGTTGGTCATTGCAGACGTTCAAAAGGAAGATGCTGGGGTCTACTCATGTAAAGCAGTTAATAAACATGGAGAAGCTACCTGTGAAGCTACAGCCACTACCGTAGGCAAGTATAAGGCATTTTTGAGTTTAAGTTTTTTATTTTTAATATTATTTTATTATATTAATTCTATTTAGATTTTAAGAATCCTTTTGGAGCGTTGAGTGGACAAATTTTACCGGCTGGAGAGAAGCCAGTCTTTTCGTGGAAACGAAATGGAGAAGAGTTCGATCCCGAAGAGCGATTTAAGGTACTTTTCGGTGAAGATGAGGATTCACTTGCCTTAGTCTTTCAACATGTGAAGCCTGAGGATGCTGGAATTTATACGTGTGTTGCACAAACCACAACTGGAAACATATCCTGCAGTGCAGAGCTTTCTGTACAGGGTGCAATTCAGACCCTGAACAGGGAGCCAGAAAAGCCAACACTCATAATTGAGCACCGTGAAGCAAACACCAGCATTGGTGGCTCCGCCATCCTTGAGCTTCAATGCAAAGGTTTTCCCAAGCCTGCGGTGCTCTGGAAACATGAAGGAGAAGTTATTCAAGTGGATGACAGACATAAGTTCATGTATGAGGACGATGAGAGCATGTCTCTGGTTATAAAGAACATTAACACCGAGGACGCTGGTGCCTATACCATTGAAGCTGTTAACGAGCTGGGACAGGATGAGAGCTCTATTAATTTGGTAGTGAAAGGTAATTTAGATATTATTTTATCCTTACTTTCAAATTTCTGATACTAATAAAAAATTTCAGCACCACCAAAAATAAAGAAAATTACGGATATAACCTGCACAGCTGGTGAGACCGTAAAAATGGAAATAGAGGTTGAAGGATTCCCACAGCCAACGATTAGCGTCACCAATAATGGCAAGGATGTGTCCAGTGAAAGCAACGTGAAAATCACGTCAACTGCAGTTGGAAAAAGTTCAGAGAAAGTTGTCATTGAAATTTCTAAAATCAAACTCTCCCAGGCGGGCAACTACTCTGTTAGAGCCACGAATGATCTTAGCCAAACTTCTGAGTACTGGAATTGCACTGTGAAATCAAAGCCAATTATTGTCAAGCATTTCGAAAGTGAGTACATTCACGGTGAAAAGGAAACTGTACTCATGTCAGTACGGGTTGATGCATTCCCCGAACCAAAACTAATTTGGTATCACGAAAATACTGAAATCAAAATGACTGACAAATATAGCGTTAGCTCTGACGGAAATACATACACCTTGAAAATAACTGGAGCTACTCGCGTGGATGCCGGTAAATATACCGCGAAGGCCGTGAACGAGCACGGCTCTGCCGAAAGCACAACGCAGTTGCTGATGAAATGTACGCCGGAACTTAAAAAAAAACTACAGAACATTACCGTCAAAGAAGGCGACTGCAATGTCGAGCTTGTGGTTGGCGTTGATGCGTATCCTGTGCCACATATTAAATGGTTCATTGACGGCATTGAGATCGACGAGAAACGTAACGATTTCCGCCAAGTCAAGGAGGGCAATGACTTCAAATTGATAATGAATGAAGTCGCCACTAACATGCAGGGTGTTTACTGCTGTAAGATAATGAACGACTATGGAACCCTTGAAGACAGCTGTTCGGTTACCGTCAATTGTAAGTGTATTTTTATAAAAAACATAAAAGTTCTAAATATTTTATCTAAATATTTATTTATTTATTTTGTCTACAATTTTAGGTAAGCCCAAGATTAAGAGAGCGCTTAAAGATGTCGAGGTCAAAGAAGGTGAATCCGTTACCTTGGAGGTTGAGATATACAGCGTCCCCGATGCCAACGTTAAATGGTTAGTTCTTTTTTTTATTTAATTAAGTAAGATGATTAACAAAGAATATATTTCAAAGGTTTAAAAATGGCCACGAAATCCACGAGGATGCACATATTAAAATCGAAAGAGATTCGCAACGTATTGAAAATTATTATTTGACTTTGAATATAGCCAAAACTGAAGATGCTGGCACATATGAGGTGAAGGCCACAAACTTTATTGGAGAGACCAAATCGAGTTGCAAAGTAACAGTTTTGAGTAAGTATTTAAAAAGCCAGATTTTAAAATCAAGGAATTTTATTATTATGCATACATATATTGCATTTAGCTTTAAATAGAAATTTCGCTTGAACGAGTTAAATATTAATTCTTCTTTTCAGTAAAAAGGTTATAAGAGAACCTTTAAGTCAATTTATCAAGCATTTATCATATTGAAACTTGTTTTCAAATAAACTTTTATTTTTAAATATTTTTATAAATCATTTTTAAAAAATCCCTATTGAACATTTTTCCATCCAAAAACCAAGAAAAAGAAAACACAAAAACATATAAAAAAAGACATAGCTTATAGCAGATAACTTAAACTTATATATATTTAGGAGTAAAAACTTATTTATATAAATATATTTAAGTTATGTATGAACAATATTTAAATATCTCTAAACCTTTCATGTAAGTATTATTAAAGTTTACGTAGGGATTATGCGGCTGATTGTCTGGAAGTATTAAAACTTCCATTGGATCAAATACAACCGAGTACTGTCTTTTAAAAGTTATCCTGTTGTTAAAACTGCGTTCGATTCTAAAATTTAAAAAACAAAAAAAAAAACATGATAATCATTTTGGATTCAAAAATATTAAACTTTAATTTAGCCAAAGACAGCTTATCCGTGGAAGAGACAGTGACAAAGGCAATGATTGCTACTACAGAGCAACCCGAGGAAGGGGGTAACCATTTTTATACATTCAAATATTTAACTAATATTTAAAAATAATATATTATAAAATCAATTATAATTATTACTGCTCGTCGCTTCCTATTAATGCTGTAAAAAAGCATATATATTTTTAAGAAAAACAAACCGAATCTCATCGACAGCACAATGTGGCTTTCAGTGTATGTGATACGTGTTGCCAGGAATATAAGTGAAGATAATATTAATAATTGATATTCATGGAATGTTGTGATGGACGCATGACTTTCTACGGGATCTATAAACTATAAGATAATCCGAACTTTTGCATCCAATTATAACATAAAGTATGTTAAAATCGACTGATATTTGTATAAAGTTGTAAACATAGTTTATAAGGTGTGGGTATAAAAATGTTGTATCTTAAGATTTAAACTCTTTTGCAGCTTCAATGTTGTTCTGTGAATGCTACGAATGATGCAGGGACTAACAAAACTGTGTACCAATATAATATTAATTTTACAAAAAATACCTATGAAAGTCATAGGAAAATATTTAATAGCACATGTACATAATATAAAAACAAATGCATTTTAAAAACTAAATCTTAACATGAACGAAATTAACCACAAGTTAAAGTGTGTCATATATTTAATTTGTATAAATGAATATCGTAAATCTTTTAAAATAATTTATTGAAGCTTTATTAATAGAATTGTTCTTAAATATTTCCAGCTGTGCCCGAAATTGTTCACATTGATGTGTTCCAAATCCATAGCTTTGAAAGCGTTCCGCTTAAATATGAGGTTATTGCCAGGGGCATACCAAAGCCAGAAGCAATATGGTATCATGACAAGAAGCCACTGAAGTCCGATAATCATTTTGCTATATCAAATGAAGGGGTTTGTACATATAAATTTATTATATAACTTCAATAACTTGTAATATTTTGAATAAATGAAATTTTAGGAAGTATATAAACTGGAGGTTAAATCCCTTGACCTTGCTGATGCCGGTGAATACAAAGTGGTGATTCAAAACAAGGTCGGCGAGAAAAGTCATCAAGGAGTGTTATCACTTTCAGGTATATTTAAATTATTTTAAATTTATACAACATTTGTGAACGGATTTTAACATAACGGATTTTAACATAGGCGTTGCTGAATACCGAAAACCGTTACTGATTTCAAACAGCGGACTACGCGACATCAAAGTGAAGAAGGGCGACAGCATTGCTGAAACTGTGATATTTACAGCTGATCCACTGCCAGAAATCATCTGGCTTAAGGATGGAAAGCAAATTCAAAGCGATAATTCGGTTATTTTAAAGACTGAAACAAAGGAGCTGGAGCACGGATTAAAGGAATATACTTGCAAATTAAATGTTGCTAAGGGTAAACAAACAATATTCATAAAGTCATAATTTCTTTTAATAAGAATTTTTTTTAAATTCAAATAGCTGATATTAAACACTCGGGTCGTTATGAGCTTAAGGTGAAAAATAAATATGGTGAGATGAGCACAGGTGGCTGGATAGATGTATTGGCTAAGCCAGAAATCTCCGGATTGGAAAATCACAAATGTATGCCTGGGGATACTGTGTGCTTCGAAGCATTGGTGCTCGCTAATCCTAAGCCCAAAGTTACATGGACACGCGGAAATGAGAATCTCTGCAATAATGAAAACTGTGAAGTTATTGCCGATGTGGATGCGGATAAATACCGTATTGTGTTCCAATCTGTGGCACCCGCCGAAGATGGCAAATATACAATAACAGCTGTTAACTCTGAGGGAAGAGCGGACAGCGATTTTACTTTGAACGTACTTGGTAAACTAAACGAATATTGTTAATAATCAGCTTTTAGGTCAACCTTATATTTTTATTTAATTTATAGTTGAAAAGCCAACATTCATAGTGCCACCAGAAAACCAAATAATTCACGACTTTAAGCCTGTGACAACAAAGGTTGTTGTACATGGCGTACCCACACCAACAATTCAATGGTTCAAAGATGATAAGCCTATTGACTTTAAGACCATCGACAGCTTCACACAGCAAAAGGCTTACAGCACTAACACAACTGAGCCCTCAACCAACCAAGTCGAGAGTCTATTTGAGATTGCGAAATTCAAGGCCAATGACATTGGATCGGTAAGATGTTTTTTTTAAATAATAAATTAAAAGTTGCGTAAATTAATTAAATTAACGACTATTTTTGCAGTACTCTTGCATTGCTAAGAACGAAATTGGAGAAACCAAAGGTCCATTTAAGTTAGATCTATTAAAGTTGGCACCCAGCTTTGTAAAGAAATTAAACAATGCGCTCGACGTCCTACAAGGTGAGCCTCTTGTTCTGGAGTGTACCGTGGATGGCAGCCCACTCCCAACAATCCAGTGGTTCAAAGATAGTGAAGAAATTAAACCAAGTCAAAGGTAATTATTATATTTTACGCTATTTAAGTAGATTTTTACTTACTTTCGCCACTTAATTTTCATAGTGTTAAATTATCAACAACACCTGAAGGATTGGTCAAATTGGAAATTGATAAATGTCAGCCAAATGATTCTGGAGCATACAAACTGATAATATCTAATCCTCATGGCGAGAAGGTTGCACTATGCGCTGTTGCTGTCAAACGTAAATATTTACCCAGAATCCTAGAATACGTTCCAATGGCATTGAAATATATTTATTTCTTATAGCGGGCGAGGTGGAACCCCAGTTTTTGAAACCACTAGAAGGTCAATCGGTCGTCGTGGGCGAACCATTAAAGTTAACCGCCCAGGTGACAGGCTTTCCTGCTCCTGAAATTAAGTGGTATAAGGATGGTATGATTTTACGACCAAACTCAAAGATTGATATTATCAATAATCCCAATGGACAAATTGGCTTAAGGTAAACACTACGCTTATTATGTTCATGAATTATATTTTCTTATTTAATTTTTTTTTTGAATAGCATTGATTCCGTAGAACCTGCGGATGCCGGTCTTTATAAGTGTGTAATTGTTAACAAAGGCGGTGAACAAGAGGGCGTAGCTAAAGTTCAAGTAGTTGCCAGGGAAGCAAAACCGACTTTTGTTGCAGAGCTTCAAGACGCAACTAGCATTGAAGGTTTCCCAGTTAAGATGGAGATTAAAGTTGTTGGCTTTCCAAAACCAAAGCTTCAATGGTTCCATAATGGACATGAGATTACACCTGATAACAAGCATTACGCTATTGTTGAGAACCCAGACAACACTTGTTGCTTAGTCGTTGACAAAACAGTGCCATCTGACTCTGGTTTATATGAAGTTATAGCTCAAAATTCGGAAGGAACAACAGCATCAAAAGCAAAACTCTATGTTGCTCCTAAGACTGATGAAACTTCTACAGAGGAAGCACCACAGTTCGTTTCTGGTCTTAGGGATGTCAATGCCGACGAAGGCCAAGAACTTATTCTTTCAGCACCGTTCATTGCAAATCCCATGCCGGAGATAATGTGGTCTAAGGACGGAACATTAATAGCCCCTAGCGAACGCCATTTAATGACTTGTGATGGAAAGCATGTTAGCCTGAACATCAAACCAGTTGAGGCATCGGACTCTGGAAACTATTCTTGTCTGTTAGCCAATCCTTTAGGCGAGGATTCAACATCTTGCAATGCAAACGTCCGAAAGGTGTACAAGGCACCAGTGTTCACACAAAAAATATCCGATCAACAGCAAGTTTTTGGCAATATTGCCAAAATTCCAGTTACTGTTTCCGGTGTACCTTACCCAGATCTCACCTGGTTCTTCCAAAACAAACCAATTGAAGCATCCGAAAAATACACCATTAGAAATGATGGTGATCATCATATGCTAATCGTCAACGACTGTCAAGCTCCTGATCAGGGTGAATATAAGTGTATTGCCTCCAACAGAGAGGGTAAAGATATTACCCAAGGTCGTTTGGAAATGGTTAATGAAATGTAAGTAATTTTTAAAAGCAAAAAAAAACTATTTATGTTCCTAAATCTTAATTTTCTTTACAGTAAGAAGCACATGCGCTCTGAAGCTCCAGTATTTCTTAAGAAAATTGGAGACTGTGATGTCTTTGAAGGCATGGCAGGCAAGTTTACGGCTTGTGCAACCGGCTATCCCGAACCAGAGGTTGAATGGTTTAAGAACGATATGAAACTGTTTCCATCTGATAGAATCATTCTTGACAAAGAAGCCAATGGTCTATTGCGTTTGACAATCAAAAATGTTACGGAATGTGACGTTGGACGCTATTCTTGCCGTGTCTACAATCCCTATGGTGATGATGTGTGTAATGCCGAACTTACATATGATGGTTGGTATAAATGTTAAAATAGAAAATCATTTATATTTACCACATAATTATATTAAAACAGTTTTGGATTCTCATCAACGTCCATTGGGAGATCAGTACTCTGATTTCAAACAGTACAAAAAGACTGGAGCTCCACCTCCATTACCGGACGGTCCTATCATTTCACGTATGACCGATCGGCGTCTTCTGTTATCATGGAATCCTTCGGTTCCATTAACACCACGTTATCCAGTCACCTATCAGGTATACCTGACATTATCCCAGCTTAAACATTTTTATTCTAATTACAAACTCTTAACCTTTTAGGTTGAAATGATGGATCTACCCGAAGGGGATTGGCGCACATTAAGAACTGGAGTACGTAGTTGTGCATGTGAAATTAGAAATCTAGAACCTCTTAGAGATTATAGATTCAGACTACGTGTAGAAAATAAGTTTGGCGTTAGCGACCCAAGTCCATACACCCAAACATATAGGTATTTATATATTTTATTTTTATACAAAGACAAGGTTAAACTGATTTAATTTATTGTAGGCAAAAACTTGTACCAGAACCTGCCAAACGATATACTTACTTACCACCGGGTACCGACTTCAGACCTGAAACATCACCCTACTTCCCCAAGGACTTTGACATTGAACGTCCTCCTCATGATGGACTGGCACAAGCTCCTCAGTAAGTTACGATGTTTTTGTTTTTTAAAAACATCTGCGAAAAAGGAAATTTAAAATTATAAGTATAAAATTTACATAACAAATCTTCACAATTTTTTGCAGGTTCCTGTTGCGCGAAAACGATATCTCATATGGAGTTAAGGATCACAACACTGAGCTAATGTGGTTCGTTTACGGTTATCCTAAGCCAAAAATGACTTATTACTTCAATGACAAGCTAATTGAATCTGGTGGTAGATTCGACCAGAGTTATACACGTAATGGTCAAGCAACACTCTTTATAAACAAGTGAGTTCAAAATGAGAGTAATTTAAAAAATTGTAATTTATATGTATAGTCTTATAAACTTAAAATTGTATATTTTTTAGTTATCTTATTATTTAAATTAATAACTGATAATTGATATGATTTTTATAAATAGAATGTTAGACCGGGACGTTGGATGGTATGAAGCAGTCGCAACCAATGAACATGGTGAAGCAAGACAGCGCGTGCGCCTTGAAATTGCGGAGTATCCAAGATTTATCAAGAGGCCCGATGAAACATTTATAATGTCCCGCAAGAATGGCCGTATTGAAGCCAGAATTATTGGTATTCCTCTGCCAGAAGTACATTGGTATAAGGATTGGAAACTTATTACAGACTCTTCACGAATTAAAGTAATTATTGATTTTAATTACCCAACGTATATAAATCTAAAATTCATATTTTGTTTTCTCCTATTAGATAAGCTCCTATGATCCCGATATATATGTTCTTTCGATTCATGACTCTATTATAAAAGACGGAGGATTATATTCTGTCAGTGCACGAAATATTGCTGGTTCTATTAGTACTTCAGTAACTGTACACATTGAGGAAAATGAAGATCAATACATTTATAAGACTTATGGCAGACATCCATATGTCAGATCGAAACAATTACGATATGAAGATAAATACGATATTGGTGATGAGCTTGGACGTGGAACACAAGGCATTATTTATCATGCAGTGGAACGCGCAACAGGCGATAACTATGCCGCAAAGATAATGCATGGAAAACCAGAGCTAAGACCATTTATGTTGAATGAACTTGACATGATGAACATGTTTAACCATAGGAATCTCATTCGTCCATATGATGCTTATGAAACAGATAGATGTATTACTCTTATCACGGAACTTGCCGCTGGAGGCGAATTGGTCAGAGACAACTTACTGCGTCGTGATTATTACACAGAACGGGATATTGCACATTATATAAGGCAATCCCTGTGGGGTCTTGAGCATATGCATGAATTGGGCGTCGGTCATATGGGCCTAACGGTATTTATAGCTTAAAATCAAATCTTATTTAAAATTTTAACTTGTTTACTTTGAATTTATATTTCAGATCAAGGATTTATTAATTTCGGTAATTGGAGGTGATCATATAAAGATTTCTGACTTTGGCCTATCAAGAAAAATTAATAAACATAATTTATCAACATTGGATTACGGAATGCCAGAATTTGTTTCTCCCGAAGTTGTTAACAAAGAAGGCGTTAACTTCTCTCATGATATGTGGTCTGTTGGTCTAATAACATATGTACTTCTTGGCGGAAGAAATCCCTTCTTGGGAGCAGATGATAGAGAAACATTAACTAAAATTCGGGAAGGCCGTTGGGACTTCAAAGATGAAGTTTGGTCCCATATATCTGACGATGGCCGTGACTTTATAAGTCGCCTTTTGCTTTACAGTCCAGAAGAACGTATGGACATTAAAACTGCATTGAAGCATCCATGGTTCTTTATGCTTGATCGAGATATTTCTAGAGATGAGTACCAAATTGGAACCGATCGTTTAAGAAATTATTACGATCACTTTAGGGACTGGTATGCAAACGCATCCTGCAAAAATTACTTCCGCAGGCGCCGCCTTAGTGGCTGCTTCCAGCATCCGTCTAAAATGGTTTATCCCAGTGGACATATATACACACCGGAAAATACCCCAGAGCCATTACCGGAACCCCGCATTAGATCTAAACGTGAAGAAGTCGTTTCCAAATACTTGCATCCAGATTATGAATTGGGACTTATTCAATCTGAAAGCCAGTAAGTATATAATAAACAAGGCTGAATTAATTAAAGCTGCAACTTTTAAAATTCGTTTAACAAATATTCACCTAGCTATCAATATGGGCCCGATACTTATCTCTTACAACTGAGAGATGTAAACTTCCCCGTAAGATTGCGTGAATATATGAAGGTAGCTCACAGACGATCACCATCTTTTGCACTAAACGATTCGGTTGATTGGTCGGTAAGTACATAGCACAATATTTAATTATTAGTTGAATTATTTGTTAATCAAAATAAACGATTTGCAGTTGCCAGTTATTCGTGAGCGACGTCGTTTCACAGACATTATGGATGAAGAAATTGATGATGAACGCACAAGAAGTCGCATAAGCATGTATGCTTCAAATGAGTCATATTCTATTAGACGTCTGAGAACAGAACTTGGACCTCGTTTGGATGAATACACTGAAGCGGATGCCATGATTGAAAGTCAACGAGAAGGTTACCCGCCCTTCTTTAGAGAGAAGCCTCAAACTATTGCTATCACAGAAAATAAACCAGCTCACATTCATTGCTTTGCCGTTGGTGATCCTAAGCCATGTGTGCAATGGTTCAAAAATGATATGGTGCTTTCGGAAAGCAAGAGAATTAAAATAACATACGACGAAGATGGCCGCTCTATATTGCGTTTTGAGCCAGCGGTTCACTATGATGTTGGTGTCTATAAGGCCGTTGCTAGAAACAAAGTTGGTCAAACTATTGCAAGATGTCGCATTGTCGTCGCAAGTCTTCCCGATGCTCCAGACTCACCGGAAGTATCTGCAACTAGTGCAACAGAAATACTCTTAAGATGGAAGCAACCAAGAGATGATGGACACTCGCCCGTTTTGTGCTATAGCCTTCAGTATAAGTTGAACGAATCTGATGCATGGACAACCGTAGCCGATAATATTGATCATGAATTCTACCTTTTGCATGAACTTGTGCCTAACACGAAATATCAAATTAGACTTTCATCGAAAAACCGCATAGGATGGAGTGCAATGGGAATCCCTGTAAACGCATCTACTTCTGGTCTGGATTCTCCGAAAGTTCATATAACTAAAGCAATGAAACATTTACAGCAGCTTACTGAAAGAGGTCAAGAAATAGTTCCGGAAGAAGAACGTGTTCATACAGACTATCATTGCGAACGAGAGCCACCTAATTGGGTTACTGATACCTCTGTAAGTGATAAATACAGTTTTATGTCTGAAATTGCACGAGGAGAGTTCAGCACCATTGTAAAAGGAATTCAAAAGTCTACTGACACCGTTGTTGTTGCAAAAATATTTGAAGTTACTGATGAAAATGAAGAATCTATAGTAAATGAGTTCAACAACTTCAAGACTTTGAGACATGAACGCATCCCAGCAATCTTTGCAGCTTACAAACCATTGAATGTACCAATTGCAATATTTGTTATGGAAAAACTTCAGGGCGCTAACGTTCTTACATACTTTAGTAGCCGACATGAATATTCCGAGCAAATGGTAGCTTGCGTAATCACTCAACTTTTGGATGCGCTACAATATTTGCACTGGCGTGGATATTGTCACCTTAACATACAACCAGACAACATTGTTATGGCGTCGGTACGATCTATTCAAATTAAGCTGGTCGATTTTGGTGCTGCTAGAAAAGTGAACAAGTTGGGCGTTAAAGTAGCACCTTGTGGTATGCTTGACTTCCAGTCGCCAGAGATGATTAACGATGAGCCAGTTTTCCCTCAAAGCGACATATGGTCACTTGGAGTGCTTACGTACTTACTTTTATCCGGCTGCAGTCCATTCCGTGGAGCCGACGAATATGAAACCATGCAAAATATATCTTTTGTAAGATATAGGTTTGAAAACTTATTCAAAGAAGTTACCCCAGAAGCAACACGATTTATTATGTTATTGTTTAAACGCCATCCAACGTAAGTCTGATTTTCTGCTAAGTATTTTAAAAAAAACATCCTTTTACGTTTTGAATAATTGCAGGAAAAGACCATACACAGATGACTGTCTGGAGCACAGATGGCTTATGTCTTCTGATTATATGGTTCGCAAACGAGAACGTGCCGTATTTTTGGGATGCCGGTTGAAGGTATTATAATTTAAATCTATACTAAATAAGTATAAATTTAATATTTATACATTTCACAGAGTTTCTGCGATGAATATGATGAATATAAAAGTAAAGCAGCTACATCACCAAAATCACTTTACTCGGTTGAAGGCGGACCCACTCCTTCCCAACTATTAAGATCAAATAGCATTCAAGAAGAATTGCTAACAACGTTTTAAATGAACAATATTAATTAAAAAAAATGTTAATTCGAATTTTCTCTGTATATCGGTTAATAATTTAGAGAAAATATAATAAATGAGATACCTGTTTTCAAATGTTAAATCATTATAAATTATTATTGCTGACAAATTGTTTTTTTTTTTCATTTGTAGGGGCTTATTTTAAACAAGAGATTCAAAATACTAACTGACTATTATCGATAGCAGATTACATAATATAAATACAATCGAAATTAATCGATTGTATAATGAATTAATTTCCAGCTCTAGCAGCCATATGAATGCGGGGCTCTTGTCATTCTCGACAAATTATTGATTGATAAAAATATTGATGTTTAAATTTTGTATTGAAAGATTTGCGAATAAACATGTATTTTGTAACGTTATTACTAAAGTTTCCATATAGTGTATTTTAGAAAAATATATAAATTAATCGTTGTATGTAAATATACATACATGTCACAAGGTGGACCTAAATGTGCGCGTATGTACGTTCTAAAATGAAAATTGTTAATTTAACTTTTATGAATATTTTTATTTTGATTATGGCAGGTACATCGAACCCCTAAAATGGCAAAGTACACATTCTACAACATCACCCGGAAACATAAAACCTATCCGGCCAATATTAACATGGAGTGTAAATCCCAATTGTTAGAGGAACAGGAAAATGTAACATTAATTGTAAATCGTAGAAACTCTGTTCGCCAAGCCTCTAAAAGGTGGGCAATATATCGATGTAGATGGCAGAGAAAATTAGCACTTTCGTTAACTCTTATTTGTGTTTGCCTACTAATAATTTTTGCATACACAGATCTACTTTTTAGGAACAAAATATTTTCGGTATTTCTTTCAAGTAGAATTAATAAAGTAACGAATAGTGGAAAGTTGCAACCAAAGTACGCTAATCATGAGCAAGTACCAAGTACAGCCAATTATTCAATCTTGAAGCCAGTGCAATATTTATTAAACTATTCTTCAATTCAACTTAACTTAAGTCCAAATATGCAAACCATTTCTTCAGATTACAATATTTTTGTTATTTACACTAGAGAAAACTACCGTCTTCATATGAAATTTGATTTGTTTGCGCATAGTCTATTTAAACATACCAATGCTCAATTGCATTTACATATAATAACAGATAAAGAAAGCGAAGTGTCTGTTTTAGACATATTACAGAAAAAAATTAGAAAATTTAGAAGAATAGTGATATACACAATGTACGACGTTCAACTGTGTTCCAATATTATACAAGATATAACTAATAAGTTATCGCCATATTTTAGCTCAGCACCAAATTCGTATTATAGTGACTCACTTTTCTTCTTGTCCTTAGGCTTACACCGCATTGCTGATAAAAGCTTAAGTCGCGCTATTCTTTTTGATTGTGATATTGTTTTTCGTTCAGATGTTAGATTATTGTTTGCAGAATTCGATCGGTTTTTACCACATCAACTATTTGGACTCGCACCTGAACTAACTCCAGTATATCGGCACATACTTTATCGGTATCGTGTACGCTTTCCAAAATCCAATTTTGGGAACCCGTATCACCCAATGCAATTAGTAAAAAATAATGAAAATAAGTTTTCGTCTAACCGTGTTCATGAGCGACATGGTTATCCTGGCCTTAATTCTGGTGTGGTATTGTTGTTTTTAAATCGAATAAGAGATTCAAAAACATACTTGGAGATGATCACAGAACATGAAGTGAATAGATTAGTAACAAAATATTCTTTCAAGGGTCATCTCGGAGACCAAGACTTTTTTACATTACTAGGATACGAGTATCCAAATTTAATTTACAGATTAGACTGCGTATGGAATAGACAGCTGTGTACATGGTGGAAAGATCACGGATATAGTAACATATTTGATGCTTATTTTCGTTGTGAAGGTGTTATTAAAATGTATCATGGCAATTGTAATACACGCATCCCTGAATGATATGTAAAAATTGAATAAATTGAATTGTATAACAAAAATAAATCTTATAAGATTAACTTGGTTTTTATGTTATGAGTATATATTAACATGCAAGAATATGTTATTCGAGTAAATATTCATAAAAACACGATACATTCGATAGTGTCATTTCTAGCAACGTGCATTTTTAAGCACGAATGTCAACCCTAACATCAAACGGAGCTTGTTCAGTGAACTGTTCAATATATTTATTCACGTCACATAACCCCCCACCTACAAGTCTACCCATAGACCTAGGCACCGATTGCTTTTATCAGAAACTTTAAACGTTATGAATAAAGATTGTTAACAAATAGTGAAGATTTTATTTTAAATACAATGGCGCCAAATGTGTCAGTACCGATAGAACGCTATGAGCCCAATACCGCTGGTGTAAATGCCATTTTATTAGGTCCACCAGGCTCTGGCAAAGGGACACAGGTGGGTGATGTGTTATATAACGAAACAAAGTTACTAAATATAGCTTGTGCCGGTCAAAGAATAAACATAATATATACAAACATTTTATACGAACTTTACAAGTACACGTGTCATTGCCCATACATATGTATATTGAATGTCAGCACGCCGAAAATCATTTACTTACAATTATGCAGACTGTCTTGGATTAAATTAATTATTAACAAATTAATTCTAAATTGCTATTACTGAGTTAATTTTTTGATTTGCTACAGCTGACTGTCCAACACCTTGTTTATTTCAGGCTCCCTTGCTAAAAGAAAAGTTCTGTGTTTGCCATTTGTCAACTGGAGATATGCTACGTGCGGAGATAGCATCAGGCTCTAAGCTTGGCTCTGAGCTAAAAAAAGTCATGGATGAGGGAAAACTTGTATCTGATGATCTTGTAGTAAACATGATTGATTCCAATTTGGATAAGCCAGAATGCAAGAACGGTTTTCTTTTGGATGGATTTCCCAGGACAGTTGTACAAGCACAAAAAGTATAAATTTCAAAGCATTCTATTTTAAAGCCATATATAATATTTAATTGATGTATACAAACAGCTTGATACATTGCTTGATAAGAGGAAGACAGGCTTAGATGCAGTTATTGAGTTTGCTATAGACGATAATTTGTTAGTAAGAAGAATAACTGGAAGATTAATTCATCAAGCAAGTGGAAGATCTTATCACGAAGAATTTGCTCCACCTAAAGTACCAATGCGAGACGACGTAAGTATAATAAATTGCTTATTTACTCAGATTGTAAAAAATGTTTTTTTTTTAGGTTACTGGCGAGCCATTAATGAAACGGAGCGACGATAACGCAGAAGCTTTGAAAAAGCGTCTGGAATCATACCATCAACAAACCAAACCATTAGTTGATTATTATGGTTTAAGAGGACTTCACTTTAAAGTGGATGCTGCGAAAAAAGCAAGTGACGTCTTTTCAACAATTGACTCAATATTCCAACGCAAAAATGTTGAGCTGCAATCGTAATCCTTTTTACTAGTTTCAAAACTGCCTATATGAAAAAAATGAAAAAAAAAATATTTTGAATGAAACTATTTATAGCTGACAAGGTATGCGGCACTGCAAAATTTTAAATGTACAGTTTATCAAATAAATACGGGTTTATTAACTATTCAAAAAAATAAACACATTATTTTCTACTTTAAACTTTGTACTTGACTTATCACCTTTCAGGTAGACCTCTCAGGAAATGTATTTTGATTTATATAATCGATTTATACACTTATATGCTGTTATAATGTGGATAAATTTTACTCTAATTGTCTGTTGGATCAGTTGCTTATGAAATATAGATCTATATTATATTAAACTACAACAGTGATTAAGCCGGTAAGAATTAATTATAAAGTGATAAATCATCTCAACGTTTCCAGACTACATTACAATGCTTTCTTATAGAAAGCGATGTAAATTATAGCCGTTTTGTTGGATAGATTAAATATCTCTTCCCATTTATTTTGACTTGATATATAAAATTTATTATTTATTAGTGCACCATTAGCAGCTTATGTTTTAATATATGTTATATATTTGAACCTTCTTTTATTATTTAAATAAAGATCCTCTTTCAACTGGTTATATTTTATATAACAATATTTATTGAATGAATGTTTTAAACAATTATATTATGCATAACATTTTTGAACTGTACAAGCTGACACTATATGGCTATTCCGGCCTCAGCAGCCTTTGGCCTATAACGATTAACATAAAGGTTATCAGGATCATATTTGACCTGTAATTCCTTCCATTCTTGTGGCTTATTGTCGATCACATAGTTAATAACTTTTTTAGTGTTAGCTTTTTGTTTTTCGCTACATTTGGCACAATCTGTTTTTAAAGCATCTGGAATGTTTTTCTTAAGCTCTCGGCCCTCAGGGGTACATTTTCCAGTTTCCATAAGACATTTGAAGTAATTATTGAATAGACGATCGGATTGCAAAATTTCGTCAACGTCTAAATTATCAAATTTTGTAGTATATTTTTCTTCTGAAGCAACAAGTGCAATAAATAATCCGAGCACCAAAAATAAAGTCTTCATTTTGATGATATCTAAAAATGATTTATAAAAATATATTGTTAAGAACAATTAATAAAGGAAGAAAATATATTTATAGAAATATTGCAATATATATAATATATCTTAGGAGAAAATTTCTATCAACCTTCAAATTAGTAATTTCATTTTTGTAAGTCGTTTTTAAAGAGTCCAAGGTCTATTGTTGTGTAAAGAACCCCATTCAGAAGCTCTTCAAGCGAAACTTTTGCAAATAAAAATGAAAACTTTTATATCTGTTTAATGTTAATTTTCAAGGTAAATATTTGGACAATTTATTTATCAAATTTATTGGCATGTTGATTTATTATTGAATTTGTAATTCAAGGGCTTTTTACCCAAATCAAGATCGAACGATTCCGAAATCGCGAAACATAGCGAAATAGCAACATAAATGTGTAAAAAAAGAAGTTAATATTATATACTACCCACACATATGTTATAAATAATGTAATAAAAAATATAATGTATATGCATATATAACATATACATCTGTGTAAAAGTATATTGGCAAAAAGTTAAAGTAGTTATTGAAATGCAAATATAACCTTTTGTGTGCCGCTCTTAATATCGATGCCAAATGATAATTGGTAGCTTCAACAAACAAGTTGTGTAGTAATGAAAAAACTCGAACGAACTGACGGTGATTTCAATGAGGTTTGCTTTTATACTTGGTCAATGATAGATGCGCTATATACGTACGTATAGTAAGTATACTTACAACTCTTGTTAGTATGGACTTCGTTGCATTAGACTTTTAAACGTAAGGCCTTCTCGTTCGAATGTCAAGCTAGTGATTAGTCGAAGTACATCATTAACTCTGTATAATTTATATATACATATATTGTTAAGTATATATTTATATATATATATATATATATATATATATATATATTTATTTATATAGATAATATGATAATTCAGACTAACGTATATGGAATTATGAATCATTTTTAACTGCATTTGACTTAAGGTGAATTGATATATAACAGCATTTAAATACCTTTTTGAAAACCGTTCATGCATTTAAATCTTTTGTTGCGTTAAGCATTAGAACACTTAAAGATAAAAAAATTTGTTGTATAATAACATCTTATTGGATTACAATACATATAATACCTTACCTTACCTTACCTTTACCTTAGTCGAGCAATTCATCCAATTTATTTATGGCGCACTGGGTTTTCCGGTATAAAAAGTCTTATAAATAAATTTATCTGATAAGAATAATAATTAGAATAGTAAAGCAATGAAAATTCATTTCAATAAAAAAATGGTTTAAGAAGTTTCAAGGCTAAATTATTTATTTATATCAATTTTCAACATATGACACCGGAAATTCTAACATTTTAATCAAACAACATTAAAAAATTTCGAAGTAGTAAAAATATAAAGCAGCAAATATTAAAATTTTGAAATGCTCAATTGTTTAAAATTTTTTACAACTCCTGCACGGAAATGTGATTAAGATACAAAAAAATTAAGTCATTCCAATTTTATCTTTTCTCGGTTTTGGATTTCAATTTAAGTTTTTCAACTGCTATCAGTCAATTGTCACATGGTAATATTTACAATTGTATCCACTGCTTAACAAGTTTGAAGCTTTGATTACAATATTTCAATATTAAATTTAAATATAATTTTTATAATCTAAAAAAAAAATATTATTTTTTTAAAATAGATAAATTTTTTTATATTTATTGATAGTTCGATAAATATTAAGCCATCGATATATGCAATCGAAAATGGTTCAGCTCTAGCCCAATAAATAAAAACAATTGCGTTGATGTTTTATAAAAATTTTTTATAAATGAGCTAACACTTGCAACTTACCTTTCAATATTGTGGGCTTTGGTAATTGTTTCAAATTATACCTTGAACATAGTTTTAAGTATAATAACATGTATAGTTTACCTATTATGACATACTGCACGTGTACAGAAAGATAACATTCCAAATAATTATAATTTTAGCTTTAAAGAAACATTTAAATGTTGCATTCAACAGTAACAACACTCATAAAATTTAATCACAGGCTTAATACCTGGTTTGTAGAGTGTAACCATTGACATTAAAAGTGATGAATTGACAAAGTATTTCTTATTATTTATTTTCGTGTTTAGAATTTGTGTGGGTAAAACGTTGTACCTAAAACAAAGTATAGATTGTTGAGATAACAATTTATATATCAATGAAACAAACATGTTTTTATCAATCGCCCCACCGTTGATGGACTTTGAAGACGAGTTAATATGGATTAATCAGTCTAGTAACCAAAACCTAAATATTTTATATGACAAATCAAATTATGTTACTCCCAACACAAAACTTTTAATCGAACAAGCTTTTGTCCAGCCACTTAGTCTTCAAGATCAACAAATTCTTTTTGATGATATGCTTAAACAAAATAAAGATGTTGTACTTCAATACGGATTAACGCCGGCCAAAGTATGTATAAGATATATAGTGCTTATTCTTTATTATATATAACTTTTATTCTTGCATTTCAGCTTCCCCAACTAGTTGAAAACAATCCTCTTATTTCAATTGAAATACTATTACGTCTTATGGTGAATACCGATATAACGGAATATTTCAATGTTCTTGTTAAAATGGATATAACTCTTCACTCCATGGAAGTTGTTAACAGGTTAGTAATCCTCTTAAAAAAAGTTAGAAAATTTAAATCAAAGATGACTTTCTTTTCCATTTTTTTTTAGACTAACAACTTCGTGTTCGTTACCCATTGAGTTTATTCACTTGTACATTAGTAATTGTATTAGCACATGTGAGACTGTTAAGGATAAATACATGCAAACACGGCTAGTTCGTTTGGTATGTGTATTTCTTCAGTCCTTAATTCGAAACAAGATTATCAATGTTAAGGTAAGTTGATTTAAGATAATTTGTATTATGTGTAATTTAGCTCTTTAGCTAGCAAGACTAATTTAAATTTTCCCATTTAATAATTGAAATTTCGTTTTTCAGGAACTTTTTATTGAAATCGAAGCATTTTGCGTTGGATTTAGTCGAATTAGAGAAGCGGCTGCTTTATATCGACTGATAAAACATTTGGAAACAGGAGATACTATACAAACTTCAAGTTCATCTACCAAACAATAAAATGTATATAAAAGCAGATTAAATTATGAAAGTAATAAAATACACTTAGTGAAATAATGTTATGCTTTAAGTTTTTTGTTCATTTAATTTTCCTTAAGACTTTCATCAAACAGTATTCAATATTTATTTATTTTGCTAACTGATAAACTCCACCTGAAAACAACAGCTTGTGTTCACGTACTTTTCTTTGCAAAAAGTGTTTCAGTTCATCCTGAGTAAATTCAACTCCTCCGCTATGCGAAGCGAACAGCTTAAGCATTTGGTGTATTCGATCAATTGGCATTGAATCTAGATTTGTTAACATACCAACAATATAGGACCAAAATACCTAAACAATACCAATTATAAATAAGAGATTTTAAACTTAATTTATCACAAAATACTCACTTGAAGTTCTTCTTCCCTTTGATCACTAGCAGAAGCCATAGCAGATTCTAAATCCTCTTCGTCGGCATCTGTAATATTTATTTCTTCAAATTGAGTTTTCTCTGATTCTTTTTCCAAGAGCGCAAAAACTCCTGGTTCTGTTTCTGCAATAAGGCCATGATTTTGCCAAAAGCTTATACGTCGTCTTAGCGCAGAAGGCGGGATTTTTGTAAGGCTACTTAGTTCTTCCACAGTCCATATACCTTTAAAAATAATTGTTTTAAATGTTGGATAATAAAACCGTTAAATAAAGGTACTTTTATGTTGAAAATGATAAATTATGACAGCCTGTGTTGGTGGAACGGTCATTTCCATTACTCTGTCACCGACTTCAATGACTATATTCACGCGTCCGGTTACAGTTCTCCAGTTAAGAGTCCGATTCCCCTTATATGATTCATAGGCTTTCGTAAATTTTTTGAATTCATTCTCAAGTTCCTCTGGTAGTTGTAAACTTTCCTTATTGAAAGATGGCCAAAATTGTGCCGAGATTATAAGTGACGAAATGTCAAATAGTGGACCTACAAAAATTTACTTTAATTAATTGCATTATACAAAAATATTTTTAATTTCACTTACTTTCATTGCAGTTACCGTCCCCATGTATATGAGCGTTTATACGTTTTGAGTCAGTAACATCTTTCAACATTACCTCACAACTATGTAGCAGTGATTCTCCAAATCGTATTTTTAACAATTCCAAATTCCGTATTTCCTTTTCCGAGTTAAAGTCAAGTTGCGATAGTAACCTGTCTGCCATTAAATTGCGATATTCCACCATAAATAACTCTTTACTTCCATATATATCGACGACCATTGATATAATATCAGCAGATCTAATAGTCTTGGAAATATTAAGCTTCATAACATCAGGGTCAATCCCAAATGGATCTGGTTCCCAATTTTCCCAATTACTAAATTCGTTGGCGCCAGCATCTTTGTTATCTTTTATAAATTCTCCTTTAGCCAGCTCCTCAGAAAGATCCGTAGGCCCTTCTTCCGTTAGACCCGTAACTACTCTTCTAACAGTGTCATTGCGTTTGCGTAAATATTCTTTAATTGGAGCAGTGACAATTTCTAAAATTACCCCAGTTTTATCTAAATGGCGGATTGCCTTAATTGCTGCAACGTATCCAGTCAATATATCCATCGTGTTAACACCAGGATGTAAGATTCTTGCCTCCAAAGAACTTCGTAATGATTCAGTTAAATATACTCTCATATCTATTTTTTCCATACAAATCCTTAAATCGTCAATGGCAGGAGTAGAGTCTGGATAATCTAAAAACAAATGATAATATCAGAACACAAATCACAATCACCAATGGAATCCAACAATAGAAATTTTAAAAGAGTAGTTAACTTACCTATGATTATACTAAAAAATTGGCTTATAACATTCTGTGCAAAAGTTTCGTACATAAAATAAGTAAGTTTAACTTTGAAAGCTTGAACGGATTCAGGAATATTTTCTTCTATGTCTTCCTTAGATTTACAGCCTGTAAATATACTAGTTAACCAAGTCATTACAACTTCGTTGATCCACTGTAAAACAAGAAAAATATAATATAGAACACTATTAAAGAAAAAGCTAATTTAAATAGTTACCGTTTCTAGTTGCTTAAGATGACTTCTATCGAAATTTCCAAGACAAGTGTCGTTTATGTGTTCCTTAATTTTTAGCTTTATAAATGCAGTTAAAGCACTACCTGCCAATCGATCTATTAAGCCCATATCCAATAACTTCATATTTGTTGTGTTGGCCATTTCGTTAAGTTTTTGGCAACAGCATTGTTCGAGGTCGAAATTACAACCAGCACATGGCAGATCATTAAATACCTCAGAGTCTAAAATGAAATATAGTTATAATTTAACAGAAAATGACTATTATTATTGTGAATCAATGCTACATACCCATTGTTGTTGATGAAAAAGTTAAATCTTTGCTAAATAGACGAAAGTGCACGTAATAAAACTCAGACACTAGGGAATTAAATGTTGGTGGCAATTGTGCAAGCAATGCATTTCTAAGGGTAATTTTAATGTTATCTAAATTTGAATTCGGCACATCGCCTTTGACAAGGTGGATAAGGCGAGGTTTTATCTGATCTAGATATTGGAAGCCATCGTATAATTCATCAACTGCTAGAATAAACTTGGAAAACAATCCAGTTTTATCCGTAAGTGTTACAACAGGGAGTGCTACATCTGGCTTCTCACTCGAAGGTACGTGGTTACAATTGAAACGTTTCCAAAACTTTGGAGCAAGTACGTTACGCACAATCGATTCAACCTCAAGCTCTAAAACAGCAGTAAGCGTTTCAATGTTTCCTATATTTGAAAGATGCCGGTAAACGTTGTCGTACACCTTCTCGTCAACTACCAAAAGTGGCTGAGCGATCTAAAGCAGGAAAAACATAAAACTAGCATTATAAACAAATTAACTATGTAAAAACTTAACCGTACATCTCCACCAAATATTGGAAATATTTTAAGCATATCCGAAGACAATTCATTATAATCAAACATTTTGTATAAACTTGACGTCTCTACAATAGAGATGCCAAATACAATAGATTTGATTTTATCGATTTATTGAATCGTATAAATAAATGAATCGATTTTTATAATTAATTAAATAGGTATATAAACCAAAGAGAACAATAAAATCATAATTTCAAATTATTGATAGTTAAAGTAAGCTTATATTTGATATATACATATGTATTCACATTCCATTTGTTGCTTTTGAAATCAGCTGATTGGCTTTACTATTTTTAGCATTGATATCACCCTGTTATAGTTTGGCGCTTATTGCCTTGTAGAAACTTAAATCTTGAAAAAATAAAAATAAGGTAAATAAATCTAAAACTTCAAGCTTTTAATAAGATCTTCTATTGAACCACAACAAATATTATGATTGTTATTGCATCATCTTAAGTTAAAATCCGTGTAATAAAAGCTATTTGTTAACCAACCTAATTATTTTATTAAGATATTAAACAAATATATTTTATAGGTAAGATTGATAAGATCAATTTAAATAATAAAAATAATTTTAATTTTGTAAAGAAAACTTCTGTAAAAAATTCTGTTTTACATGTATTTGTTTTCAGTAATCAGTCAGAACAATTATTTTTATATATAGAGATTTATATTTCCTAAAGCTTTGAAACTTTATTTAAAAATATTTTACATGCAAGTATGAAAATACATTTCACCATATATTGAAAAATTAAATCATTTGGGTCTATTCATTCGATTCTATTGTGAAACAATGGGACTCTTTTTATCTATATCCGCTATATTTGCATTGTTTTGTGGACCGGAGGCATTCCCAGGACTTGCTGGAATCGCTCCTGCTCGTTCCATACTCCACGGATTTGACCCTGAAATTGGTGAGTCGGCATGTCCAAATCCAGTGTGATTATCGTGTTCAACTGCATTGGTACCGTCATATTGTGTGTTTTCCAATCGTGTTATGAGCCTCTCATCTTCCTCACCAAATTCTCCGCCCATTAAAGTTGGCTCTCCCACAACCATTACATCTTGGGAAGAAAGGGAAAAGCTTGGCCCTGATGGTGAACGTTTTTGATTTGCGACGGGCGGGGTGTTAGAATTGTTCCCGCCTCCTGAATTTGATCCTTTTCTTTTGCGACGTTTGTTTGGTGGACGTTGTGGATCTTTTTTGCCGGGTGGTGCAACCATGCGTTGCCACTTTTGAAATAATGTTGTTTTTAAACAATCACGTGGACTAAGTGCATACGCCTTATGGCGTGACATAAGTTCTTGCATTGGTTCAAGTATAACACACAAGCGAAGGTAATTTAATGTTGAGTTTGTTATCCCAGCTCTTGTTATATTTTTGGTTATCTGGTCGAGAACCATTGGATCCGGAGGAAGAGACGTACCTATAACAGACCTGGGAATGAGCTCTCTATGTCCTTTTATAGTCATATGCCATGATTTGATTCTCATGTAGTCATCATACATAAACTCTAGAATTAATCTTGCATCCGCACATACTTTCGTAAAAAATGGTTTACCATGCTGGGTTATTACTGTGCATTGATCACAATCCAATGTAATGGATGTGTTGTGGAACGATTCTTTCGCATGCTTTAACTGAAAATACAAATCGGATACACCTCCCTCAAAAATGCTTCGAAAAAAGCGTGGGACAAGCGTTCTTCCAATTGTATATCTTTTTGGACCGTCTTCTAGACAAAAAAGGATTGTCAATCGAGCGTCATCTTCAAAGAATTCTGTTGTGAATGAATCCCACCAACAGTTATCACTGTCCTCATTTCTTTGTTGCAATCGTTTGTTTAATTCAAACACTCGATGCTCCGTATGACTAAAGTACGAATTATGTCGTCTAAATCCTTGATCGATTCTGTCCATTTGCTGAGGGCCGCCCATCATTGGATGGTTTCCGCCATGACCGAACGGCGACGCCGGCGGCATAGGATTAAACTGACCTCCAACTCCAAAAACTGTGGGTGATGAGAAATGACCACCTTGTCCACTGTTAAACGGTGTGCCCGAGCTTGCTGGTCGACTGAATTGACCTAATCCCGATGATGGTGAACCAAATGGACCTCCAACAGGACCGTTAAAATTTCCCGATGCTGAAGATTGTGAATAATTTCCCTGTAGATTTTGTGAGCCTACACCAACTGGTCCAGGAGTTGATGAGCCCGAGGGGGCCGGCGACGAAGTATATTGGGGAGTATTTGATCCAGGTTGATTAGTATTTTGAAATACTAAGGACTGATTTCCAGCAGGAGAAGATTGGCCAGCTTGTGGATACGGGTTACCACTCGAATTATATGGTAGTCCACCTTGAGGAAATCCACTCTGATTATTTGCGTCCGGGTTCAAGGATGCCGAATTTGAGGAGGGTAACATTGTGGAGCCTTCCGAAACACCCTTCCAATTTCCTTCATCAATATTGGATTGAGAGGACATCGTATTTCCAGTATTTAATCCCCTACGATTCATCACTACGGCGATTGTTTTAATAACATGCGTTTCAACCTAAAAAAAACAATCAAATTAGTATCATTACAACTTCTCCTAATATCACTAAAAGTAATTGTATGTTAACAAACAATATATGTAAACATTAAAATGTACAAACGATTATAATTGTTAATCAATAACTACTTTACAAGACTCAATAATTAAAAAAAATAAAATACCTATGAAAGTAGAATAAGATAACTAAGCCCACAAGCAATTATGTATCTACTACCTAAAAGAAATTATCGAAGTTGCTTTGATAAATACGTTATCGAATTCAAGAACTCTAGCTTAAAATATGTATACGAGTGAAACATTTTTTCAAGAAGCTGCCGTCATAGTAGCGTACACTTTTGTAAATACTAAAGTGGAACGGCACAAAGTTTTCAAGTTAATATATATTGTCAAACTTATAAAAATAAATATAATTAAAATAATTTATGTTCAAATAATAATATAATTGATAATATTCTTTTGATGTAAAACAATATTTACGTACCATGTTTTAAATAAGATATAAATTGTTCTACGTTATGCATTAAGTACAACCAATCTAATCTAATCTAACCCTTATTACTATTAAAAATACCGTTTATAACATTATATTATTAATTTATTTCAATTTTATTATGCTCAAATTTTGTACTCGAACTCAAAATACATACTGTTGTTCCATGTTATTTAATATGTTCTATTCCAGAGTTTCACTAAAATTGCTTGTTACTAATTTTAGTGAGCATTAATCGAATATTATGTTCATACCTACGTAAATAGACATTTCAAAGTGTATGTGAATATAGGCGAATCGGCTTTAGAATTATCTGACAACATCAAAGTATATATTAATTTGTATTAAGATCATCAAATATTTCATTAGTTTTTTTTTTAAATTACTGTTGGTATGTATATATGAATACATTTTGTCTATTTAATTAATTAATGAAGTAATATATATTTTTTACTCAGAACGCAAAGCTGTGTTTACATGTGTATATATGATTTATCAAAAAAGTGCTCAAAAACATCTATTTTACTTTTTGCAATAAATTTTAAATTTAAAAGTGATAAAAAACGATTACTATTTTAATCTGATTAGCTCAACCAGTAAAATTCATTGAAGCAAATTTAAAATTCCACTACATACTGTACCGCAGATAAAAACGGCGAAAGGAAATATTTTTCGTAGTGATTAAATAAAATATATTATAACATTGTTCACATCAGTTTCAAATTTTTAACAAACCTTTTTTTTATAATCTTTACAGGCAAAATGTCGGCTGAAAGTCTAGATAATTTGACCGATTTGGAGATACAAAAAAGGTTAATGCAAATTGGATTTCCAAGAACTCCGGTGACAGAAACAACTAGACCTATCTTAATAAAAAAATTGTTAAAGCATAGGAAAAATGAAAAATTAAAAAGGGGAAAAGTAGAGAACTATATATTGTACTCCAAAGATATGGAGACTTCAGTGGCTTCTCCTACAGTTTCATCGCAAAACATATTGAATCTCTATGAAAATATTCACGAGAATAATAACGATGTTGAAACTTGCAGAAATCCATCAGTATTTTATAAAAACAATGCTAATATGAGTTCACCACAAATTTCACCATCCAGGATGTATGCACCACCACCTGTTTTAGCATCTAACTATGTGAATGAAAATGATCCCCACATTTTAAATGCATCTGGAAAATATCGGAAGCCCCGTTCAATACCTTGCTCTTTAGAAACACCCTCCCCTTATGTTAAATCAAATGGAAAGTCCAATATATGTGATGGAGGTGTTGTAAACAGATTACTGAGTTTACGCGACACTTCAATTCAAAAAAAATTAAATTCCAAAGATGGATATGCTATGCCTGCGTCGAAAACATTTATAAGGAATGAGGCTTTCAAAAAATTTGATATATGTAACATAAAATCATATTTTAAGAAACCAGATGTGTGTCAGCATATTATACCACAAATACTTATCGCTATTTTAATCATTTTTCTGGCAATGATTTCTGTTCTATATGCTGCAAAAAAAATTGATTATAGCCCCATCTCTCGAAATAACTTAAATGTGGTAATTTGTAGCTCAACTGATGAAGAGTCACATCTTTATTTCCATAAAATTGTATGCATAAGCGAAGATTTATTTGATAAATCAATGTTCATAATTGAGAAACTTTTCAAGTACTTAAATGAAAAAGCAAGCTTACACTATTGTATAAATAAGGAGCATTCTCCGACGTTTGAAATAAGTGAACTAAAACAAGCATTGATTGACGATAATAATATTCAAAATAGTATTATTGATAACTTACAACAGAAACTGTTGGCTGCCCATTATCTAATTACACAAAATCCGCAATGGATGATAAAAACAATAGTTGAAACCTCGGAAGATGCTTTATCATTTGAGCTCATGGAACCAAAATTACCACTTAAATGCATACTTCAAAAAAAATTGAGACGTTTTTTAACGGTTATTGGACTAATAATATTATTAACATTAGCTTGTTTTATAGTTTACTTCTTAGCTATTGCCTACCGGGCAAAGCAAAAGGAATGTCGTTTGGCAACTGAGCAATTTGTAAAAGATATAATAAATGAGTTAATGTATCAAAGCTCGCAAGCGGAAAACTCTGACATAGTTATAAATCACTTGCAAGACAAATTTATCCCTCCTCAAAAACGGTCAAAACTTATATCTTCCTGGAACAAAGCTATAAAGTACATAGAATCAAATGACAATCGTGTATTATTTGGTGTCATATTGCGAAATGGAGAAGAACTTCGTACAATCTCATGGAACAAAATCCTGGGCAATAAGGAAATTACCACATCAAAAAAATGGCAAAGTTCTGCTTTTGACCACTCGAATAAAATCGTCAACCCACCTACTTCTTGCCTTAAAATCAGACATATGTTTGATTCAACTGAAATCGAACAACCTAATTTAAAACAATTGATCGTTGAGTCAATATTTGAAAAAGTTGGCTCAAACTGTAAAATTTGTGATGTTCAACTAGATACCCAGTCTTGTTGTGTTTATATTCGTTGTGCCAGTGAAGCAGATGCTGGAATCATACATAATGAAATTAATGGATGGTGGTTTGACAAACGACTTATATCAATAAAATTTCTTCGACTTGAACGCTATTTAAGTCGTTTTCCAAAATCATCATCAGATCCAATCTTTTAGAACTAAATTAATATACAATTTATTTGTAATCGTTAACACTGATTAGTTTCATAAGTTATTTAATAAAATACTTTTTAATAAAAATTTTTAGTTTTTTTCTTAGCAATACGCAATTGCTTGTTTTACTCCAGGTATATAATATATATAATATTTTTACTATACTTCTATCAGAAAACTGATCATTATTTGGAAACTGATTTATTATTTCACTTCTTCCTTGAATGCTTCATTTCTATCGTTCCAATTTTGTTGCCAAGAATTTTCAATCGGGGTATCGATATAAAATTATTTGTCGATATTTACCAACATATTTAAATCATGCGCAGATAAAAATTCTGATATTTCTATAGCTCAGATGTTGGTGCGCGAAGAAATTGTTAATATATACTTATTAATATCTACACAAGTTTTTTTGTGGAAGAATTATATATAAAAAGCGATTATAATGGACTGTCATCATCGCATTGAA
Source organism: Zaprionus lineosus (assembly GCA_035044505.1). Taxonomy (NCBI): domain Eukaryota; kingdom Metazoa; phylum Arthropoda; class Insecta; order Diptera; family Drosophilidae; genus Zaprionus; species Zaprionus lineosus. Next base: position 153,574 of record JAWNNX010000049.1, read on the forward strand.
GTTCCATTAAGATCTGGCGGAGGAAAAAAAATGAAAAAACGCAGGGAGCTGGATGCTCTTATTGCACATTCCTTAACAAAAAGAAGTGCCCGCGGCGCTGTAAATTCACAAGACAAGTTGTTGTCAGTATCCACCGATGACCCTGATGATTACGCATGGGTAATGGATGTACTCTAATAAAATATCTTACAAACTAATACATACACACTTTCAAATTTATAAATACTAAATCATGATAACTATTGTGGTTGCATACAATCATACACTGTGTACATGTGTTTGTATATATATTAACTTATTTGCCCTTGTTTTGATTTAGATGAACGTTGCTAACAATACCCGCCGAAATCATAGAAAGAAAATATATTTTCGAAAATGTGGTCCATATTTGTTTGGATTCACAACCGCTTTATTTGTCACCATACTATATTGGCTATACTTTGATTTACGACAGCAAATATACGATTATCGTCAAAAGATCGAAGAAGGCAAGTAATAAAATGACATCGATTATCTAACTTATTAAATTAATATTTTTTATTTTTTTTTTAGTTTCCACCATGAGCAAAATCTTTCCGGATACTCTTCAGCATTGGCATGAAACTACATCATTCCTAATAAAAAATCAAAGTTTTGTGCTTTGCCAATTAAATGATTTAACACAAAACGTCAGTGTTTTAGGTAGTAATTTAAGTACCTTGCAAGCCACAATAAATGGACAAAGAAATTACGGACAAGACGATAAATTAGTGGCCGATTTTGGGGCCAAGTTGGAGGCGGTCGTTACTGATATAGACGGAATTAAGGAGCATTACAATCGATACTTTGAGTCGCAAAAAAATCTTGAGCTCGAAACATCTAATTTGAAGGAAAGATAAAAAATAATATTAACTATTTGAATTTTATAATATTTATATATTATTGTAGGCTACCCTAAGTAAACTCGCAACCCTTCAAGCAAATTCTTTGCCAACAAATTTCACAAGAGATGTCAACTATTTAAAAGAAACGATGCAAAGTTCATTAAAATTATTGGGGGACAATCTGATGTCTGTAAACAACACTCTAAGTCAGACAATTAAGATATTGAACAGCGAAATACAATCACACAAAGTAAGTAACTTGCTATAAAAAATAAGTCTAATAGTACTAACCAAGCCTTTTTTCTATAGATTAAATTGGATGATTTATTGGATCGCTCTCAGAATATAACATCCCATGTTGCTACATTAAGTAACAACTGGATAGAATTCAAACAAAAAGTAATAAGCGTAGACGAGCAGCTGGAAAAAACCAAAGAAAGGGTAAATACAAACTTCTCTTAAATCTTTTATGAAGCTCAAATTTACAAAACAGTTCAACTTAAAATATTTTCTGTAACTTCAATAATTAAAAAAGAAACATAAATAATGAATAGATTTTTGTCTGTTATAGGTATCGGTAATTGAAAATAAGAGTAACTTCCTCAGTGCTTCAGTTGACCAGCTAATGGAATTATTTAGAGAACGGGTTAAAGTGACTACCGCTCAACTAAACAAGGAAGATTTGAATGGAACAAAGGTAAGTAGTTTTTATGTAAGCATGTCATGTATTCACATTTGATTTTTAGGTGGAAGCAAATAATTTCTTAAATAATGATTTTGTTGCATTCAATAACGTAACAGAGAATCAAAAAGATACTTCAACTCGGTAAAAAGGCTAAGTAATAACTGCGATCAATTTAAAATCTATTAGATTTCTGTAACTTTCAATAAACAATATTTGAAAGCTTATTTAACATTGATTTCACGTCTACAGAAATAAAAACATTTGTGAATAAAATGTTCCGTTATAGTCATTATATTTAAAATATAGCTAAGCTTTATTTAATTTTACTTATAATAGTTGTCTTAAATTATATGTATGAAAACCATTATGTAAAATACAAGCACTTTAAAACGCAAATTGTTCTAATTATAATATGTGCATTTGTTTGACCATTTAAAAAAAATAAAACACGATACACGAAGTAGAATTTTAAAAATATAAAAAGCTCGCTTGAAAATTTTTCAATTCTTACAGTAAATTTTTATGACGTATATAGGACGAGAAGAACGCTTTTGAAGCCCAAGTAGTATTGATTCAATAAAACTACAAATTAAAATAAGCAGCCCGATAAAAAATAAATAACTGTTTTCATTAAATTAAAATAAAAGAACTATAGCAAAATATGTAATTATATTTTGGTACTTACTCAGAAAATGACACACCCTGTTTTTTCCCATTGTTTCATACATCACAAAGATTTTTTTCCACATAAAGCACGGTCACATCTTTTTAATATCTTGGCGTAAAATAAATATAAATAAAGAATAAAAATGAGCGGTGCTCATCGTGAAGCTGTGCAAAAACAAATCCATCAGGACTGGGCAAATAGAGAGTACATTGAAGTTATAACAGCAAGCATAAAACGAATAACAGACTTTTTAAATTCATTTGGTAAGTAATGAAGGCTGTGCCTATTGAGTATTAAGTACTTCCCAATACAAATGCATATGTACATCAACTTAGTGCACTGAAGTTTTCTTGATATGCAGACAAATACATTCTAAAAACATTCCCCTGTTTAAAGAAAAAACAATAAAATATATATTGTTAAGTATTAAGAAAAAAAATAAAGCTATAATTGGTCTTTTTACAGACATGTCCTGTCGATCACGTTTAGCGGTACTTAATGAAAAGCTTACAACGTTGGAACGCCGTATAGATTATCTGGAAGCGTGTGTAACCCAAGGAGAAACATTAACGTAAACAGAATAAATAGATATAAGGAATTAAATATTTTATATTGTGGCTAATCATATGAAAAGTACATCAGTAAATACAATGACTAAAATTATTATTGTACGTATAAAATGACATTTAATTTTAAATTGCCTTCTAAATGATAAGAAAAATTCAAATATATCACAAATTTTAACAGGTTGCAAGAAAATTTTTAACGAAAAACTTTTTATTAGAGCAAAGAAAATCTTTTGTGGCTTTAACTTGTTGTTTTTTCAATTTTCTATAATTTTAATGGTAACCCTACTTTCTAGGAGCTTAAAAGTTGCAACTCTCCAAAAATTAATATATTTGCTAATTTTTAAAAAAGTTGAGTAAAATATTATTTTTAATTCCCGGCAATGCACCACTAGATCTAGTTAAAACAAGAAAATTCGAGTTTGGTATCCAAAATTTAAGTATGTGTATAATTTTATATTATGATTATAACATAAGAATTGAGAACAATCATTTAGGAGGACTTTCAACATAAACGGTTGTATTATCTACACCTAAAAATTGAGTGATGCTTAATGTAGACAACATTTTCATTTGACCCTGATAAAGAACGTCAGCAATAATTTTTTCAGCATATATAGCTTGTGCGCTATCCATCGATCGTAATTTGTGAGCAATTATTTTTCCAAAATTTGAAAAGTGGTCGTCCAACTGATTATCTGCATTTTTAAGAGCCAAGGAAAGCAGACGTTCAAAATCAATATTAGATATGTCCGCTCTACACTTTCCTGGAGGAACCTCATTGTCATCGGACAATTGTGATGATACTGATAATGAACGTTTTCTATTGGTTTTAATGTACTTATGACGGGTATTAGCACGTTTATCACGGTTTGATTCTACGATATGTACTGATGAGTTTAATTTATCATTTATTGTACTCGTCATTGAAGAAGTAAACTTTCTTCTGTCAGATAAAATGCTGCTATCAGGTGGCAATATTACTTCGACTTCCTTGATTGTAGCGGAACCACTTGATGCCTGATTGTTTGAATTAACTGTTTGAATACTGATTAGTGGATCAACCTCAACCTCTTCAAATAAATTGGCACAGAATTCGTTTGCACTGTTGTTGGGGGATAGTTTGTTACTATCGTTTTTAGCTTGCTTAGGTAGGCTTTCCGCATCAGAAAATTCCTCACAGGCTTCTTGATGTACTGCAGTATTATCCGTAGTTTGCGGCAAAGGAATATGACTATCATCTCTTTTTAGTTTTTTGTCTGGAATTTCTTCATCTTTGAGAAACATAAGAGACTCAAAATATCTACGTTTTGGGCAATAGGGCTCATATTTTTCCCCTTTTTTTTTAACTTCATTATATTTTCGTAGTTGGTGACGAAAAGCACATCTTAGATTATTAATTTTCTGTTTTGTTCTTTCTACATTGTACAGTTCTCCATGTTTTGTCGCCACAGCGATTAGCCTCATATACGCTTCTTGTCGTCTTCCCCGGTTTCGAAAATCAGCCGAATCGGCTTTCCACAAGCACGGATTACTTTTGTATTCTTCTATGAAGTCGTCAATAAAATCCATTATTATAAATTAATCGAATAATACGATTAACAATTGAAGAAAACTTTTCCAAATAGCATACAATTACAGCTTTTTAAGTAAAAGCAAAATACGATTGAAGTTCTGGTGTTTATACTTTTATTTGGTAAAACCAGTGTTAGTAAAAATATTTCTATATACTATAATGGTAAGTTAGCGTCCTTTTTGGATTAATGGGTCAAAGGTAAATTGATTCATTCAAAAAATAAACTTAGTGTTGTTCTTTTTTTAACAATTTATTAATTTTTATTATATTTAGTGCTCGATTTTGTTTGTGAGTGAGCTGAACAAACATATTTGGTAATAGTTTATAGTATTAGCTACGACGAATTGCACAAAATAAAAAACATCTAATGTTGTTTTTATATTACTAAGCTTTTTAATTTATCATGTATTATATAAACTTTAATCATAAATTACATGCATTGAATAATAAGAAATATTGACTAAAGCTTATTTTATAGAAACTCAAAAATAAACTCATAAATACAGCACATCTAAAGGAACTAAATGAACGACTCAGCTTCATTCAGCAGAGCCAATGGTTCGATCAAAAATCAAGAAATGATTCGATACAGTTTTTAATAACATGTTGGTGAAACACGTACATATGGTTGTAAATAAAAAAGATAAAAATGGATCGCAATAAAATAAGTGTTTCGAATAGAGGTCAAAAAAAAGCTTTACTAGGAGCTGAACTGTTTGCTCTTGGTACCAAGAGTACTCGAGAAGACTCCAAATCAAAAATTCTTCCGATAAAAGGATTGGCTGGTTCTGGCTCGAGCTCTGAAAGAAAAAGAGATGCTTCATCGGCAATTTCAAGCCATCCCAGTAAGAGAATTCGAGTAAGCCTTAAAGATGGGGCTCCTGAGATGTCTTCTTCAGCCGGAATATCCCAATACGAGATGTGGGAACAAATGGCTGTGGAATGCGACTTAACTAATGTCATTGACGGGATCTATACTGCAATTGAACAAAACGATACTGATTCTGTTTTGCGGCTCATTTGCGGAATTATACGGAACGCAACATCGACATCACATGCGTCCAGATCTAAAGTAGATAATGTTGCATATTTAACTCTGCTCTATTTGAGCAAAGTGCATCCACATTATTTCAACAATGATGTGGTTACATATGCCCTCTTATCATTTTTACGCAGGGAGGCAAATGTAAAAATGCGATACAATTTGAATCTTCATATACTTTTCACAAATTTACTTGCCCGGGGATTTTCGGATATGTTACAATGGCCTGAAGTATTATTGCGAACTTACATTGATGATGCAGTAAATGAAAGATTTTGGGCTGACAATGATTATTGCGCTCCATTTGTTAAAAATATTTGTGCCGCTTTTAAAACAAGAACACCACATTTAAGTCTTCTGCGTTGGGATGCAAACACATCAGTTTCAACTGGACAGGGTCAAGCACATAGGGATAGCGTAACGGTTGATGATGATTCCGGCGATAACTCTACACAAAGCTTAGATGCAATACCTTCTTTACAAGGAGAACTGGATCAGACGGGAGACACGATTTGTCCAATTAAGTGCAGATTTTCAGATAATATTGTGCATAAACTTGTTAGCGATGCTATAAGAGACCAACTGAATAAAAGGCAGCAACAAGATAATTATACTAGAAATTTTTTAAAATTTCTGTGCAGCACTTCAGGAATCGGAGAAGTTCGCTGTCTTAGTATTTCTCGCTTGGAGTTGTGGATTCATAACGGCAAGCTTGTTAAATTTGCACAGCAGCTGTTGTCATATATATGCTTTAATATTAAAGGAAAAAATATTCAGGACAATGAAGTGCTTCTTGTTTTAGTCAAGATGCGTTTAAAAACAAAACCTTTAATAAATCATTACATGTCATGTCTTAAAGAAATGATACATTTGCAACCGGATATATTAAGCACCATTATGAAACTTGTTGTACAAAATGAGTTATCTAACACAAGAAATCCGAATAATATGGGAATGCTAGGTAAGTACATTGAAGTGCTCTTTAGCATTGTAATCTGTAAATTGACCAGGTTTTTTCATTTATTGTTAATATATTGGTTGTCGCCTACAGCTACCATGTTTCAAACCTCTTCGGATCAATCTGCGGTAAATTTAGCGGAAATCTATCAAGAGTTTTTGCTTCAACGCGATGACTGCCTTAGAACTTTGCGGGTATTTTTGAGGGAACTTGTTAGAATGCTGCGTTTTGATGTTAACCTTGTCAAATTTTGCAAAACCTTCTTGAGTGAAAGGGAAGAACTAAACCCACAAATTGAAAATTTTGATTTCAAAGAACGAATATTTCATTCAATGGTCGATATTGTATGTCTGTGTATGTTTTTATCGGCAACGCCGCAAGCTAGAGAAGGAAGTTTATCTTTAAAAGCAAATCGTGACGTTAAACACAATCAAGCATTAATTAAATTGTATAACCAAATGTCACAAATACAATTAGATGCAGTATCATGGATGTATGAAACTGTTCCAAACATATTTAAAATTCAAAGCAATGAATACCATCAGGCTTTACACAAGCTTCTTTTACTCGACAATCCCGAACAATATTCTCGCTGTGACCAGTGGCCATCCGAACCAGAAAGAGCGGCTATATTAAGAATAATATCCGAAACGCCAATTCACGAGGAGACTCTTTTACGTATTATTTTAATTGGAATAACAAAAGATATTCAATTCTCTATTGCAAATACCTTTGATATATTGCTGCTTGTAATTAAACGAGTATCTGGAATGAAAGCTACTGATTTTCCAGCTGTACAAGCCAACAAATTTGATATAATCGACTTTTTGTTTAGCATGTCAGAGTATCATCACCCGGAAAATATTCGACTACCCCTGGACTACGAGCCGCCAAAATTGGCCATTATTGCCTTTTATTGGAAAGCGTGGTTAATTTTATTGATGATATCTGCCCATAATCCATCTACATTTGGGGCTTTTTGTTGGGACCATTATCCAACAATGAAAATGTTAATTGAAATATGTATTACAAGTCAATATAACAGTTTTGTGTACAATAAGGATGAACTACAGGTATATTTTTTATTTTATTCAATAACAATTTATTTATAACCATTGCATTTTACAGATAATCACTGTTGAACGAGATCATATACTTCAGTTTGAAACATATTTGGCAGCACAAACAACTCCACAACAAGTAATAACTGAGGAAAATGCTATATTGATTACACAGCTAATGTTAATGGATCCTATGGGAACTCCTAGAAAAGTTCCTAATTTGGTGTTAGATCAACTTAAGTTTCTTAATCAGACGTATAAGTTAGGGCACTTGTTTTGTCGTTGTAGGAAGCCAGACCTACTGCTTGATATAATACAGAGACAGGGTACCACGCAGTCTATGCCATGGTTATCAGATCTAGTGCAAAATAGTGAAGGCGATTTTAGTCATCTACCTGTTCAATGTCTGTGTGAGTTTTTGTTATTCAATGCGCATATAATTAACGAAGAAAATAGCCGCGATGCAGAGCTAGTAAATTTTATTAGAAATCTTGTAACAGACCCTAGTTTCGACAACCACGTCGTTTGCGAAGTTCTTGATTACATATTTCGTCGCTTATCTTCAACTGTTAAACAGTCGAGGGTTGGCGCTTTATCAGGACTAAAAATAATATTTAAAAACTCTGGGAAATACGAACATGAATGGTTACTAAAGTCAATACAGCAAATACCACACTTTTTGGAAGCTAAAACATACATTATTCCGCAGCTTCGAGCTGCATGTCAAGTTGAAAATTGCCCTGAACTTATTATGGCATATATTCAATTTATCACCGCACACACACTTAATGATCCAGTCAGTGAAATGCTTGATCATGTTATTGATATGGCACAATTAATTGTGGAGCGCAGTACGATGTTTCAGCACATAATTATATCTCAAGAAGATTACGATCTTAATCCAGATGAAAATCGCATTCAAACATTGAAGTGCTTATTTGTAATGTTTAACAATTACATTATAAAATTGAGAGAATACCATGAACCATATGAGTGGACAGAGTATCCTGATTTGCTGATGGTTCAGTTTGACGACGGGGTTCAATTACCATTGCATATAAACATTATACATGCATTTATTATTTTGCTCACATATTCAAACAGTAATATGTCGGAATCTATTCCAATACTTGATTATTGGTTTCCTCCAGAACGTCCTGCGCCAGTAGCATATTTACCCTCTATGCCACAAGAGCAAATTCAACTCTTGCCAGACTGGTTAAAGCTTAAAATGATACGTTCATCCGTAGATCGTCTAATCGAAGCTGCACTTAATGATCTTACACCCGATCAAATTGTTCTTTTTGTACAAAATTTTGGAACACCAGTAAATTCAATGTCCAAACTACTAGCTATGCTGGATACAGCTGTACTGGAGCAGTTTGAGCTCGTCAAGAATGCAATTCTTAATAAGGCATATTTGGCCCAACTTATTGAAATACAGCAAGCACGTGGTGCTAAGAACGGTCATTATACTGTTCAAGCTCTTGATTTGCATTCACATTCTCAAACGGTTCCCGATCTTCCAAAGATTCAAACGGAAGTTCAGGAAATTATAGAAATAGATGATTACAATCCAGAATTTGTAGACAGCTCCAATGATTGTGCATCGAAAGAGACGATAACAGCTCTTTTGAAAAATCCCGATCATCATTTAATCCCTAACAATGATTATCGTCACTTAATTCATAATCTTTTAAGCATTGAAGTTAGCCCTACAAACAAAAGAACTGAATTTCTTACGTCTATTTCTGAGGTCGTGGATGAGATTACCAAGGACATTAAAAATGCTGAACAATATAATAATTCTACTATCGTATCCAGTAGTGGTTGCACCCTTTTAAGAACATTTTTTAGTTGTAAGCTGCCTGAAGAATCTTATCGTAATATTGAAAGTAATTTTAAAAAAATTTCTAAGGTTGTTAAAAAGTTTCCCGACTTAAACCAGCGCTTCCTAGGAGAATTACATCTTGAGAGTCTAATAGTCATGTTAAAAACGTCAAACCAAACGCACTTTAGAAAATTCAAAGAGCGCAAAGCCGCTTCTGAAACAAAAATATTGTTTAGAAAAATGATTAAAGGCTTCGAACATTTGAGTAATGAGACAGAAAAATGCGACAATAGTAATTATAATATTTTCCAAAATGGACTATTCATAGATTGGCTTGCTGAAGCAGACCCTGAAATAATTTCAACAAAACTTTTAAAAGAAAGATTCTTGTTTTCAAGAACCTGTAGCGAATTTCGATTTTACCTCTTGTCACTTATAAACCATCAAACAAATTGGGATACATTTGAGAGAATCGCGGAAAGCCTTTTTAAGGAATATAAGCTTGACAAAGATTTTAGCACCGTCCTTAACTACTTTGAAGCTTTGACTACTAACCCAAAGCTGTGGAAAGGACGAGATAAATACATGTCGAAAAACGTACAGCCAAATTCTTTCTTCAAGTTAAGATCCACAGAACTGGAATCATTTGTAAACTTTATATTATTTGAGGGAGCAGCAGAGCTTAAAACAGATGCAAGTTCAAACTATGACTATAAATTATGTTCCCGTATGAATCTTTTATTTAAACTGACTGAAAAGAGGAAGGGTTTAATGGTCAATGTCGTGGACTATGTTGAAAGAAGTTCAGTTAGCGAGTCGCTGAAAAGACAAGTTTTACAGCAACTTTATATAATGTATCCGCGCATTAAATTCTTAAAGTTTTGTAAAATCGGAGGACAAACTTACAAACTGCAGAGTTTAAAAGGGTGTCAAGCTGATAAAGTATCAAATAACTTAATAACGTGTTTGGGAAGTTTAGTTGCAAAAAAAGATTTTGAAACGTTGTCCACCGATACTGAATTATTATTGAGAAAATTAGCTGCCTCACATCCTTTACTTTTCCTTCGTCATTTAGGAGTATTGTCTTCCATAATGCAAGGCAGGGCACAAAATAGTATGAAATCTTTACGCGAAGAACACCATTTCCATCGATTTGTACAAATATTACGCACCTTAGAGCTATTACAACCAACTATTTTTGAGGATGCCTATAAGAATGAAATTCAAGCCACTCTGGCATGTTACTTTACCTTCTTTAAACATCACAGCTCAGTTAAAGAGGCGTGCCAGATGTTGGTTAAATTTGTGCAGGTCCTACAGTCGTATATAAATTACAATCCATCGAGCGCATTGTTGTTTATAGAACAATATGTGGGAATATTGACGGAACTGGCTGTCAAGTATACTTCCATAGCCAAGTTGCAAGTGCTCGTTCAATCTGTTGCTTTGCTTCAAAACAAATCCAATACATCTTCAGAGCTTGATGAGGAAGATGTAAAGTTTGAGTACGAGTTAGATTGCCATTCTGAAATTAAGCCAAACAAAACTCCCATTAATGACGTGGAGGCAATGGATAGTAACTCTAATGCTCAAGATGTAGTGTCCAGGGGCTCCTTATCAGTTCTTACCTTGGGATCTTGTAGTAAAGCAAACTTTTCAGATGTATCTCCCCATCTTCTCGAATTAATTAAAATTATTAAACAGTCAAATATCGAAGATGTGATCTTAGGTCCCTTGCAAGAAATGGAATGCCTTACATCAAAACGATTTGTTTTTATTACCGAATTATTTGAGCGACTCTTAGATTTGATATTTTCTCCAAGCGCACAGATTAGGTCTATTGCTTTCATTATTTTAATTAGACACTTAAAACACAATCCCGGCAATTCTGATATAAATCAATGCACATTAAATGCCTACATTCAATGTCTTAGAGATGAGAACTCTTCTGTTGCAGCGACTGCTATTGATAACTTGCTTGAAATTTGCATCCTCTTGCAGGAGCACGCAATTGAAATACTTGCTGTTGCGTTTTCGCTCGGTCTTAAATCTTGTCTTAATACGAGCAATCAGATTCGTAAAGTCATGCAGACACTGGTGGTACAGCATGGATACTAGGATTTTACGTTTGAAAATATTCAGTTTAAATAAATAATAATAAAAATAGGATTAAATCATAAATAGCACTATGTAAATATATATATTTTTGCACTAAACAACTATTTGTCGTTCAAAAAAGATTTTATAAGACTGTGTTTTAAGAAAAATAAAATGTTGAAAATAATATTTAAATAATATATTTCAAAATAATAAACGTATTCAGATTCTATTATTTTTTTCTTTCATAAAAGAACATCGACATCTACAATTAGAAAAAGTGTTACAACTTCCCATGCGAACTGTGTACATGTGACCCTAAAATGTATACCTCAAATACAATACATTTAATAAAATATTAACCTTTGTATAAAATAAAATCTGTTTTTGTTTATCAACTACCATACATTTTTATTTAACAAAGTGAATAGTAAAATAAACTTATGCTGATATTTTTCTACAAATTAAAAGATTTTTATTGATCCTTTAAGGAAAATATAATTTTATCGGCTCTATACCTGAATTCAACAATTTTAACAAAATTCATATAAATTAAAATGCTTTCATAAATGAAAAATTATTATTATTACATCTTTCGATATGAAAGGTGTAATAAAATATACATACTATGTTCAATATATCAAGCGATTTTATTTTTTATTCTAATACAAGGTAACGTCTTATTTTAAAAGGTCAAACTGGTTATGAGAGCATGTTCAATCTGTCAAAAATAAGTGTGTATGTATATGTGTAAATAGTTAAACTTTACTTGTGTCTTGTACAGAAATATGTTTAGGTATACATGAAACATACATATGAATATATATGTCACAAAAAATTAAACTAAATAGCATATACTCTGCTGCGTCCAGTTCTTGCACTGCAACTCCGTTTAGTCTTTTTTTTTTAATTCTTAAAACTTTATTCTGAAGAAATATGATCTGGCAGATCGCTCCTTTCAAATCTTTCCCACATTCGTAAAAACAGATTTTCTAACCCTTTGGCATATTGTGAACAATCAAATAATGGACTGTCAACTCGTGCTTTCCACACTTTTGCTCGTAAAGCTTTTAAATATTCTCTATCCGTTCCTAGACGAATCGCAATATTTTGATATTCATCTCGACTCCGCGCAATCAACTCGGGGCATCCAAGTGTAGCTAACTGTGATGCTGCAACCCTGTAATGAAATGTTTAATACATTTTATTATATTTATTAAAAAACCAAAAAAATTATATTCAAAATATTTTTTATGGATCATATTGAATTGCTTACCTGGACGCAAGTGTTTCTCCGGGCAAGGTGACAACTGGAGTTCCAGTCCATAAAACATCCATTGATGTCGTGTGTCCATTGCAAAGTGGTGTATCTAAACAAATGTCAGCTAATTGCCCACGGCGTACATGCTCCTCCTTTGCAGCTACATTTGAAAATATTATTCTTTCCGAAGAAATACCTACAAGTACAAAATATTACTAGCAACATTTTTAAAAAATATTATATATTATGTTTCTTACCCAAGTCGCTTACTGCTTTTTTAATGTTCTGCTCACCGACTGCTGGAAAACGTAGTAGCCACAAAACTGATTTAGGCACATTCTTCAAAATGACAACCCAGGATTGCAGTGTTTGAGGATCAATTTTGTATAGTTGATTAAAATTACAATAAACAATTGCGTCATCAGGTAACATATATTGCCGACGCGTTGTAATAACGATATTTTGTGGAACTTCTTCTCCAGTAGCTGCCTTATTATTTGTTTGGGTAGTTGCAAGTCCATTTTGCACTACTACACCATTTAACGATGTCTGTACCTGACCAGATGCAATCATCGACGCTATTTGTGTAGTGCTCGGCAGTTCTGCCACTTTAAGGGTAATTTCTACAGGCTTATTAGCATTGACAACTTCCTTAATCTCTTTAACGTCTGTACTTTCAACTAAAGGTGACAAGTCTGTAGCATTAATAACAGCAACATTATCTACAACCGAAGATTGTTGTTTATCGCAAACAATTATGCGCTCTTTTAGATGCGGAAACATTTGCTTATGATCACCAATGAAATAAGTGTAAGGCATATAAGACAGCTTCTCGCTGTACTGATAAGCTAGCTCCATGGGGCTGGTAACTGCATCAGTTATAATATAATCCATGAAACTTGCACCACTTGTCCCTGGATACCCTAGCCACATCACTTGAATTGGTGCAGGTCTGAGTGCGAATATTTCATTTCTGGCACCCTTGGTATAACCATTCATATTAACCAAAATATGTATACCATCATTGAAAATCTGGTCGGCTGCTTTACCATTGCAAGGGATTAAGGAAAGATCAACGAAGTGTTCAGCTTCGCGGCTTATCTTATTACGAAACGTTGTGCCATCATCAGGACTAAGTGCGTAGCAGAAGATCTCTACTTTTGAACGGTCATGCAGACCAGGAACAGACTGCATTAGATGTGAGGTAGGATGATTACCAAAATCAGAGCTCAAGTAGCCAATTCTTAAACGACCATCTTTCGGTAGTTCCCTTGGAAAGTTAAATGGTTGTTTATGTAAAACATGCACCTTTTCCAAGCACAAGTTGGCATGTCGCGCCGCAATAGCTCGTCGAAACTCATGTGTTAATGGGTAAAGCATTGAATGGTGTGGATGTACAGACGGTAAACGGTTTTTGTCAAGCTGCTCAGCAACGATGCTAACCAATTTTTTCATTCGTACTTCATAATCCGTCCAATCACAAACAATTTGTAAACAATGAGCTAAGTTACAATAAGCATCGGGAAAATCTGGTTTAAGTTTCAGAGCCGTTCGGTAAGATTGAATTGCTTCAGGAATGTTTCCCGAATCCTTATGAATGCTTGCCAAATTGCTGTGTGCATCAGCAAATCCAGGATTGATTTGGATAGCACGAGTATAGCATTGAAGTGCTCCACTCACATCTTGTAGTTCCTTCAACGTGTTTCCCATATTGGAATATGCATCAGCAAATGTTGGCTGAATTCTAATTGCTTCTTTATAATGCATGAGGGCTTCTTTGAGCTTTCCTTGTTGTTGCAGGACAGATGCGAGATTTGAATGTGCAGCAGCAAAATCTGGAAACACTTCTAGAGCTTTTAAGTAAAGTCTGGTGGCCTCCTCAATGAATCCTTGTTCTCGCTTAATATTAGCCAGATTGTTCAATGAATCTGCATGATTCGAGCATAATCTAAGAGCCGTATTATAGCAATCCTCAGCTTCTTTTACCTAATTAATTCAAAAACAAGTAGTAAAATTAAAAATCTTATAAGATCAATCAATCATTTTAATAACCGAATATTACCTGCCCTTTCTCTTTAAGAGCATTTGCAAGATTACAATATGCATCCGGAAAATTTGGTTGCAACTCGATTGCACGCCTGTATGTATCAATCGCCAGGTCAATAAGACCTTGCTCGTAATAGACGCATGCCAGATTTCCATGGACTACGGCGTTATTAGGGGATAAATTTAGAGCACGTAAATAAGCAGCCACAGCCCTGAAATATAATTATTTGTACACTTGTTAAAATTTTCTCTCCAATTAAATTATTCTTAACTCTTTTTTAAATCTTAAACATGTAAGATCTGAACTTTGTGAAAGTTAACAATGACATGCTATCCATTAAATAAATTACTTCAAAGTAAAATTAGTTTAAGAACAACGATTCTAATTGTTGTAACGGGTGTAGGGAACTCTACTTACGTTCACTTACCTGAAGCTCACTTTATTTTAGTTTTCAATTTATTTTAGTCAAAACATAGGTACATGAAATTTCTTAAGATTTTTTTACTTTCTTCAATAATGGCAAAAAAATAATGGTCAAATTAATTCGAAGCTGTTGTAAATAAGCGTTGTTAGAAGCTGGAACACACAATGAGCATTAACCTAATATACAACAAAAATAATAATTTGATAGATTACCGTTTCCAATAGAATCGAATCAAATTAACACAACGTTTGAACTGATTATTCCCACTTTTATTATTTAAAGTTCTTAAAAAATCGATATGCTGCTGATCAGGTCTTATTCGAATAATTGTATAAACAACAATGCATTGATAGTCCATGACGACTAAATTTAGGTGTAGTACTGATGTTTATACAAATTATTAGATGAGTTGCATATTCAAGATATGAAAAGCAGAAAAAGTTCACCAAATAAAAGTAATATAATTTATATTGAAATTAACAAAAAAATTTAAAATTTGAAAAAACACAAAGGTACAAAGGTGATTATGATCTTGATATATTGATTGTTTTCCAGACTTTTTTTTATGTTCACTATATCGAATAAATACTATGTGGAAGTGCACAAACATTAAATTTGATAGTTCAAAGAGATTTCCGTAAAATATATATTATAAAATAAACACCCGTGTTGTAGAGAACACTTGTGCCAACCGCCCACAAAAATCATATGCGTGTGTATTTTATAAAAGAAAATTTTTGTAGAAATATTTTCAATACCCTGTTCCCAAGAGTTCTCTGAAAAGGGTATTTCAAAATAGCTTGAATCATCAAACGGCATGATTTTTGTTTTATTCTATTTATGAATTTAAATATCATATATATAAATTCACATGCATGAGTATGTCTGCCTGTCAGTCGGCGGAAGTAATAAGTCAATTTTAGAAACTTTAATGTTTCTCATTGACAACAGAATTGATCACATTCATCACTGTATGCGTACGATCGAGAGAAAATATGAATGTGTATAACGTCGGTGTGAGAGCTTTTCCGATCTCACGGTCACAAGTCAAGACGAATGGTTTGGTGCGTAACCTTGTAAAGAAAATTCATGATCGTGAAACACGTTTATATCTAGTATCTATTTAACAAAGCCTATCAAAAATCTTCCAAAATCAAAGGTATTTAATACTCGCTATGTTTTATATAAAAGATAACTGAAAAATACTAGATCGGCTCCTATCGGTTTCGATGACGTGAATGACAACAACCAGATATATTTAGAATTCAATGTACACTACCGAGGGGTGCTCTTTAACTACTTGACCTTAAGATGGAAATAGCAATACTTTCATATTTCCTGTACCGATAAAAAAAAAAGTATTCACCCCGTATATATAAGCTTTTGCGAGGGTTGTATGATATGGTTGGCCTATGTTCATTTTTATAGTTCAGATATGCCTTTGCTAACTTTACTTAAAGATTTTACATTTTTGCATTTTTAAATCATTCGAAATACTGACCTGTCAAAAATCCTGGCTTCTTTGAGCACATTTCCTAAATTTATATATGCGTCTAGAAAATTGGGATCGAGGGTGACAGCTTTTTCAAAATGGTGAATGGCTAACCAAATCTCTCCTTGTGCGTTAAAGACGCAACCCAAATTACTCCATGCAACAGCAAATCCTGGACATGTTTCTATAGCTTTTAAATAGCAGGCCTGCAAAAATCATCATTTCTATGAAATATTACTTTAAATGATAGTTAAAGATTTATATACCTTAGCTTCTTCCAATCGACCAAGTGCTTTAAGCAGATTTCCCAAATCGCTACGTACGCAGTACAAATCCTATGTTAAAACATGTAGAGTATCGTTTAAAATAATTTTATATTATTCACTTACTGGATTATATTGCAATGCTGTTATATATGCTTGAACTGCAGACTCCATATCACGAGCAGCTACTAACGCGGCAGCCAAGTTAATATATCCATCTATAAAGTCAGGCTTTAAACGTACAGCTCTACGATAGTTGTCCAAAGCTTCATGCAATTGTCCTCGTTCCTTATAAACATTTCCAAGGTTGCTAAAAAATATTATAATATTTCTCAAGTTACCTTTCAATTCCTATTATTTTATTATATCAAAAAATAATTAATCTAAACTATATAAGATGGCAGCTCTGATGAACAGGTCAAGAGGTATGTATAAGATCATCTTTGTATTCTGAGAGACATAAAAAAGGGAGACAGTATTACCCCTTAACGAAACATATCAAACAAATTCAGGGTAGACAATGTTGTTTAATGAATAAAAAAAATATCTAAAATCAAATTGATATAAAAACTTACCTATAGGCTTCAGCAAGTACAGGATTTTGTTTAATTGCCAATGTGGAAAATTGGGCGGACTTATCTAATCGTCTACATTGAAAGTGAATTGATGACAGTAATAACAACACACCAGTGTTGGTACTGTCTTGGCGCCATAGTTGCATGCAATGTTTCTCTGCATTTTCATAGTCCACTGCTTGGTATTCTCGGTGCGCCAACTCCAGAAGACCTGAACATAAAAAGAAACATAATTAAATTAATTTTCTTTTTTAACTATTTCTTTACATTGTAAACTTTACGTTTCGTGAACCTACACTACAAATCGCAAAGTATTTTTTTCAAATGTCATAAGATTATTACCGCTTCGTTTTTGTTAAGTTTATAAAAATAAAAATAATAAACAATATAAATGACACTAAAAATTATGTATACATTTTAGACAACAAAGTGTTATAAACAGTTAATATGAAATTTTTTATATACTGACTTACATTTTTTTATGTACTTTCATTCTTTTTACATTTAAAAAAAAATACAAATTCTTTATATGCAGCTTTATATGTGTGCGCACTGACGCTATATACACACATACATGTGCATGTATTTTGGAGGAATTTTCCATTGTATTTTTTACAATTGCATCAATACACATGCGTATACGAATTCACGTGTGCAAAATACATATGTGTGTGTTATTGTTCATACACAAATGCATACCCATGTATTGGTAAATGTACCAATAATAGTTTGAAATCTTACCGACAGATGACAACGATTGGTGTTCGTTAGTTTTTCCAACTGCATTATTAGTAGTTAAATGATTTTGCTGCTGCAGAAGGGAATGTGCAGCGGAGTGCGGCTGCGTTTGTTGACCCTGTCCTTGAGAGTGCATCTTTTACCGTTGGTTCCTCATATATTAGAGTATGCCTGATCGACGACGTTCAAATTTGGTTTAAAATCAATACGTAAACTATAATAATAGCAGCGACACGGGCGAAAAAACCACTTTTACACAAAATTATATCTTATAGAACTTGTTTTATATCTGTAAATACAATATGCCAAGTTAGATGATGATGAGATGAAAGTCTTAGAGTTACTAACAATTTTCAATAACAACAAACTCATCAGCTCCAGCTGCACAAATAACCTTAGATTGGTTAGGTGTTGAGTAGTTAATAGAGATGGACGATATTTGCAGTAGCAGTAGCAGTACCAAATATTTAAGTCACGCTATAGGTGAAAATTAACAGAATATTTTTTTTGTATGAGTCACATGTACTACATAGATAACAATATCTGCGACTATATAAATACCTAGAATTCTTTAGATCTTTATTTATACAATAAAATTCATCTTTAAATATTCAACTGGAAAATAATAAAAATAAGACAAAATAAATATTTATAAACAATATTTTATCCCTTTTTTTTTTTTTAAGAAATGTAAAATGTTTTTTTTTTTTTATAAATATTCCTTTGTAAAAAACAAAGCTGTTTCGGACAAAACCAAAACTCATGCAATCTAGTTGCTTTTAAAGAACGTACATTTTTACGTCAATTATCAAATTATTACTGCCAATTTATATACAATATCCCTTTATACAGTCTACTTTAGAAAATAAGACTATAAGTTAAAGGATAATAAGATTTGCTCATTGTTTATAGGCGGAGAACAAGCTTCAAACAAAACTATTACAAGGCACAAAATAATCGTTTCCAATTCAATATTGTATCCCAGTTGTTCTAGATATGAAATCTAAATCCTTCCAAATAAAACGTTTGGTGTCAAAGTAGGTTTATCAATTCTGTTCACTCACATTATAGTATTTTCATTAAAGCTTCACATTGTATTATATCTTTTAATTAAAGTATATTAGCTTTAACGGAAATCTTAAAAAGTTTACAAACAACACAAGTTCAAAGTATTTATAAAACCAATTTGTTTGTCCGTATTTCAATTATGATTTTATTATAGAATTACTCTATATTCTAAACGGAAGTTTTGCAAATCAAAACAACAGCAAAGGTTGAATTTCCAGAAGTTTACAGCTTCAACTTAGTGCGCCTCCAGTGACGGCGCTTAGCGTTGTACCTGCAAGTTAAATTATTTGTATTAATCCAATGTATATTCATAAAATTCTAATGTCAACATCATATATATACCAAATGGTTACAAAGAACCTTTTATATTTTAATGTACTTACCGAATAGTGTTTCCAGTACGCAATCGAACCCATTGAGGTACCGATCTGTTTTGCTTTAGCTTTTTAGCTAACTTCTGCTTAATACGGAACGATTTGTGTGCCGCCTAATGTTAAAGAATATTTTGTTAGTTTTAATAAACCAAGTTTTTAAAGAAAGATTATGATTTGTTCAAAATCTTAAGATTTGCTTACCATTTCGTCTAACTTCGTCAAACGTCACACCGGAAAGAGCCGGGTTATTAGAGGTGCGAGAGGATTACAGATTTGTATCACTTTTAGTATATCGATACGTAATATGTCAATATCGATATATTTTTTCTATTGATAATACATAATGCACATCTTGAAAATGAAACTAATATTAATATTTAATTGTGTTTTATAAATATATAGTAAATGACATTATCGAAAATATAAATTGTGACATTAAAATTACTTCTTTTAAGTCATCAGTACAAGGAAACACTAAGAGTGTTATTGCAAAAAGTATTATGTGTTGTTCTCATTTCAATTATCATTAGATATAAATTTATGAAAAATCATTAAAAATTGTTTTATTTATTGGTACAAATATTATTTAGTAAATAATTAAAAAATTTGATCCCTTCAAACATTTCTGAAAACACGATAACTATCGGTTGATGGTTTTCCAAAAATCGATTGCACTAGAGACGGAGCTATTGACGATTCTTTTTCCTTTCGGCATTTTGGCTGACGGTAGGTTTTGTTTTTTGAGAGAATATAAATCTTAAAATTTAAAAACAATCTTTATGTTTCAGCGGCTAAAACCATCAGTAAATCAATATGCCTCCTAAGTTTGATCCCACGGAAGTAAAATTAGGTAATTTCAATCAATTGGAAAATGTTTTTTTTTGTGTACTTTTTTAACGCATATTTTTTGTTTCAGTTTACTTGCGCTGCGTTGGTGGCGAAGTCGGAGCAACTTCATCATTAGCTCCAAAGATCGGTCCTCTCGGCCTGGTACGTAGCAAACTTTTATTATTGTTATTTTATACTAATATCGCTTTCAGTCCCCAAAAAAAGTAGGTGATGATATTGCCAAGGCTACTTCTGATTGGAAGGGTCTAAAAATTACTGTATGTCTTACCATACAAAACAGGCAGGCTACCATTTCAGTAGTTCCATCAGCTGCGTCGTTGATCATTAAGGCGCTGAAGGAACCTCCACGTGACAGAAAGAAGCAAAAGAATAGTAAGTAACATTCGTACGTTGTGAAAACAAAAATATTTGTGTGAGCACTGATGTGTATTTTATACACAGTTCCTGCTTCTATTAAATATTAATGTAGTGATTGATAAGTTGTCAAATTGAATTTAGCTGAAAAACATTCTTGTTAATTCGTGTATATCTTTACAAGTTGCAAATGTTTTTAACATAGTTTATGTGCGGAAGAAAATAATAGTTGAAAACTGTGTTTATGTTTACAGAATAATTTGAATCTTAAAACTGAAAAGCCGTTCCTTTGAATTAAGCTAATGTTTCCTATATTTTCTATATTTTAGTTAAACACAGTGGAAATATTTCCTTCGATGATATATTGGCTGTTGCACGTACAATGAGGCCTAGATCAATGGCTCGTGAACTACAGGGAACTTGCAAGGAAGTGCTTGGTACTGCCCAAAGTGTTGGGTGCACTGTTGACGGAAAACACCCCCATGATGTCATTGATGATATCAATAATGGCTCCCTCGCAGTCCCTGCACAATAATTATAAAATCTTTTGAAAAATAATTATTAAAAAAGACGTCTTACAAATTGCAATGTAAAGCGTTAAACCTACTTTTTATATAAAACTTTTAATTTAATATAAACAATGTTAAAGAAAATGGAATTCATAAAGAGTAGCAAGGGGAAACGGTGTTGTCAATCTGAGAGTGGGACCAGAAATTTTCGATCTACAATGCAGATTTATGGATAATAGAAATGGAAAATGGAATGGAAATAAGTTAGACAAACAACCTTTTAAAAAGTACGTTTTTGTCTTAAGCTGCGGACTCTAAATGACTGCCATGTAATATAAATACATATATTTAAAAAAAAAAAAAAAAAATAGATTTTAGATTTAGTTAACAAGAATATAACATTATATTTAAGTCTAATTTTGTAATATAAAAACATTCAAATCCTAAAACAAAGGTTTTATCTTTTAAGGGTATATTCGATAGGTAATCGATGTTTTTCTTTGAAATATTAAAATATTTTGTATTACTTAATTTAAGTTTTGAAAAGTTTTTATCATAAGAACTAATATTTTTATTTGGTTAATAATTTTAATTATTTATTCTTAGGTTTTTACTTTTGAAAAAGTATTCAAATCTTAATTGTGATTTCACAGTTCCTTAAGGTATTAAGTAGTTGTTTGTCATAGTGATCGATAGTTCAGTTACCTCTTGCACATATAAAGTATTCGACTCGTTACTCGTTAAGATAAGTGCATACACATCGCTCATCTCTAATTTCTAGTCTGTGCATTATTCGTTTTCACCGAATACGAGTGTCCGAAGATAATAATCGTAAAAAATATGTTTGTGAAGTTTAAATATAATAAATAGGAATATTTGTGAATACATGTAAACTGCAACCATCGTGTGTTCTTTATTAAAACATTTAAATTTTGCACAATGAAAATTTATTTGCTGTACAATTTTCTCTAAGTGATTTTCTACAAGAAATTATATTATTTATAATTTTGAAACAATAATCTTTGTACATTATAAACAAGTTTAAAAAACATGCGCGAATTTAAAGTGGTTGTGCTTGGCTCGGGAGGAGTTGGTAAATCGGCCCTAACTGTTCAATTCGTTTCGGGATGTTTTATTGAAAAATATGATCCCACAATTGAGGACTTCTATCGAAAGGAAATAGAGGTTTGCTTCATTTATCTATTCACGTACATAACATACACACACGTACACATACTTTGTAAGCAGAATTTGTATATGTGCGTACGCAAAAACACATTCAAACCTACGTACAAATGCTTTTTTCTATGTATGTATGTGTATAATTACATCTATGCCAATACTCTTGAATGCATATATCATGTAAAAATTTACATACATACTTGAACGCCTGTATTATTATGTTTTTGCTTTAACTAAAGTTTATTACTGGAGCGTAATTCAGCTGGGCTTTAAATAAAAATGCATATGCATGTGTTCACATCTATATAAGAACTTACATGCTAATTGTGTTGTTGTTTAAGCCGTCTCAGATAAGATCGTGTTGGCCTAAGTTTCATATGTTCTGTTAAGGTGTTATTTTAGCAGTGCATCATGAGTCATTATTTCGTAGAGAGTTGTGGCGTTAACTAGATTTTAGTTCGATTTGAAAAAAATTAAATAAGTTAATATGCACGTTTGCTTGCGTATATATAAAAACAAAATAAATGTTGCTTAAAATAGATAATTATTTTATTATTAATATATATACATAGTTCATGTTAAACGTTAGGATATTTATATATTCGATATATTTAGTTTTAAAGGTGTGTTTTGTTTTTGTTTGTTAGCAGGGTGTGTAATGCAATGGGCGACAAGCTATTCCAGTAGTCATTAAATTTGTCACTTTTCGCCTACCCCTCTTTGTTCTCTCTCATATCAAGCAAAAAGTAACCACCAATTGGTTTCGTTATCGTTGCGTCCGGCTGCCATTAGTATGTTTTTAATATGACGCTTTCTTTATATTGTTTTAAAACTTTATAAGCACACATTAAGAATAACAGTGTGAATATTTACAAATGTTTTATTTAATCTGCTTATTTTTAAATTTGTTTTTGTTTTAAACTTTATCACAACACAGAAGTTGTTTTGATTTTATCGTTTTTAATGATAGTTTTATTTTGTTTTAACATAACTGAATACAACTTTTTTATTTACAATACTTATTTTTCTTTACAGGTAGATAGTTCACCTTGTGTTTTAGAAATTTTGGATACTGCCGGGACTGAACAATTTGCATCCATGAGAGATCTCTATATTAAAAACGGACATGGGTTTATTGTGATGTACTCGCTGACGAACCATCAAACATTTCAGGTAAGAGCGTTTTTAATTTCAATGACTGATCAACAAGCTGATCTCTTTTAAATATCTTGAACTGACAAGACATAAGTTTAAATATTTGTTTGTATTGTTTAAACATTTAAAATAAATGAAAATTGTACAATTTTCTTTTGATAGGATATATCAAGTATGAAAAATGTGATTACTCGCGTTAAAGGAAGTCAACCAGCACCAATACTGCTAGTAGCAAATAAATTTGATTTGGATTGCCAAAGAGAAGTATCGACTGCTGAAGGTAAGTTAATTGCGTGTTAAATATATTAAAACCAATGCTCTTAAAAAAAAGTAAATTGTTTTTGGTGTCTTTAACATGAAATAAACTAAAAGAAACTTAAATATTTTTTTTGCAGGTAATGCCTTGGCACAACTTTGGGAATGTCCATTTATTGAAGCTTCTGCAAAAGATCGAATAAATGTCAATGAAGTATTTGCCACCATCGTTCGGGAGATGAATTTAACACAAGAAAAACGACAAAAAAAGAAATACTGTTGTTGTACGCTTTTATAGAAATTTGTAAATATATAAGATTATTATAGTTAAAAATAAAATCACTTATATGTATGTAAAAAAAAAAAACAAAAAAATATATTCATATATATATATATATCTATATATATAAATATACATATATATACATATACATATTGATAAACTGTTTAATGGATGAAAAGGCTTTTAACTGATTGAATTCAAAACTTTTTAATTCGTGGTACCTTTTCTGAAGATATTTCATCATTAATTTATGTGCTTCCATCGCTAAATTCCTCTTGTGGGCCAGGCTTTTAAAACTTTTAAAGTAATGGCACAAGCTAGAAGTTGAGAAAATAGTAGCTTGATAAATGATATTATATTGTCCATATCATTCTTCGCAAGGCAGATTGGTCAAGTTAAACCCAAATAAAGAACGCACATTAGAAAACAGTATATTTATTTAAAATTTGTAAAGATTACAACTTGTAGTTAAAGTTAACCTTCCTGTATTTCCTGTTTATTACTAATATTTTATGTACAACTTTTTCTAATTTTGATTGTCTTTAATTTACAAGCTGTATATCTATTATTTCAAAATACATTAAACTGTTTTTACAAAACGAAAATAATTTTACAATATGGATATTTCTTTCCGACAATTCCCATGTGTAAATACTTAGGCATACAACCACGACTAACTATTATTGCGTATCAAAAATATATACAATTATTTTACATCAAAAAGTTTTCAAAGAAATAGATGTTGTTTTTTGGTTAGCAACATATTTAAATTTGGTAAACTTCAAGTTTACACTTGATCTTAAAGATTTTTGATTAAATTCAGTAGAAATTTGTAAAAGGGAAATGAATGGATGTCATATACAAAAATGGTATTCACATTAGCCGGTAATTTTTTGGTCAACATTGAATCTCCAGGATTTGATATTGACAACTGAATTTATTGAGAGTCGCAATTGTTAGCTGAGCGCTGGGGATCTATAAAATAATTCGTCCACATATAGAAATAGATAAGGGGGCTTCGAAAAAAATGAAATATAATGTAAGTATTAGAAAGTAGCACAAAAGGAATTTATATTGGCAAGAAGAGAATAAAACGAAAATGCATTAAATGCTAAGCATTTCTAAATGATATTTAGAGTGTGATTTTTAAAGAAATTGTATGCTCAAAGGATGTTTTTTAAACGCTTTTAGTAACTTTAAGGGAAGATGAAATAATACCGCATTAAAGGATTTTCTTTCATCGTATAATACAATTACATGTTTAATAAACTTAGAAATTTTGAGTTACTTTCTTAATTATATGTATTTTAAATTGTAAAATATCTCGAAATGAGAGGATATGAGTATTAATGGTAAGATTTTTGAATATTTTTAAAATTTGATGTCGAAATTATACTTTAGTGCGTGGTAAAGAACAAAATTAGAGCTTAACCAACGTAAGCAAATGGAGGATATGGTGGCGGGTAATAGTTTGGAAATGATCCCGAATTTTGCATCGGAATTGTTGCCGTTATTAATTGGGTAACTTCTGTTGGAACTACAGACGTTGAGAATATAGTGGTATAGGCTGTTCTTGCACCAAACGTAAGTTTCAACACTTTACTGCTTGTGGCAGTAACGAGTGTTCCATATACTGACGTAGATGTTATAACATTCTGTTGGTTAGGAGGAAGAGCTAGTAATGGATTATAATATGGATTTATCGAATACGGAAATTGTGACATTGGCAATGCAATTGTGGATATATCAGTTGCATATTCAGTTTTTTCAACTACACCAACGGACTTTGACAGTGTACGCAATATACTTTCTGTTCCCCTTACTAATGGTACTACATAGGACTCCCAAACCGTTTCAAGTTTTATAATTGGACGTGTCGAAATGACTATACTGTTGTTTTGGGTAAAAACATTGCCAGGAGTATTCTCTGGCTTGTTGGAATGTTCCGTGGTATTTTTAGGAATCAACATTGCTTTCAGTTCCACCTTATTGGGATTTAACTTAGAATCGAAATGACCAGCGTTTCCCTCATCGCCGAATTCTAGATCCAAGTTAATTTCTGAGCCTGCCTCATCCAAAATTGCTTCAAAATCTTTAAAGTTCTTTGCAGGAATGAAATTATCCTTTAAAGGCGAAATCGTTTGGGTAACAGTTACCAAGCTGGTATAGTCATAGGTTTGTACAAGTGTTATTTGTGTTGTTTGGTTAATTTTTTCAAATATAATCGGTAAGATCTGTGTCCTAAGCTTAACTTGAGTCACTGAAAAAGACTCTGTAATTGTTTCAAGCTCGGGAGTCTCAACTCCATCTGTTAAATATATTGGTTTCAGCGTCGTTACACTTCCGTCTAATGATGGTTCATTCATTTGCATCGTAGGTTCCAAAATATTTTCTGTAAGAGGACCATCATCCGCAGAGTATTCTTCTATTTGATCTGTTTTTAATGTTTTTTCAATAGTTGACGTTACTGTCAAGAATCGCGTTTTTTTAACAACTCCAGCCTGAAAAATAATGAAATACAAATTATTACGAAATAGTTTAAAAGTTAATTTGTCGATTTTAAAATTTGCGATAAAACTATAACTAAATATTAAAGAGCCGTTTAAATTTGATATTTACTTGGAATATATATGGAGTCTTAATTGTGGCTATTTCATAGTAAGTATCATCAAAATTGCTTGGAGTAGAGATTTCTACATTCAACGTTTGAACAAAATTCAATGGTTTAATCTCTTCACCATCTGCTACTACGGAATTTTGAGAGCCCACTGCATCCAAGTCCCGACCCAGGTTGATGGCTTTTTGTATTTGATTTTTATCAGTGGTATCTAAGACTGTATCGCTAGTTATTTCAGTGGCTATAGCGTTTTTAGTGTTGTTGCTGGATGATGTTTTTCTTATGTTAACTTTTGGCTTTGGTGAGGATTTATACTGCCAGCGTCCAGGTCGTCTATTAAGTTTTAAATTGATTTGACTGGGATTAGTTGTGTTCTCCTCTTGGGGCTGGCTAGTTTTCGTTCGATACGATCGCCGATTACTGTTCTCCGTTGTGGTAGCAGAAATATGAACAACGCTGCTCTGTGTGTTTTTATGTCTCCTAAAAAAAAGGTTTAATTTTAGTTTATTTATTACGGGAAATAAGCTGGGTATTTTTTTGTGTACCTTTTGCTTTTATTGCGAGATGATTTTCGCTTTTCACTGGGTTCCCTGTTGCTACTTTTCCGATGGGTTTTCGTAAAACCAGTTGCAGTATGCTGAACTGCAGGTTCTACTATTATTTTGCTTGGTTGTATTGTGGGTGAAACTGTTTTAAGGATTCGCGGGGAGGATGATTGACGTGGTTTACTTCTCTTTTCAGAATGAACTAAGGATGGAAGAACTTGAGCGTGTTTACTTGAAGACTTTGGACTGTCATTCTTTATTAAGTTATTCTTTTTTGAAACTAATCCTGTTGAATGGCTATAATTGTTTTCTCGCTTAGACTGGTATGGCCTTTGTCTTTCGGTATCACTGCGGGATTTTAGATTGACCAAGCGATATGTTTCTTCCACAAACTCTTCCGGTTGGCGAGACAGTAAATTATATTCTGGAAACTCTAATGTCTTCACAGGAGTGTTCGTTAAGCTCACTGGTTTTTTCGGTTCCACTTTCGGACTTGTCACTGGATGTTCTTTTATATTTGAAGCAATAAGTGGTGTCGGCTTTATTCCATTTTTACTTGATTCATTATCGAGTTTGTTCGGCTTTGTTTCAATAATATTTGGTGGACTGGTGGTTGTCTGGTTTACCGTGAGTTCTGAGCAGTAAAGGAGGTAGTTAAAAATTTAAGTTTTTACAACAATAAAGAATTTTATTTAAATTATACGTTAGTATCTGCGTTATTAATAATTAATTCAAAATATTTACCAAACTGAGGGGAACTCTGTGGAGAAAAAACCATAACTGTGTTTCCTATGGTAGTCGTGAAGTCCAAAAATCCGTAAACGGTTTGTGTTATATGTTGAGCTTCAGTGCAAGACGCTAGAAAGTATATATTTTTTAATATACATCTAATAATTTCCACTTAAAAGTTTGATAAATTTTTCTATATTCTTTTTATTATTAAGAGACTTACCACTGTTAAACAAAATAAGTAAAAACAAGAACTGTAACATTTTGATATGCGGATAATCAATTGTTAGAAAAGCTTTAAAACTTGTTATCTAGAAAACACAAAAAACATATATAATTAGTGGCTTAAGGTTTCAAATGAGTTTTGTTAAAAAAATAAAATTGGAAAATTTCTATTAATTTAATGTATTTTAATGTATGTAACAATATATTAACTAAGGTCGCTCTATAATTTTTTAAAAACGGCATTGCAAACTTGCGTTGGACACAATTAAATTTATTAAATCGAGTCTTGCTACCAACAAGGTTTTTGAAATTATACAGCAAACTTACGTCACTATTAAAACTATATTACTGAGTATAGTGAAAGGCACTTTTAATGTAACACAAAACTTAATTATTAAACCATTATCGGTAAATTACTTTGCATAACTGATTTAAAACTGTAATTATTGAACAGGGAAATACTTCTTTAATTCTAGGCTTTTATTAGGCCAAATTTTTATTTACAATAAGGAGAAAAATTGTCTTTTAATCACTGAGTTGCCACATATTTTCATAAAAAATTCACAACTGTTCGTTTCTGGGTTATAAAAAAACCTTCACAAATAATTAAAGCACAAACGCAGACGCCCATTGTTGCCACTGCTATTGTTTATTCTTTGTAAACTTTACCTTTAAGCAACAAAAAGCACACTTTACTGAAATTCGTTGAATAATGTTGAGTTGGATTGGATTATACAATGCGAAATATTATGTTGAATTATATTTAACAAGTCTTTCTTGAATCACGTCTTTGCTCTTGTAATGTCCATCCAGGAAAATAAGTTTGTGTCTTAAGTCACACGATTCATAGCATACAAAAAATGAACTGCTATAAAGAAATAGAAATAACCTCTCAGATTTGGACCGTCAGACACTCAAGGGCATTTATCAAAGATTGTAGTTGTTAGATGCACTGTAATCGGGTTTCATAAAGAAAACATATGTACATTCACACAGATAGTTTTATGTATACATTCATACATATACATGTTTTTATCATGCATATCTTTCCATTAATTTTTGAATTTTAATCACAGCAACAGTATTTCATTATATATGCACACAAATATATTTGAATATAATATGTATATACAAACATATACATATATATATATGAATAGATACATTGGTATGGGTATGTGAACACGTTAACATACATACACACATTCGTGCATGCTTGCCTACATACGAAGTAAATATTTATGTAAATTGTTACGTTTTACAAAAGCATTAAAATATTCTCTTTAAAAACTTTTATTTCATGTGTACCTGTTTTTTTCACAAATTGAAACACAAATACTAGTTTAATTAATATTATACACTTCGATAAAAAGAAATAAAATCAGATACCACCATCAAATTTTGTTTACCAAAGGTAAAACAAAATTTGATGGTGGTATCTGATTTTATTTCTTTTTATCGAAGTGTATAATATTAATTAAACTAGTATTTGTGTTTCAATTTGTGAAAAAAACAGGTACACATGAAATAAAAGTTTTTAAAGAGAATATTTTAATGCTTTTGTAAAACGTAACAATTTACATAAATATTTACTTCGTATGTAGGCAAGCATGCACGAATGTGTGTATGTATGTTAACGTGTTCACATACCCATACCAATGTATCTATTCATATATATATATGTATATGTTTGTATATACATATTATATTCAAATATATTTGTGTGCATATATAATGAAATACTGTTGCTGTGATTATAATTCAAAAATTAATGGAAAGATATGCATGATAAAAACATGTATATGTATGAATGTATACATAAAACTATCTGTGTGAATGTACATATGTTTTCTTTATGAAACCCGATTACAGTGCATCTAACAACTACAATCTTTGATAAATGCCCTTGAGTGTCTGACGGTCCAAATCTGAGAGGTTATTTCTATTTCTTTATAGCAGTTCATTTTTTGTATGCTATGAATCGTGTGACTTAAGACACAAACTTATTTTCCTGGATGGACATTACAAGAGCAAAGACGTGATTCAAGACAGACTTGTTAAATATAATTCAACATAATATTTCGCATTGTATGATCCAATCCAACTCAACATTATTTTACGAATTTCAGTAAAGTGTGCTTTTTGTTGCTTAAAGGTAAAGTTTACAAAGAATAAACAATAGCAGTGGCAACAATGGGCGTCTGCGTTTGTGCTTTAATTATTTGTGAAGGTTTTTTTATAACCCAGAAACGAACAGTTGTGAATTTTTTATGAAAATATGTGGCAACTCAGTGATTAAAAGACAATTTTTTTCCTTATTGTAAATAAAAATTTAGCTTAATAAAAGCCTAGAATTAAAGAAGTATTTCCCTGTTCAATAATTACATTTTTAAATCAATTATGCAAAGTAATTTACCGATAATGGTTTAATAATTAAGTTTTGTGTTACATTAAAAGTGCCTTTCACTATACTCAGTAATATAGTTTTAATAGTGACGTAAGTTTGCTGTATAATTTCAAAAACCTTGTTGGTAGCAAGACTCGATTTAATAAATTTAATTGTGTCCAACGCAAGTTTGCAATGCCGTTTTTAAAAGATTATAGAGCGACCTTAGTTAATATATTATTACATACATTAAAAAAAATTAAATTAATAGAAATTTTCCAATTTTATTTTTTTAACAAAACTCATTTTAAACCTTAAGCCACTAATTATATATGTTTTTTGTGTTTTCTAGATAACAAGTTTTAAAGCTTTTCTAACAATTGATTATCCGCATATCAAAATGTTACAGTTCTTGTTTTTACTTATTTTGTTTAACAGTGGTAAGTCTTTTAATAATAAATAGAATATAGAAAAATTTATCAAACTTTTTAGTGGAAATTATTAGATGTATATTAAAAAATATATACTTTCTAGCGTCTTGCACTGAAGCTCAACATATAACACAAACCGTTTACGGATTTTTGGACTTTACGACTACCATAGGAAACACAGTTATGGTTTTTTCTCCACAAAGTTCCCCTCAGTTTGGTAAATATCTTGAATTAATTATTAATAACGCAGATACTAACGTATAATTTAAATAAAATTCTTTATTGTTGTTAAAACTTAAATTTTTAACTACCTCCTTTACTGCTCAGAACTCACGGTAAACAAGACAACCAGTCCACCAAATATTATTGAAACAAAGCCGAACAAACTCGATAATGAATCAAGTAAAAATGGAATAAAGCCGACACCACTTATTGCTCCAAATTTAAAAGAACATCCAGTGACAAGTCCGAAAGTGGAACCGAAAAAACCAGTGAGCTTAACGAACACTCCTGTGAAGACATTAGAGTTTCCAGAATACAATTTACTGTCTCGCCAACCGGAAGAGTTTGTGGAAGAAACATATCGCTTGGTCAATCTAAAATCCCGCAGTGATACCGAAAGACAAAGGCCATACCAGTCTAAGCGAGAAAACAATTATAGCCATTCAACAGGATTAGTTTCAAAAAAGAATAACTTAATAAAGAATGACAGTCCAAAGTCTTCAAGTAAACACGCTCAAGTTCTTCCATCCTTAGTTCATTCTGAAAAGAGAAATAAACCACGTCAATCATCCTCCCCGCGAATCCTTAAAACAGTTTCACCCACAATACAACCAAGCAAAATAATAGTAGAACCTGCAGTTCAGCATACTGCAACTGGTTTTACAAAAACCCATCGGAAAAGTAGCAACAGGGAACCCAGTGAAAAACGAAAATCATCCCGCAATAAAAGCAAAAGGTACACAAAAAAATACCCAGCTTATTTCACGTAATAAATAAACTAAAATTAAACCTTTTTTTTTTTTTAGGAGACATAAAAACACACAGAGCAGCGTTGTTCATATTTCTGCTACCACAACGGAGAACAGTAATCGGCGATCGTATCGAACGAAAACTAGCCAGCCCCAAGAGGAGAACACAACTAACCCCAGTCAAATCAATTTAAAACTTAATAGACGACCTGGACGCTGGCAGTATAAATCCTCACCAAAGCCAAAAGTTAACATAAGAAAAACATCATCCAGCAACAACACTAAAAACGCTATAGCCACTGACATAACTAACGATACAGTCTTGGACACCACTGATAAAAATCAAATACAAAAGGCCATCAACCTGGGTCGGGACTTGGATGCAGTGGGTTCTCAAAATTCCGTAGTAGCAGATGGTGAAGAGATTAAACCATTGAATTTTGTCCAAACGTTGAATGTAGAAATCTCCACTCCAAGCAATTTTGATGATACTTACTATGAAATAGCCACAATTAAGACTCCATATATATTCCAAGTAAATATCAAATTTAAACGGCTCTTTAATATTTAGTTATAGTTTTACCGCGAATTTCAAAATCGACAAATTAACTTTTAAACTATTTTGTAATAATTTGTATTACTTTATTTTTCAGGCTGGAGTTGTTAAAAAAACGCGATTCTTGACAGTAACGTCAACTATTGAAAAAACATTAAAAACAGATCAAATAGAAGAATACTCTGCGGATGATGGTCCTCTTACAGAAAATATTTTGGAACCTACGATGCAAATGAATGAACCATCATTAGACGGAAGTGTAACGACGCTGAAACCAATATATTTAACAGATGGAGTTGAGACTCCCGAGCTTGAAACAATTACAGAGTCTTTTTCAGTGACTCAAGTTAAGCTTAGGACACAGATCTTACCGATTATATTTGAAAAAATTAACCAAACAACACAAATAACACTTGTACAAACCTATGACTATACCAGCTTGGTAACTGTTACCCAAACGATTTCGCCTTTAAAGGACAATTTCATTCCTGCAAAGAACTTTAAAGATTTTGAAGCAATTTTGGATGAGGCAGGCTCAGAAATTAACTTGGATCTAGAATTCGGCGATGAGGGAAACGCTGGTCATTTCGATTCTAAGTTAAATCCCAATAAGGTGGAACTGAAAGCAATGTTGATTCCTAAAAATACCACGGAACATTCCAACAAGCCAGAGAATACTCCTGGCAATGTTTTTACCCAAAACAACAGTATAGTCATTTCGACACGTCCAATTATAAAACTTGAAACGGTTTGGGAGTCCTATGTAGTACCATTAGTAAGGGGAACAGAAAGTATATTGCGTACACTGTCAAAGTCCGTTGGTGTAGTTGAAAAAACTGAATATGCAACTGATATATCCACAATTGCATTGCCAATGTCACAATTTCCGTATTCGATAAATCCATATTATAATCCATTATTAGCTCTTCCTCCTAACCAACAGAATGTTATAACATCTACATCAGTATATGGAACACTCGTTACTGCCACAAGCAGTAAAGTGTTGAAACTTACGTTTGGTGCAAGAACAGCCTATACCACTATATTCTCAACGTCTGTAGTTCCAACAGAAGTTACCCAATTAATAACGGCAACAATTCCAATGCAAAATTCGGGATCATTTCCAAACTATTACCCGCCACCATATCCTCCATTTGCTTACGTTGGTTAAGCTCTAATTTTGTTCTTTACCACGCACTAAAGTATAATTTCGACATCAAATTTAAAAAATATTCAAAAATCTTACCATTAATACTCATATCCTCTCATTTCGAGATATTTTACAATTTAAAATACATATAATTAAGAAAGTAACTCAAAATTTCTAAGTTTATTAAACATGTAATTGTATTATACGATGAAAGAAAATCCTTTAATGCGGTATTATTTCATCTTCCCTTAAAGTTACTAAAAGCGTTTAAAAAACATCCTTTGAGCATACAATTTCTTTAAAAATCACACTCTAAATATCATTTAGAAATGCTTAGCATTTAATGCATTTTCGTTTTATTTCTCTTCTTGCCAACAAAAATTCCTCTTGTGCTACTTTCTAATACTTACAATATATTTCATTTTTTTCGAAGCCCTCTTATCTATTTCTGTAGTGGACGAATTATTTTATAGATCCCCAGACTCAGCTAACAATTGCGACTCTCAATAAATTCAGTTGTCAATATCAAATCCTGGAGATTCAAAGTTGACCAAAAAATTCCCGGCTAATGTGAATACCATTAGTGTATCTGATATCCATTCATTTCCCTTTTAAAAATTTTCACTGAATTTAATCAAAAATCTTAAAGATCAAGTGTAAACTTGAAGTTTAACAAATTTAAATATGTTGCTAACCAAACAACATCTATTTCTTTGAAAACTTTTTGATGTAAAATAATTGTATATATTTTTGATACGCAATAATAGTTAGTCGTGGTTGTATGCCTAAGTATTTACACATGGGAATTGTCGGAAAGAAATATCCATATTGTAAAATTGTTTTCGTTTTGTAAAAACAGTTTAATGTATTTTGAAATAATAGATATACAGCTTGTAAATTAAAGACAATCAAAATTAGAAAAAGTTGTACATAAAATATTAGTAATAAACAGGAAATACAGGAAGGTTAACTTTAACTACAAGTTGTAATCTTTACAAATTTTAAATAAATATACTGTTTTCTAATGTGCGTTCTTTATTTGGGTTTAACTTGACCAATCTGCCTTGCGAAGAATGATATGGACAATATAATATCATTTATCAAGCAACTATTTTCTCAACTTCTAGCTTGTGCCATTACTTTAAAAGTTTTAAAAGCCTGGCCCACAAGAGGAATTTAGCGATGGAAGCACATAAATTAATGATGAAATATCTTCAGAAAAGGTACCACGAATTAAAAAGTTTTGAATTCAATCAGTTAAAAGCCTTTTCATCCATTAAACAGTTTATCAATATGTATATGTATATATATGTATATTTATATATATAGATATATATATATATATGAATATATTTTTTTGTTTTTTTTTTTTACATACATATAAGTGATTTTATTTTTAACTATAATAATCTTATATATTTACAAATTTCTATAAAAGCGTACAACAACAGTATTTCTTTTTTTGTCGTTTTTCTTGTGTTAAATTCATCTCCCGAACGATGGTGGCAAATACTTCATTGACATTTATTCGATCTTTTGCAGAAGCTTCAATAAATGGACATTCCCAAAGTTGTGCCAAGGCATTACCTGCAAAAAAAATATTTAAGTTTCTTTTAGTTTATTTCATGTTAAAGACACCAAAAACAATTTACTTTTTTTTAAGAGCATTGGTTTTAATATATTTAACACGCAATTAACTTACCTTCAGCAGTCGATACTTCTCTTTGGCAATCCAAATCAAATTTATTTGCTACTAGCAGTATTGGTGCTGGTTGACTTCCTTTAACGCGAGTAATCACATTTTTCATACTTGATATATCCTATCAAAAGAAAATTGTACAATTTTCATTTATTTTAAATGTTTAAACAATACAAACAAATATTTAAACTTATGTCTTGTCAGTTCAAGATATTTAAAAGAGATCAGCTTGTTGATCAGTCATTGAAATTAAAAACGCTCTTACCTGAAATGTTTGATGGTTCGTCAGCGAGTACATCACAATAAACCCATGTCCGTTTTTAATATAGAGATCTCTCATGGATGCAAATTGTTCAGTCCCGGCAGTATCCAAAATTTCTAAAACACAAGGTGAACTATCTACCTGTAAAGAAAAATAAGTATTGTAAATAAAAAAGTTGTATTCAGTTATGTTAAAACAAAATAAAACTATCATTAAAAACGATAAAATCAAAACAACTTCTGTGTTGTGATAAAGTTTAAAACAAAAACAAATTTAAAAATAAGCAGATTAAATAAAACATTTGTAAATATTCACACTGTTATTCTTAATGTGTGCTTATAAAGTTTTAAAACAATATAAAGAAAGCGTCATATTAAAAACATACTAATGGCAGCCGGACGCAACGATAACGAAACCAATTGGTGGTTACTTTTTGCTTGATATGAGAGAGAACAAAGAGGGGTAGGCGAAAAGTGACAAATTTAATGACTACTGGAATAGCTTGTCGCCCATTGCATTACACACCCTGCTAACAAACAAAAACAAAACACACCTTTAAAACTAAATATATCGAATATATAAATATCCTAACGTTTAACATGAACTATGTATATATATTAATAATAAAATAATTATCTATTTTAAGCAACATTTATTTTGTTTTTATATATACGCAAGCAAACGTGCATATTAACTTATTTAATTTTTTTCAAATCGAACTAAAATCTAGTTAACGCCACAACTCTCTACGAAATAATGACTCATGATGCACTGCTAAAATAACACCTTAACAGAACATATGAAACTTAGGCCAACACGATCTTATCTGAGACGGCTTAAACAACAACACAATTAGCATGTAAGTTCTTATATAGATGTGAACACATGCATATGCATTTTTATTTAAAGCCCAGCTGAATTACGCTCCAGTAATAAACTTTAGTTAAAGCAAAAACATAATAATACAGGCGTTCAAGTATGTATGTAAATTTTTACATGATATATGCATTCAAGAGTATTGGCATAGATGTAATTATACACATACATACATAGAAAAAAGCATTTGTACGTAGGTTTGAATGTGTTTTTGCGTACGCACATATACAAATTCTGCTTACAAAGTATGTGTACGTGTGTGTATGTTATGTACGTGAATAGATAAATGAAGCAAACCTCTATTTCCTTTCGATAGAAGTCCTCAATTGTGGGATCATATTTTTCAATAAAACATCCCGAAACGAATTGAACAGTTAGGGCCGATTTACCAACTCCTCCCGAGCCAAGCACAACCACTTTAAATTCGCGCATGTTTTTTAAACTTGTTTATAATGTACAAAGATTATTGTTTCAAAATTATAAATAATATAATTTCTTGTAGAAAATCACTTAGAGAAAATTGTACAGCAAATAAATTTTCATTGTGCAAAATTTAAATGTTTTAATAAAGAACACACGATGGTTGCAGTTTACATGTATTCACAAATATTCCTATTTATTATATTTAAACTTCACAAACATATTTTTTACGATTATTATCTTCGGACACTCGTATTCGGTGAAAACGAATAATGCACAGACTAGAAATTAGAGATGAGCGATGTGTATGCACTTATCTTAACGAGTAACGAGTCGAATACTTTATATGTGCAAGAGGTAACTGAAC
Source organism: Zaprionus lineosus (assembly GCA_035044505.1). Lineage (NCBI taxonomy): Eukaryota > Metazoa > Arthropoda > Insecta > Diptera > Drosophilidae > Zaprionus > Zaprionus lineosus. The sequence continues at coordinate 190,983 of JAWNNX010000049.1, forward strand.
TATCGATCACTATGACAAACAACTACTTAATACTTTAAGGAACTGTGAAATCACATTAAGATTGAATACTTTCAAAAGTAAAAACCTAAGAATAAATAATTAAAATTATTAACCAAATAAAAATATTAGTTCTTATGATAAAAACTTTTCAAAACTTAAATTAAGTAATACAAAATATTTTAATATTTCAAAGAAAAACATCGATTACCTATCGAATATACCCTTAAAAGATAAAACCTTTGTTTTAGGATTTGAATGTTTTTATATTACAAAATTAGACTTAAATATAATGTTATATTCTTGTTAACTAAATCTAAAATCTATTTTTTTTTTTTTTTTTTAAATATATGTATTTATATTACATGGCAGTCATTTAGAGTCCGCAGCTTAAGACAAAAACGTACTTTTTAAAAGGTTGTTTGTCTAACTTATTTCCATTCCATTTTCCATTTCTATTATCCATAAATCTGCATTGTAGATCGAAAATTTCTGGTCCCACTCTCAGATTGACAACACCGTTTCCCCTTGCTACTCTTTATGAATTCCATTTTCTTTAACATTGTTTATATTAAATTAAAAGTTTTATATAAAAAGTAGGTTTAACGCTTTACATTGCAATTTGTAAGACGTCTTTTTTAATAATTATTTTTCAAAAGATTTTATAATTATTGTGCAGGGACTGCGAGGGAGCCATTATTGATATCATCAATGACATCATGGGGGTGTTTTCCGTCAACAGTGCACCCAACACTTTGGGCAGTACCAAGCACTTCCTTGCAAGTTCCCTGTAGTTCACGAGCCATTGATCTAGGCCTCATTGTACGTGCAACAGCCAATATATCATCGAAGGAAATATTTCCACTGTGTTTAACTAAAATATAGAAAATATAGGAAACATTAGCTTAATTCAAAGGAACGGCTTTTCAGTTTTAAGATTCAAATTATTCTGTAAACATAAACACAGTTTTCAACTATTATTTTCTTCCGCACATAAACTATGTTAAAAACATTTGCAACTTGTAAAGATATACACGAATTAACAAGAATGTTTTTCAGCTAAATTCAATTTGACAAGTTATCAATCACTACATTAATATTTAATAGAAGCAGGAACTGTGTATAAAATACACATCAGTGCTCACACAAATATTTTTGTTTTCACAACGTGCGAATGCCACTTACTATTCTTTTGCTTCTTTCTGTCGCGTGGAGGTTCCTTCAGCGCCTTAATGATACAAGCAGACGCAGCTGATGGAACTACTGAAATGGTAGCCTGCCTGCTTTGTATGGTAAGACATACAGTAATTTTTAGACCCTTCCAATCAGAAGTAGCCTTGGCAATATCATCACCTACTTTTTTTGGGGACTGAAAGCGATATTAGTATAAAATAACAATAATAAAAGTTTGCTACGTACCAGGCCGAGAGGACCGATCTTTGGAGCTAATGATGAAGTTGCTCCGACTTCGCCACCAACGCAGCGCAAGTAAACTGAAACAAAAAATATGCGTTAAAAAAGTACACAAAAAAAAGCATTTTCTAATTGATTGAAATTACCTAATTTTACTTCCGTGGGATCAAACTTAGGAGGCATATTGATTTACTGATGGTTTTAGCCGCTGAAACATAAAGATTGTTTTTAAATTTTAAGATTTATATTCTCTCAAAAAACAAAACCTACCGTCAGCCAAAATGCCGAAAGGAAAAAGAATCGTCAATAGCTCCGTCTCTAGTGCAATCGATTTTTGGAAAACCATCAACCGATAGTTATCGTGCTTTCAGAAATGTTTGAAGGGATCACATTTTTTAATTATTTACTAAATAATATTTGTGCCAATAAATAAAACAATTTTTATTGATTTTTCATAAATTTATATCTAATGATAATTGAAATGAGAACAACACATAATACTTTTTGATAATATTTCCTTGTACTGATGATAAGTAATTTTAATGTCACAATTTATATTTTCGATAATGTCATTTACTATATATTTATAAAACACAATTAAATATTAATATTAGTTTCATTTTCAAGATGTGCATTATGTATTATCAATAGAAAAAGTATATCGATATTGACATATTACGTATCGATATACTAAAAGTGATACAAATCTGTAATCCTCTCGCACCTCTAATAACCCGGCTCTTTCCGGTGTGACGTTTGACGAAGTTAGACGAAATGGTAAGCAAATCTTAAGATTTTGAACAAATCATAATCTTTCTTTAAAAACTTGGTTTATTGAAAACTAACAAAATATTCTTTAACATTAGGCGGCACACAAATCGTTCCGTATTAAGCAGAAGTTAGCTAAAAAGCTAAAGCAAAACAGATCGGTACCTCAATGGGTTCGATTGCGTACTGGAAACACTATTCGGTAAGTACATTAAAATATAAAAGGTTCTTTGTAACCATTTGGTATATATATGATGTTGACATTAGAATTTTATGAATATACATTGGATTAATACAAATAATTTAACTTGCAGGTACAACGCTAAGCGCCGTCACTGGAGGCGCACTAAGTTGAAGCTGTAAACTTCTGGAAATTCAACCTTTGCTGTTGTTTTGATTTGCAAAACTTCCGTTTAGAATATAGAGTAATTCTATAATAAAATCATAATTGAAATACGGACAAACAAATTGGTTTTATAAATACTTTGAACTTGTGTTGTTTGTAAACTTTTTAAGATTTCCGTTAAAGCTAATATACTTTAATTAAAAGATATAATACAATGTGAAGCTTTAATGAAAATACTATAATGTGAGTGAACAGAATTGATAAACCTACTTTGACACCAAACGTTTTATTTGGAAGGATTTAGATTTCATATCTAGAACAACTGGGATACAATATTGAATTGGAAACGATTATTTTGTGCCTTGTAATAGTTTTGTTTGAAGCTTGTTCTCCGCCTATAAACAATGAGCAAATCTTATTATCCTTTAACTTATAGTCTTATTTTCTAAAGTAGACTGTATAAAGGGATATTGTATATAAATTGGCAGTAATAATTTGATAATTGACGTAAAAATGTACGTTCTTTAAAAGCAACTAGATTGCATGAGTTTTGGTTTTGTCCGAAACAGCTTTGTTTTTTACAAAGGAATATTTATAAAAAAAAAAAAACATTTTACATTTCTTAAAAAAAAAAAAAGGGATAAAATATTGTTTATAAATATTTATTTTGTCTTATTTTTATTATTTTCCAGTTGAATATTTAAAGATGAATTTTATTGTATAAATAAAGATCTAAAGAATTCTAGGTATTTATATAGCCGCAGATATTGTTATCTATGTAGTACATGTGACTCATACAAAAGAAATATTCTGTTAATTTTCACCTATAGTGTGACTTAAATATTTGGTACTGCTACTGCTACTGCAAATATCGTCCATCTCTATTAACTACTCAACACCTAACCAATCTAAGGTTATTTGTGCAGCTGGAGCTGATGAGTTTGTTGTTATTGAAAATTGTTAGTAACTCTAAGACTTTCATCTCATCATCATCTAACTTGGCATATTGTATTTACAGATATAAAACAAGTTCTATAAGATATAATTTTGTGTAAAAGTGGTTTTTTCGCCCGTGTCGCTGCTATTATTATAGTTTACGTATTGATTTTAAACCAAATTTGAACGTCGTCGATCAGGCATACTCTAATATATGAGGAACCAACGGTAAAAGATGCACTCTCAAGGACAGGGTCAACAAACGCAGCCGCACTCCGCTGCACATTCCCTTCTGCAGCAGCAAAATCATTTAACTACTAATAATGCAGTTGGAAAAACTAACGAACACCAATCGTTGTCATCTGTCGGTAAGATTTCAAACTATTATAGGTACATTTACCAATACATGGGTATGCATTTGTGTATGAACAATAACACACACATATGTATTTTGCACACGTGAATTCGTATACGCATGTGTATTGATGCAATTGTAAAAAATACAATGGAAAATTCCTCCAAAATACATGCACATGTATGTGTGTATATAGCGTCAGTGCGCACACATATAAAGCTGCATATAAAGAATATACACTTTTGTATTTTTTTTTTTAATGTAAAAAGAATGAAAGTACATAAAAAAATGTAAGTCAGTATGTTAAAAATTTCATATTAACTGTTTATAACACTTTGTTGTCTAAAATGTATACATAATTTTTAGTGTTATTTATTTTGTTTATTATTTTTATTTTTATAAGAAGCGGTAATAATCTTATGACATTTGAAAAAAATACTTTGCGATTTGTAGTGTAGGTTCACGAAACGTAAAGTTTACAATATAAAGAAATAGTAGTTAAAAAAGAAAATAAATTTAATTATGTTTCTTTTTATGTTCAGGTCTTCTGGAGTTGGCGCACCGAGAATACCAAGCAGTGGACTATGAAAATGCAGAGAAACATTGCATGCAACTATGGCGCCAAGACAGTACCAACACTGGTGTGTTGTTATTACTGTCATCAATTCACTTTCAATGTAGACGATTAGATAAGTCCGCCCAATTTTCCACATTGGCAATTAAACAAAATCCTGTACTTGCTGAAGCCTATAGGTAAGTTTTTATATCAATTTGATTTTAGATATTTTTTTTATTCATTAAACAACATTGTCTACCCTGAATTTGTTTGATATGTTTCGTTAAGGGGTAATACTGTCTCCCTTTTTTATGTCTCTCAGAATACAAAGATGATCTTATACATACCTCTTGACCTGTTCATCAGAGCTGCCATCTTATATAGTTTAGATTAATTATTTTTTGATATAATAAAATAATAGGAATTGAAAGGTAACTTGAGAAATATTATAATATTTTTTAGCAACCTTGGAAATGTTTATAAGGAACGAGGACAATTGCATGAAGCTTTGGACAACTATCGTAGAGCTGTACGTTTAAAGCCTGACTTTATAGATGGATATATTAACTTGGCTGCCGCGTTAGTAGCTGCTCGTGATATGGAGTCTGCAGTTCAAGCATATATAACAGCATTGCAATATAATCCAGTAAGTGAATAATATAAAATTATTTTAAACGATACTCTACACGTTTTAACATAGGATTTGTACTGCGTACGTAGCGATTTGGGAAATCTGCTTAAAGCACTTGGTCGATTGGAAGAAGCTAAGGTATATAAATCTTTAATTACCATTTAAAGTAATATTTCATAGAAATGATGATTTTTGCAGGCCTGCTATTTAAAAGCTATAGAAACATGTCCAGGATTTGCTGTTGCATGGAGTAATTTGGGTTGCGTCTTTAACGCACAAGGAGAGATTTGGTTAGCCATTCACCATTTTGAAAAAGCTGTCACCCTCGATCCCAATTTTCTAGACGCATATATAAATTTAGGAAATGTGCTCAAAGAAGCCAGGATTTTTGACAGGTCAGTATTTTGAATGATTTAAAAATGCAAAAATATAAAATCTTTAAGTAAAGTTAGCAAAGGCATATCTCAACTATAAAAATGAACATAAGCAAAAATTATACAACCCTCGCAAAAGCTTTTATATACGGGGTGAATACTTTTTTTTTTTATCGGTACAGGAAATATGAAAGTATTGCTATTTCCATCTTAAGGTCAAGTAGTTAAAGAGCACCCCTCGGTAGTGTACATTGAATTCTAAATATATCTGGTTGTTGTCATTCACGTCATCGAAACCGATAGGAGCCGATCTAGTATTTTTCAGTTATCTTTTATATAAAACATAGCGAGTATTAAATACCTTTGATTTTGGAAGATTTTTGATAGGCTTTGTTAAATAGATACTAGATATAAACGTGTTTCACGATCATGAATTTTCTTTACAAGGTTACGCACCAAACCATTCGTCTTGACTTGTGACCGTGAGATCGGAAAAGCTCTCACACCGACGTTATACACATTCATATTTTCTCTCGATCGTACGCATACAGTGATGAATGTGATCAATTCTGTTGTCAATGAGAAACATTAAAGTTTCTAAAATTGACTTATTACTTCCGCCGACTGACAGGCAGACATACTCATGCATGTGAATTTATATATATGATATTTAAATTCATAAATAGAATAAAACAAAAATCATGCCGTTTGATGATTCAAGCTATTTTGAAATACCCTTTTCAGAGAACTCTTGGGAACAGGGTATTGAAAATATTTCTACAAAAATTTTCTTTTATAAAATACACACGCATATGATTTTTGTGGGCGGTTGGCACAAGTGTTCTCTACAACACGGGTGTTTATTTTATAATATATATTTTACGGAAATCTCTTTGAACTATCAAATTTAATGTTTGTGCACTTCCACATAGTATTTATTCGATATAGTGAACATAAAAAAAGTCTGGAAAACAATCAATATATCAAGATCATAATCACCTTTGTACCTTATATGTTTGTGTTTTTTCAAATTTTATATTTTTTTAATTTTAATATAAATTATATTACTTTTATTTGGTGAACTTTTTCTGCTTTTCATATCTTGAATATGCAACTCATCTAATAATTTGTATAAACATCAGTACTACACCTAAATTTAGTCGTCATGGACTATCAATGCATTGTTGTTTATACAATTATTCGAATAAGACCTGATCAGCAGCATATCGATTTTTTAAGAACTTTAAATAATAAAAGTGGGAATAATCAGTTCAAACGTTGTGTTAATTTGATTCGATTCTATTGGAAACGGTAATCTATCAAATTATTATTTTTGTTGTATATTAGGTTAATGCTCATTGTGTGTTCCAGCTTCTAACAACGCTTATTTACAACAGCTTCGAATTAATTTGACCATTATTTTTTGCCATTATTGAAGAAAGTTAAAAAAATCTTAAGAAATTTCATGTACCTATGTTTTGACTAAAATAAATTGAAAACTAAAATAAAGTGAGCTTCAGGTAAGTGAACGTAAGTAGAGTTCCCTACACCCGTTACAACAATTAGAATCGTTGTTCTTGAACTAATTTTACTCTGAAGTAATTTATTTAATGGATAGCATGTCATTGTTAACTTTCGCAAAGTTCAGATCTTACATGTTAAAGATTTAAAAAAGAGTTAAGAATAATTTAATTAGAGAGAAAATTTTAACAAGTGTACAAATAATTATATTTCAGGGCTGTGGCTGCTTATTTACGTGCTCTAAATTTATCCCCTAATAACGCCGTAGTCCATGGAAATCTGGCATGCGTCTATTACGAGCAAGGTCTTATTGACCTGGCGATTGATACATACAGGCGTGCAACTCGAGTTGCAACCAAATTTTGCGGATGCATATTGTAATCTTGCAAATGCTCTTAAAGAGAAAGGGCAGGTAATATTCAGTTATTAATTGATTGATCTTATTAGATTTTTAATTTTACTACTTGTTTTTGAATTAATTAGGTAAAAGAAGCTGAGGATTGCTATAATACGGCCCTTAGATTATGCTCGAATCATGCAGATTCATTGAACAATCTGGCTAATATTAAGCGAGAACAAGGATTCATTGAGGAGGCCACCAGACTTTACTTAAAAGCTCTAGAAGTGTTTCCAGATTTTGCTGCTGCACATTCAAATCTCGCATCTGTCCTGCAACAACAAGGAAAGCTCAAAGAAGCCCTCATGCATTATAAAGAAGCAATTAGAATTCAGCCAACATTTGCTGATGCATATTCCAATATGGGAAACACATTGAAGGAACTACAAGATGTGAGTGGAGCACTTCAATGCTATACTCGTGCTATCCAAATCAATCCTGGATTTGCTGATGCACACAGCAATTTGGCAAGCATTCATAAGGATTCGGGAAACATTCCTGAAGCAATTCAATCTTACCGAACGGCTCTGAAACTTAAACCAGATTTTCCCGATGCTTATTGTAACTTAGCTCATTGTTTACAAATTGTTTGTGATTGGACGGATTATGAAGTACGAATGAAAAAATTGGTTAGCATCGTTGCTGAGCAGCTTGACAAAAACCGTTTACCGTCTGTACATCCACACCATTCAATGCTTTACCCATTAACACATGAGTTTCGACGAGCTATTGCGGCGCGACATGCCAACTTGTGCTTGGAAAAGGTGCATGTTTTACATAAACAACCATTTAACTTTCCAAGGGAACTACCAAAAGATGGTCGTTTAAGAATTGGCTACTTGAGCTCTGATTTTGGTAATCATCCTACCTCACATCTAATGCAGTCTGTTCCTGGTCTGCATGACCGTTCAAAAGTAGAGATCTTCTGCTACGCACTTAGCCCTGATGATGGCACAACGTTTCGTAATAAGATAAGCCGCGAAGCTGAACACTTCGTTGATCTTTCCTTAATCCCTTGCAATGGTAAAGCAGCCGACCAGATTTTCAATGATGGTATACATATTTTGGTTAATATGAATGGTTATACCAAGGGTGCCAGAAATGAAATATTCGCACTCAGACCTGCACCAATTCAAGTGATGTGGCTAGGGTATCCAGGGACAAGTGGTGCAAGTTTCATGGATTATATTATAACTGATGCAGTTACCAGCCCCATGGAGCTAGCTTATCAGTACAGCGAGAAGCTATCTTATATGCCTTACACATATTTCATTGGTGATCATAAGCAAATGTTTCCGCATCTAAAAGAGCGCATAATTGTTTGCGATAAACAACAATCTTCGGTTGTAGATAATGTTGCTGTTATTAATGCTACAGACTTGTCACCTTTAGTTGAAAGTACAGACGTTAAAGAGATTAAGGAAGTTGTCAATGCTAATAAGCCTGTAGAAATTACCCTTAAAGTGGCAGAACTGCCGAGCACTACACAAATAGCGTCGATGATTGCATCTGGTCAGGTGCAGACATCGTTAAATGGTGTAGTAGTGCAAAATGGACTTGCAACTACCCAAACAAATAATAAGGCAGCTACTGGAGAAGAAGTTCCGCAAAATATCGTTATTACAACGCGTCGGCAATATATGTTACCTGATGACGCAATTGTTTATTGTAATTTTAATCAACTATACAAAATTGATCCTCAAACACTGCAATCCTGGGTTGTCATTTTGAAGAATGTGCCTAAATCAGTTTTGTGGTTACTACGTTTTCCAGCAGTCGGTGAGCAGAACATTAAAAAAGCAGTAAGCGACTTGGGTAAGAAACATAATATATTATATTTTTTAAAAATGTTGCTAATAGTATTTTGTACTTGTAGGTATTTCTTCGGAAAGAATAATATTTTCAAATGTAGCTGCAAAGGAGGAGCATGTACGCCGTGGGCAATTAGCTGACATTTGTTTAGATACACCACTTTGCAATGGACACACGACATCAATGGATGTTTTATGGACTGGAACTCCAGTTGTCACCTTGCCCGGAGAAACACTTGCGTCCAGGTAAACAATTCAATATGATCAAAAAAAAATATTATGAAAATAATTTTTTTGGTTTTTTAATAAATATAATAAAATGTATTAAACATTTTATTACAGGGTTGCAGCATCACAGTTAGCTACACTTGGATGCCCCGAGTTGATTGCGCGGAGTCGAGATGAATATCAAAATATTGCGATTCGTCTAGGAACGGATAGAGAATATTTAAAAGCTTTACGAGCAAAAGTGTGGAAAGCACGAGTTGACAGTCCATTATTTGATTGTTCACAATATGCCAAAGGGTTAGAAAATCTGTTTTTACGAATGTGGGAAAGATTTGAAAGGAGCGATCTGCCAGATCATATTTCTTCAGAATAAAGTTTTAAGAATTAAAAAAAAAAGACTAAACGGAGTTGCAGTGCAAGAACTGGACGCAGCAGAGTATATGCTATTTAGTTTAATTTTTTGTGACATATATATTCATATGTATGTTTCATGTATACCTAAACATATTTCTGTACAAGACACAAGTAAAGTTTAACTATTTACACATATACATACACACTTATTTTTGACAGATTGAACATGCTCTCATAACCAGTTTGACCTTTTAAAATAAGACGTTACCTTGTATTAGAATAAAAAATAAAATCGCTTGATATATTGAACATAGTATGTATATTTTATTACACCTTTCATATCGAAAGATGTAATAATAATAATTTTTCATTTATGAAAGCATTTTAATTTATATGAATTTTGTTAAAATTGTTGAATTCAGGTATAGAGCCGATAAAATTATATTTTCCTTAAAGGATCAATAAAAATCTTTTAATTTGTAGAAAAATATCAGCATAAGTTTATTTTACTATTCACTTTGTTAAATAAAAATGTATGGTAGTTGATAAACAAAAACAGATTTTATTTTATACAAAGGTTAATATTTTATTAAATGTATTGTATTTGAGGTATACATTTTAGGGTCACATGTACACAGTTCACATGGGAAGTTGTAACACTTTTTCTAATTGTAGATGTCGATGTTCTTTTATGAAAGAAAAAAATAATAGAATCTGAATACGTTTATTATTTTGAAATATATTATTTAAATATTATTTTCAACATTTTATTTTTCTTAAAACACAGTCTTATAAAATCTTTTTTGAACGACAAATAGTTGTTTAGTGCAAAAATATATATATTTACATAGTGCTATTTATGATTTAATCCTATTTTTATTATTATTTATTTAAACTGAATATTTTCAAACGTAAAATCCTAGTATCCATGCTGTACCACCAGTGTCTGCATGACTTTACGGATCTGATTGCTCGTATTAAGACAAGATTTAAGACCGAGCGAAAACGCAACAGCAAGTATTTCAATTGCGTGCTCCTGCAAGAGGATGCAAATTTCAAGCAAGTTATCAATAGCAGTCGCTGCAACAGAAGAGTTCTCATCTCTAAGACATTGAATGTAGGCATTTAATGTGCATTGATTTATATCAGAATTGCCGGGATTGTGTTTTAAGTGTCTAATTAAAATAATGAAAGCAATAGACCTAATCTGTGCGCTTGGAGAAAATATCAAATCTAAGAGTCGCTCAAATAATTCGGTAATAAAAACAAATCGTTTCGATGTAAGGCATTCCATTTCTTGTAATGGACCTAAGATCACATCTTCGATATTTGATTGTTTAATAATTTTAATTAATTCGAGAAGATGGGGAGATACATCTGAAAAGTTTGCTTTACTACAAGATCCCAAGGTAAGAACTGATAAGGAGCCCCTGGATACTACATCTTGAGCATTGGAGTTACTATCCATTGCCTCTACGTCATTAATGGGAGTTTTGTTTGGCTTAATTTCAGAATGGCAATCTAACTCGTACTCAAACTTTACATCTTCCTCATCAAGCTCTGAAGATGTATTGGATTTGTTTTGAAGCAAAGCAACAGATTGAACGAGCACTTGCAACTTGGCTATGGAAGTATACTTGACAGCCAGTTCCGTCAATATTCCCACATATTGTTCTATAAACAACAATGCGCTTGATGGATTGTAATTTATATACGACTGTAAGACCTGCACAAATTTAACTAACATCTGGCACGCCTCTTTAACTGAGCTGTGATGTTTAAAGAAGGTAAAGTAACATGCCAGAGTGGCTTGAATTTCATTCTTATAGGCATCCTCAAAAATAGTTGGTTGTAATAGCTCTAAGGTGCGTAATATTTGTACAAATCGATGGAAATGGTGTTCTTCGCGTAAAGATTTCATACTATTTTGTGCCCTGCCTTGCATTATGGAAGACAATACTCCTAAATGACGAAGGAAAAGTAAAGGGTGTGAGGCAGCTAATTTTCTCAATAATAATTCAGTATCGGTGGACAACGTTTCAAAATCTTTTTTTGCAACTAAACTTCCCAAACACGTTATTAAGTTATTTGATACTTTATCAGCTTGACACCCTTTTAAACTCTGCAGTTTGTAAGTTTGTCCTCCGATTTTACAAAACTTTAAGAATTTAATGCGCGGATACATTATATAAAGTTGCTGTAAGACTTGTCTTTTCAGCAACTCGCTAACTGAACTTCTTTCAACATAGTCCACGACATTGACCATTAAACCCTTCCTCTTTTCAGTCAGTTTAAATAAAAGATTCATACGGGAACATAATTTATAGTCATAGTTTGAACTTGCATCTGTTTTAAGCTCTGCCGCTCCTTCAAATAATATAAAGTTTACAAATGATTCCAGTTCTGTGGATCTTAACTTGAAGAAAGAATTTGGCTGTACGTTTTTCGACATGTATTTATCTCGTCCTTTCCACAGCTTTGGGTTAGTGGTCAAAGCTTCAAAGTAGTTCAGGACGGTGCTAAAATCTTTGTCAAGCTTATATTCCTTAAAAAGGCTTTCCGCGATTCTCTCAAATGTATCCCAATTTGTTTGATGGTTTATAAGTGACAAGAGGTAAAATCGAAATTCGCTACAGGTTCTTGAAAACAAGAATCTTTCTTTTAAAAGTTTTGTTGAAATTATTTCAGGGTCTGCTTCAGCAAGCCAATCTATGAATAGTCCATTTTGGAAAATATTATAATTACTATTGTCGCATTTTTCTGTCTGGATCACTTAAACGTTCAAAGCCTTTAATCATTTTTCTAAACAAGTATTTCGGTTTCAGAAGCAGCTTTGCGCTCTTTGAGTTTTCTAAAGCGCGTTTGGTTTGACGTTGTTAACATTGCAACTATTAGACTCTCAAGATGTAATTCTCCTAGGAAGCGCTGGTTTTAAAGTCGGGAAACTTTTTTAACAATCCTTAGAAATTTTTTTAAATTTATCTTTCAATACTACGCATAAGATTCTTCAGGCAGCTTACAAACTAAAAAGTGTGTCTCAAAAGGGTGCAACCACTACCTGGATACGAGAGTAGAATTATTATATTGTTCAGCATTTTTAATGTCCTTGGTAATCTCATCCACGACCTCAGAAATAGACGTAAGAAATTCAGTTCTTTTTGCATTTGTAGGGCGGACTTCAAATGCTGAAAAGATTATGAATTAAGTGACGATCATCATTGTTAGGGATTAAATGATGATCGGGATTTTTCAAAAGAGCTGTTATCGTCTCTTTCGATGCACAATCATTGGAGCTGTCTACAAATTCTGGATTGTAATCATCTATTTCTATAATTTCCTGAACTTCCGTTTGAATCTTTGGAAGATCGGGAACCGTTTGAGAATGTGAATGCAAATCAAGAGCTTGAACAGTATAATGACCGTTCTTAGCACCTCGTGCTTGCTGTATTTCAATAAGTTGGGCCAAATATGCCTTGTTAAGAATTGCATTCTTGACGAGCTCAAACTGCTCCAGTACAGCTGTATCCAGCATAGCTAGTAGTTTGGACATTGAATTAACTGGTGTTCCAAAATTTTGTACAAAAAGAACAATTTGATCGGGTGTAAGATCATTAAGTGCAGCTTCGATTAGACGATCTACAGATGAACGTATCATTTTAAGCTTTAGCCAGTCTGGCAAGAGTTGAATTTGCTCTTGTGGCATAGAAGGTAAATATGCTACTGGCGCAGGACGTTCTGGAGGAAACCAATAATCAAGTATTGGAATAGATTCCGACATATTACTGTTTGAATATGTGAGCAAAATAATAAATGCATGTATAATGTTTATATGCAATGGTAATTGAACCCCGTCGTCAAACTGAACCATCAGCAAATCAGGATACTCTGTCCACTCAGTAATGGTCTTCACCGGTATCCTCTCAATTTTATAATGTAATTGTTAAACATTACAAATAAGCACTTCAATGTTTGAATGCGATTTTCATCTGGATTAAGATCGTAATCTTCTTGAGATATAATTATGTGCTGAAACATCGTACTGCGCTCCACAATTAATTGTGCCATATCAATAACATGATCAAGCATTTCACTGACTGGATCATTAAGTGTGTGTGCGGTGATAAATTGAATATATGCCATAATAAGTTCAGGGCAATTTTCAACTTGACATGCAGCTCGAAGCTGCGGAATAATGTATGTTTTAGCTTCCAAAAAGTGTGGTATTTGCTGTATCGACTTTAGTAACCATTCATGTTCGTATTTCCCAGAGTTTTTAAATATTATTTTTAGTCCCGATAAAGCGCCAACCCTCGACTGTTTAACAGTTGAAGATAAGCGACGAAATATGTAATCAAGAACTTCGCAAACGACGTGGTTGTCGAAACTAGGGTCTGTTACAAGATTTCTAATAAAATTTACTAGCTCTGCATCGCGGCTATTTTCTTCGTTAATTATATGCGCATTGAATAACAAAAACTCACACAGACATTGAACAGGTAGATGACTAAAATCGCCTTCACTATTTTGCACTAGATCTGATAACCATGGCATAGACTGCGTGGTGCCCTGTCTCTGTATTATATCAAGCAGTAGGTCTGGCTTCCTACAACGACAAAACAAGTGCCCTAACTTATACGTCTGATTAAGAAACTTAAGTTGATCTAACACCAAATTAGGAACTTTTCTAGGAGTTCCCATAGGATCCATTAACATTAGCTGTGTAATCAATATAGCATTTTCCTCAGTTATTACTTGTTGTGGAGTTGTTTGTGCTGCCAAATATGTTTCAAACTGAAGTATATGATCTCGTTCAACAGTGATTATCTGTAAAATGCAATGGTTATAAACAAATTGTTATTGAATAAAATAAAAAATATACCTGTAGTTCATCCTTATTGTACACAAAACTGTTATATTGACTTGTAATACATATTTCAATTAACATTTTCATTGTTGGATAATGGTCCCAACAAAAAGCCCCAAATGTAGATGGATTATGGGCAGATATCATCAATAAAATTAACCACGCTTTCCAATAAAAGGCAATAATAGCCAATTTCGGCGGCTCGTAGTCCAGGGGTAGTCGAATATTTTCCGGGTGATGATACTCTGACATGCTAAACAAAAAGTCGATTATATCAAATTTGTTGGCTTGTACAGCTGGAAAATCAGTAGCTTTCATTCCAGATACTCGTTTAATTACAAGCAGCAATATATCAAAGGTATTTGCAATAGAGAATTGAATATCTTTTGTTATTCCAATTAAAATAATACGCAAAAGAGTCTCCTCGTGAATTGGCGTTTCGGATATTATTCTTAATATAGCCGCTCTTTCTGGTTCGGATGGCCACTGGTCACAGCGAGAATATTGTTCAGGATTGTCGAGTAAAAGAAGCTTATGTAAAGCCTGATGGTATTCATTGCTTTGAATTTTAAATATGTTTGGAACAGTTTCATACATCCATGATACTGCATCTAATTGTATTTGTGACATTTGGTTATACAATTTAATTAATGCTTGATTGTGTTTAACGTCACGATTTGCTTTTAAAGATAAACTTCCTTCTCTAGCTTGCGGCGTTGCCGATAAAAACATACACAGACATACAATATCGACCATTGAATGAAATATTCGTTCTTTGAAATCAAAATTTTCAATTTGTGGGTTTAGTTCTTCCCTTTCACTCAAGAAGGTTTTGCAAAATTTGACAAGGTTAACATCAAAACGCAGCATTCTAACAAGTTCCCTCAAAAATACCCGCAAAGTTCTAAGGCAGTCATCGCGTTGAAGCAAAAACTCTTGATAGATTTCCGCTAAATTTACCGCAGATTGATCCGAAGAGGTTTGAAACATGGTAGCTGTAGGCGACAACCAATATATTAACAAGAAATAAAAAAACCTAATCAATTTACAGATTACAATGCTAAAGAGCACTTCAATATACTTACCTAGCATTCCCATATTATTCGGATTTCTTGTGTTAGATAACTCATTTTGTACAACAAGTTTCATAATGGTGCTTAATATATCCGGTTGCAAATGTATCATTTCTTTAAGACATGACATGTAATGATTTATTAAAGGTTTTGTTTTTAAACGCATCTTGACTAAAACAAGAAGCACTTCATTGTCCTGAATATTTTTTCCTTTAATATTAAAGCATATATATGACAACAGCTGCTGTGCAAATTTAACAAGCTTGCCGTTATGAATCCACAACTCCAAGCGAGAAATACTAAGACAGCGAACTTCTCCGATTCCTGAAGTGCTGCACAGAAATTTTAAAAAATTTCTAGTATAATTATCTTGTTGCTGCCTTTTATTCAGTTGGTCTCTTATAGCATCGCTAACAAGTTTATGCACAATATTATCGGAAAATCTACACTTAATTGGACAAATCGTGTCTCCCGTCTGATCCAGTTCTCCTTGTAAAGAAGGTATTGCATCTAAGCTTTGTGTAGAGTTATCGCCGGAATCATCATCAACCGTTACGCTATCCCTATGTGCTTGACCCTGTCCAGTTGAAACTGATGTGTTTGCATCCCAACGCAGAAGACTTAAATGTGGTGTTCTTGTTTTAAAAGCGGCACAAATATTTTTAACAAATGGAGCGCAATAATCATTGTCAGCCCAAAATCTTTCATTTACTGCATCATCAATGTAAGTTCGCAATAATACTTCAGGCCATTGTAACATATCCGAAAATCCCCGGGCAAGTAAATTTGTGAAAAGTATATGAAGATTCAAATTGTATCGCATTTTTACATTTGCCTCCCTGCGTAAAAATGATAAGAGGGCATATGTAACCACATCATTGTTGAAATAATGTGGATGCACTTTGCTCAAATAGAGCAGAGTTAAATATGCAACATTATCTACTTTAGCTCTGGACGCATGTGATGTCGATGTTGCGTTCCGTATTATTCCGCAAATGAGCCGCAAAACAGAATCAGTATCGTTTTGTTCAATTGCAGTATAGATCCCGTCAATGACATTAGTTAAGTCGCATTCCACAGCCATTTGTTCCCACATCTCGTATTGGGATATTCCGGCTGAAGAAGACATCTCAGGAGCCCCATCTTTAAGGCTTACTCGAATTCTCTTACTGGGATGGCTTGAAATTGCCGATGAAGCATCTCTTTTTCTTTCAGAGCTCGAGCCAGAACCAGCCAATCCTTTTATCGGAAGAATTTTTGATTTGGAGTCTTCTCGAGTACTCTTGGTACCAAGAGCAAACAGTTCAGCTCCTAGTAAAGCTTTTTTTTGACCTCTATTCGAAACACTTATTTTATTGCGATCCATTTTTATCTTTTTTATTTACAACCATATGTACGTGTTTCACCAACATGTTATTAAAAACTGTATCGAATCATTTCTTGATTTTTGATCGAACCATTGGCTCTGCTGAATGAAGCTGAGTCGCTCATTTAGTTCCTTTAGATGTGCTGTATTTATGAGTTTATTTTTGAGTTTCTATAAAATAAGCTTTAGTCAATATTTCTTATTATTCAATGCATGTAATTTATGATTAAAGTTTATATAATACATGATAAATTAAAAAGCTTAGTAATATAAAAACAACATTAGATGTTTTTTATTTTGTGCAATTCGTCGTAGCTAATACTATAAACTATTACCAAATATGTTTGTTCAGCTCACTCACAAACAAAATCGAACACTAAATATAATAAAAATTAATAAATTGTTAAAAAAAGAAAAGCTTACAACAACACTAAGTTTATTTTTTGAATGAATCAATTTACCTTTGTCCCATTCATCCAAAAAGGACGCTAACTTATCATTATAGTATATAGAAATATTTTTACTAACACTGGTTTTACCAAATAAAAGTATAAACACCAGAACTTCAATCGTATTTTGCTTTTACTTAAAAAGCTGTAATTGTATGCTATTTGGAAAAGTTTTCTTCAATTGTTAATCGTATTATTCGATTAATTTATAATAATGGATTTTATTGACGACTTCATAGAAGAATACAAAAGTAATCCGTGCTTGTGGAAAGCCGATTCGGCTGATTTTCGAAACCGGGGAAGACGACAAGAAGCGTATATGAGGCTAATCGCTGTGGCGACAAAACATGGAGAACTGTACAATGTAGAAAGAACAAAACAGAAAATTAATAATCTAAGATGTGCTTTTCGTCACCAACTACGAAAATATAATGAAGTTAAAAAAAAAGGGGAAAAATATGAGCCCTATTGCCCAAAACGTAGATATTTTGAGTCTCTTATGTTTCTCAAAGATGAAGAAATTCCAGACAAAAAACTAAAAAGAGATGATAGTCATATTCCTTTGCCGCAAACTACGGATAATACTGCAGTACATCAAGAAGCCTGTGAGGAATTTTCTGATGCGGAAAGCCTACCTAAGCAAGCTAAAAACGATAGTAACAAACTATCCCCCAACAACAGTGCAAACGAATTCTGTGCCAATTTATTTGAAGAGGTTGAGGTTGATCCACTAATCAGTATTCAAACAGTTAATTCAAACAATCAGGCATCAAGTGGTTCCGCTACAATCAAGGAAGTCGAAGTAATATTGCCACCTGATAGCAGCATTTTATCTGACAGAAGAAAGTTTACTTCTTCAATGACGAGTACAATAAATGATAAATTAAACTCATCAGTACATATCGTAGAATCAAACCGTGATAAACGTGCTAATACCCGTCATAAGTACATTAAAACCAATAGAAAACGTTCATTATCAGTATCATCACAATTGTCCGATGACAATGAGGTTCCTCCAGGAAAGTGTAGAGCGGACATATCTAATATTGATTTTGAACGTCTGCTTTCCTTGGCTCTTAAAAATGCAGATAATCAGTTGGACGACCACTTTTCAAATTTTGGAAAAATAATTGCTCACAAATTACGATCGATGGATAGCGCACAAGCTATATATGCTGAAAAAATTATTGCTGACGTTCTTTATCAGGGTCAAATGAAAATGTTGTCTACATTAAGCATCACTCAATTTTTAGGTGTAGATAATACAACCGTTTATGTTGAAAGTCCTCCTAAATGATTGTTCTCAATTCTTATGTTATAATCATAATATAAAATTATACACATACTTAAATTTTGGATAACAACCAAACTCGAATTTTCTTGTTTTAACTAGATCTAGTGGTGCATTGCCGGGAAT